>OZ023206.1:70362769-70366594 GCA_963995525.1 Escarpia spicata | reverse complement strand
CTCTGTTGGTAAACTTGGGGATAAGCTAAACAAATCAAAACTATGTCCTCATGTATCTGCCAATTATTACGTTAGTGTCACATGCAGTGATACGCTCTCCACTTTTCGAAGTTCTTCTGGTGTAACTAGATATCGCCTGACTGCAGTCAGTGACCGTGGTAAAAGGAACGGGTCATCAAGGCCGCCAGTCAACCGGAAGTCATCGGCAAGATGCATCGTTACATTAAACACAAGCAGGCTCATTAATGGGTGTTTTCGTCTCAGCCCTGACCATCATTAACACATAAGTAAATGATGCAGGAAAATCGATATCTTGCTGAGGCAAACACAGATAGTGTAGATTCACCTGCGTTCACAGGTTGCATATAGAACTTGCGAATTTCTTAATCCAAATTTACGTTATTCCCTGTGGACCCAGCCTTGTGGAGGTCACGGTCTCATCCACTTATCCAGAGAACGGCTTTTCGTAAACAACTTGAACGTACTATTGGTGTGAGTTACGAATATTATCGCAACAACTAATTTATTATGAACATGCATTCGTCAACAAATGGTCGTTCCTGCACAGAATTAACAAAGCGAATATGTTCGTTCTTGTTGCAGTATTCCATAGATGATGACCCTGCATTAAAGGGAATAGAAACATCTATGGCTTGAATTCGTATTATATTACATCCTGCTATCTATTTCCATGTCCACCAAGCCAAAAAAAAATTCAATTAATTAGAAATTTCACATTTTATCCTGTGCATCCGGACATTTTCGAATATGCATATTTTTGGCGCGCTTTTCGGGATGCCGAGATGTAACGTCACATATGACCCATGGTCGCATCTGGCCGACCCTTTCCATGCATTCAGAGCATGTTTACAAGGATAGCTTTCGTATCGAAACGAACGTAAAATGAGTTATTATGCGATATTCCTATGTAACACAAACACTAGTCATCATAGAGGAACAAGCAGTTATCTTACGGTTCCACATGAATCGCCAATAAACATACATAACAAACATATATTGTGTCCAGCTACAGAAAGTAACGTGTATAAGTGTATAATCTTATAATATCACTAGAATATCGATGTATGAAGGAGGAGTTGTGAAATTTATTATAACAACTTAAATCATTCAGCAAATTTCTGTCGGTCCTGCTGGCTCAGTTAGTAAACGCGTTAATTCATTGGCATTTATTTTGTAATCGGGCGACGCCGGTTCAATCCCGACACCAAACCATTGATTTTGTTAATACTTTTTTGTTTATGTTTTCACGAAGTAACATAAACCAAATCATGTTTATACTATGATGCATTGTTTGTAAATATTTTTTTATTTTTTTAGTAATTATTTATTCGCCACAAAAATGAAAATATGGGAATTATATAACGATGTTTCAAAATTTTATTTATCCAAACAAATATAATGTAATGGATATAAAATGTATTAACTGTATATATATTGTACGGTAATATATTGTAATTATATATGTGAAAACAAATGGTGATCTGTCTGGATAAATAAAATTTAGAAACATCGTTATATATAATTACCATATTTTCATTTTTGTTGCGAATAAATAATGACTACAAAAATATTTACACACAGTGCATCATAGTATAAAAATGATTTGGTTTATATTACTTCGTGAAAACATAAAAAAGTGTTACAAAATAAATGCCAATGAACCAACGCGTTTACCAACTGAGCTAGCAGGACCGACAGAAATTCGCTGACTGATTTAAGGTGTTATGATAAATTATACAACTCCTCCTTCGTACATCGATATTCTAGTGATATTATGAGATTAAACACGATAGCTGGACACGATATATGTTTGCTATGTATGTATATTGGTGTACATTATCTCCCGTTGGTTGCATTCGATATAATTATTCTGAAAACGAGCCCAAGCTCGGCGATACCTAGTCGACTTGTAAGCTCATTTGCATTTATTGTCTTGAATAAAATTGAATTCATGTGGAACCATAAGATAACTGCTTTTAACGTGTTTGTATTACATCGGAATATTGCACAATAACTCATTCTGACGCTCGTTTCAACCCCAAAACTATCCATGTAAACATGCTCTGAATGCATAGAAAGGGTCGGCCTGCTGCGAGTGTGGGTCATATGTGACGTTAAGATACCACGTGATCGCCTAGCCCATAAATTTTTTTTTTTCGGCGGGAATCGCTACACAGATCGAATTTATGCTACACAAGTATTTTTTGTCTGTATTTTTTTAATGTTCTCGAATGTTACATACAATGTTAAACTTTGTGTACACATGGAAAACGGATTTTAGCTAATGCCTTGTTTTTATTTCCTTTAACAGATAATTAGAAATGTATCGATCCCACTTTGCTGATTGGCTTAAGGTGTTTGGCAGAACGAACAATACAGCTACTCTAGCGATCCATTTCCTTTCGGAAATGACGTCGCAGCTAGATGTCATCATACAAGACTAGCGTCTTGCTGCAATACGACTGACCGCGGAGTGCTGATACGAGTCGCTGTTGACAACCCGCTACATGGAGAAGACGTAATAATAATATTAATAATAGTAATAGCAGTAATTAATATGTGTTCACGCAAATGTTGGTGCATTGTCAGTCCGTCTGCTCTCAGGCACCGAGGTCCAATCGCCTCTTTCTATACTAAGTTGTTCCTTGGTCCATTGGCCTCTGAACTGCCAATTTACAATTCTTTTTTCAGTGGACTGTCATTCCACAGGGGACGCTTGTGGTTATGTTATAAAAACGAATTTTCGTTCAAAATATTGTGGCGACCCTGACACCCTCGCTATGTTGCTCCACGGATGGATGTCAACTAGTAGTCATAATAATCCATGTTGCTCTTCTCTTGATACCTGAAGTCCGGCAGAACGCTGACCTCGATACTGCTTATCAGTTTGCTTCCCATTTTCTGTCACTGGTCCATTTAATTTCTCTGCCATCTCCAAACCCCTTTCTCTCGCTTTCGTCATCCACTCCCTTCCCAGTTAATTCCAACACATCTCTCTTAATACGTCCTTCCTGTACAGGGCGACAGTAATAACGGCAGTGGTAATAATCAATATAATAATAATAACATAGTGTACAAGGCTGTTATTTATTTTATAAAATATTCTTCTACGGCTTTCATGATTAGAAAGAACCTGTCAAAGTATCGTGACATCAACCACTATCCACTTTAAGCATCCATGATATGTATGTGTTCTACTAATCAGTGTCATCCCGCCACGTCAAACTTTCCACAATGACAACATCGCGTGTGTAAAGAAATACATTTCAATAAAATATAAATGAACAAAGGTAAATACAAAATATTCCATAAGATAAGACTGTTTCTTTAGGAACTCAATTAAAACATTAAGCAGATCAGAACGGGTGTTTTTAATTATAAACCATGCATATCAGCGCGAACACACCTTTCCCCAAGTATCTATTAGCAAAATAACAAAATAAACAGACATACAGGAGACGCGATGCTTTCTGTGGGTTATATCTTCCGATGTGCGATTTCCTAGTCCGGGCTGTACTTCCCTTCCCTTGGCCTGTTTAAGTTTCCTTCCCACGGCGTAGAGAGTAGGTCGTTTCACATATTCCTCTGTTGGCCTCGCGGAGGCGATGTGACGCGGTACAGCGACGTTCATCGATCTGATTCCATCAATGTCCCGCGAGCCAGTGACCACATAGATGACCTGTGCGCGTGACCTATACTTACTGACAGGGCGCGTCACAAGGCCAGGTAATCGGCACGTACAGCAAGAGAGGGAGGAATCGTGCTGTAGTTAACATAAACTATGTGTGTGTGTGTGTGTGTGTG
>OZ023206.1:70240269-70360269 GCA_963995525.1 Escarpia spicata | reverse complement strand
ACCAAGTGATGAAGTTCAAAGTAAAGAACATCAATGATAATAATAAGGCAATGAATAAGGAAAAAAGACGAAGAAGAAGAAAGAAGAAGAACGATAGATATAAGAAGACAAATAATGATAACAAGAATAATAAGAAGAAGACCAAGAATGAGAGGAAAACGAAAAAGACGAAGAAGAAAATAGAAAGAAGAAAAAGGCGATGACGAAAAAGATGAAGAAAAACAGCAGAAGAAAAAGAAGAAGAATGAGTCATATGATTCGATTAGTTCGCTGATTAGCCAGGGTAGGAGACGTCTTATCCGAGATAACTATTCCCCTATTTGTTCCTTCAGTGACAGCATTGGCGGCAATGGTCCTTTTGAATCTGATGGCGATACCGATTAGAAGGGACTAAAGTAAAAAAAAATTAATAACCACAATATGAAATATTGAGCCACTATGTTTTACAACAAACACACTTAAAATATTACACTAACAATATTTTTCATATTATAAGCCTGTTATCCTGTTAACGTAAAATCAACTCTGTCGAAAACACTGTGCCTACTCAACTACGTAGCGAGTCAGCGAGTCATGAAATCTCTATATATTCAATAACACACGAGACAGATGATCCTCGTATCGCGTTTGTATCTGCACTGCCGTCCAAACACCTGCACTCGCCTCGATTGCTTATCGATCCACATGGATGTTTGGCTCGTACTTGAAGTCACAACACTTCGTGCTTAGTCCTGTATAGTTCTCCTGTTGAATTATAAATCAATTGTATGCACACAATGTGTTATTAATTTAGACTGAAAAAGCATGTTCGCATACAGTGCGGACATGTTTAGAAAACTCTAAATTTCACATGATTTAGAGCACTGTAAATTTCGCATGGGGATTGAACATAAGATTTCCAGTCAACATCAAAAAGCATTGAACTGGAGCAAAATGGGTTTGTCCACGTTTCGAACGAACGAACGAACGAACGAACGAACGAACGAACGAACGAACGAACGGACGGACGGACGCACGAACGAACGAACGGACAGACGAAAGAACGAACGGACGAACGGACGAATAAACGTACGAAAGAGCGAACGGACGAATGAATGAACAAACAAATGAACGATCAAACTCTACATATGGAGGCGTCAACCGTGACGAACCATGATAAAATACATTATTTCATGTTTCTTGATCGTTGCTCCATCTAGCGGTCAGTATGGACATATCTGTGGATAGCGGACGATACTCCAATAGAAGACCACGTTTGAATTGGCGGAAATGTGAAGTAAATATAAAGTACAACATTTACGATCTGCATTACCGTTTAATGACGGTTGGTGGAGTGGTCCAGACAAATGTAGACTGATCGCAAGTGTGCTGTTTAAAAGAAATATCGATAACAAATATTTTAATAAAAAATTTCGATTTTATCAATCACCTCAATGGTAATATAATCGCTATAATCAGACCTTTGCGGGTTTACATTTTAAATACCTCCTATCCAAGGAATCGTTTCAACGGCCACATTCTGTCTTACTCCTTTTATTATAAATTACACGAGAAGAAGTCAATCAGACTAGGTGGTTAAGATCGTTGTTCTTTTTACGTATTTCACAATTAATTCACGTTTATAGTTTACACTGCATCATGTCACAAATTTCCCAACACCTTCCCAATACGCTATCTCGTCATTGTTTGTTAGCAGGCCTATTAAGCATTTGTCGTCTGCATATTTCACCAGAATGTCATCGCTGTTTTCGTTTCAGTAGTGTACAGAGAAAAGAGGATCGGTGAGCTGACACAGTCCTGAGGCGCACCGGTTGGCTGGTGTGACGACGGCGGGTGTGATGCTGCCTGTTTTCACAGATTCGTTCCTGTTGGTAAGAAATCATGCAAATAAAGTCCAAGTTCAGGACGGATATTTATATGACACAGCTTCTGAGTTATCGGGTGTGGCAGATTTATAATAAAACATTAGCGAAGTCTACAAAGAGCACTCGGGAAAGGGTGTTCGGTCTATATCGAGACGGCGGTGTAGGTGACGGAGAAGTACTAGTGCTGCTTTCTTAGTGCCTCGTGTGTTCGGTGGGAAAACGGAAGCGGATCCTAGTGGGCGTTTATTTATTTCTTGAAATTAGGTCGCGTGATTCGCTCGTAACATTGGATGTTTGAGGTGAGGGCGACTACCGCTAGAAGAAAGCGAAAGAAACGGTACGAGGAAAAAGAAATGAAAATTTACTGCAAAATACATACAAAATAACGGCTCTTGTTTACCAGTCTTACACACTTAGTGGATAGAAATTAGCATAGAAGAAAATGTGGTCGCTGTTCTTTGTATTCACGTTTTCAGAGACATGACGTCAATTGAACCTGTTCCACCTGCCGTCGTATGTCTGCCCGAGTGTTGGTAGTGAACAGTGGCGCCATACGGTGACAACGGAATCAACCAACGCTCGCCTTTGTCTTAGTGCTGCTCTCTGTCGTATAAAAACCGAGTCCATTTTGATCAAACTGAGCCGAAAATGCCAGAACGTAGGAAATCCGACTGATTTGCATTTACTTTTCACGTTCAAATTTCTAACTAGATTTTAAAACATTTAGCCAGATTTTCATCCGAAACAGAAACCCGAGACGGCAAGTGGACAAGGAAGTCTTTGACTTACCGATAATCCAACATTTTCATATGCATGTGTAACTCGCCTTTCTGAGATATTTGCCGATTTTGTTTTTAAACATATTCAAGCTGTTTGCACAGCTAATAGATAACGTGTTCCACTCTGACATTTAATACGCATTATTTTTTAATGATTGTTACTTCGCGACCTAATTTCTTAAATGAAAACAAAATACTTCTATAAATATTTGTATAAATATACAGTATCTTCAGCAACTTTTTGCATATCTCCTATTTCCCCTTGTTTCTAGGGTTTTGAAACAATATTATATTAGGCGTTTATTTCGCTGTATTCTCACTTTTGAAGCACCGTCTTGCGTTCGCTCACGATTGAGCTTGGTTGTCTTAGTGTCTCTATGAATATATTTACACGCGCCATTCCAGAATAAATAGATAACAAGTAATAACATGTACCAAGTCTATAAGATGAATAATATGTTGTGAATAATAATAATAAAAGGGCAAATTATTTTGCGACTAAATCTTTGGGAATCACGACCAGGGATGCTTTAAGACAAAACGGTAGATCAATCTAAACATATATAGTTGTCAGTACATGAATAGATACGCCAGGGAGATAAGATGGTTATGCGAGTTTATTAAGGTATGTTTTAGGGGAAAGTCCCTAACGCGCACCCCCTCCCCAAAGCGCCCCATCCCTACCCTAGCGGATTGAACCAGCACAATGCAGGCGTTGCTTGTCACATTCGATAGATGTCGCTATTTGATGCATGCGCAGACAAAATGTGCACATTCGCGATCGCCTTGACACGACACGACGTTCGGTGAGTTTTATGACACTTTTGACCTTATTTTGTGCATTTAGTGGAAGGCTTGTCAGTGCGCCAAATAATAATGATTACTGCTTACGATGACACTGTCAGTAGTTCAATTGTATGACCGAACCATACACGAATACTATGAATTTCATTTATAAATACAATTTTGCAAAAGGCCGATTTGGTGTCACTAACAGTTTTCCACAAACCGCACCTCCCCCATGTCCCCAAAGCGCACCGCAGCAAAACTCATACAATTGGAGGTGCGGTTTGGGGACATTAAACTTTTTCGTGTATATCATAAATTAATTCATTTATTATTAAAATATAATGTATTTCTCGCGTTCTAGAAACAAATTGGACTAATACGCACTGTACTACAGTCACGGATCACAGCCGGTACGTTTTGGGGACCCGCAAATATGACACAATTTAGGATAGTCTACTTTAATTAATTTTCGTATGTTAAACCAGTTTACTTACAATATTCTTGCGGATTCAGATAGCATATTGCGATGATTGATTGTAATTTCCCGAAATTGAAACTATGCAACCACTGTTTATTTCAGATGGGACGTGATCAACAACAGCGGAACTATGGAGAGGCAGAATTACATGAGGCCCTCTTTGCTCTTCAACATGGCGAATCATATAGAAGCGTTGAACGGCAATACGAAATCTCCAGGCGATCCCCTCTTCAACAACACCATAAGGGCCAGGTAATGTTTATGTATTTTATCAAAAAATTGTCTGAAAATTAGATTTTTATAATTCAGTAGTCATAATTATAATAATTCACTTTGTCGATGCGGTCAAACCGACGCCTGCCAAAAAGGTCGTACTCTTTGTTGACGGACAAATCAGCCACAAGTCGCTCGAAGCAGAGGAACTCGCCAGGGCGAATGGCGTCGAGCTCATCTCCTTTCCACCTTTCGACTCCAGCCGCTCGACAAGTGCTACTTCGGACCGCTCAAGGACAACTACAGACAGGCATGCGACTATTGGATGACTAGCAACGCTGGAAAACGAATCACCTTCTATAACATCGCGGCCCTCTTTGGAGCAGCGTACACAAGGGCTTGCACGATCGACAAAGCCGTGTCAGGGTTCTCCAGTTGTGGACTGTGGCCATTCAATCCTGCAGTGTTTAGAGATGCATATTTTGCGCCATCGTTGATGACGGGCAACGAACAGGCAGCCTCAGCAAGCAGCGCCCCGCCGGCGGTAACTGCTCCTTATGAAATTGTCGCTTCTGAGCCTCTTCCGAGCAGCGCCCATGTTGAAGCGACCAACCTCTCCGAACGCGCGACGCTCACTGAGACGCTGCCTGACGCAGTTGCCTTCACATCGACAAGCCGCACTACACCAATGACACCTATAAACACATTCATTCACGGCATATCACCACTCCCCAAGGCTGGGCCCCGGCTGGGTAAACGACGCTCCCAGTCTGCAGAACATCTCACGCCATCGCCACACGAGGATAATCTGCGAGAGAAGCATCAGCAACTGAACGAGAAGCTTGAGAGGCAAGCCAATAAGCAGACATGCGAGAAATCCAACAACCGCGAACTGCACAAGGGCAAAGAACGAACCACTGTCAAGCACGTGCGTAAAGTTGGTGCGACCCCTACGAATGAAGAATACAGGTGCATCTATTGCAGTGAGCTCTATACCACGCCACCAATTGGAGATTGGCTGCAATGTCCATTGTGCCGCCAATGGTGCCATGAGAAGTGTGGAAACGAGAAATCCGCATGCGACCTTTGCATGCAGTAGTCGCAGAATGGTTGAACGTAGACTATCAGTGTAGGTTAACAATCACCAATGAGTCAATGGTGGCTAGATTATAGTGATTAGTAATTACCACTCCGTAATGTCATCTGTAATAGTTTTCACCAGCATGCAACAATAAACGTTTAGCCTAGTCTACATTTTAGTTGGATTGCCTATGCGATTGACAGCATTTGGTGACCATGACACAGGAGGTGCGCTTTGGGGAGAGGCGGTGGGTCGCTTTGGGGGCACGCTTCCCCAAAGCGCACCATTTTTTTAATTTTTACTTTATGCAATATTGTTTTCTTTTATAACAATTATGACGTTTACTGTACATATAATGATGAATTAATGTACCCGCGTCGAATAGTGCAAATAAATCGCTTTTGTGACAAATACATTTCAAAATAATAGCAGATAATGTTTAGGCGGTGCGCTTTGGGGACTTTCCCCTATATAACCGCGGAACTGTGTAATATTTTCAACTGATTAAGAGGGAGCAAATAAGGCGCGACAGAAACTGAGACAATCATAGTTCCAATGTTAGTGTTACTCTAACCTAGAAACAAAAAGGAAATCAGAACTAGATGCCCGAAGCTGGATAGGCTTTCATACAGAAGTAAGCATTGGATGTAAATATGCTGATTGCCTACATGAAAGTGTTGTTCTCGTCCCTCTTCCTGTTGTATAGAGGTCATGGTCAGGTGCAACATTGCCGAACCACTCTTTGTGTTCTTTCTTTCCAAAGTTGTCTATCCATAGTCCCGCTTCACAAACTTTTATCCTCCCCTTTCTTCTCATGTCCCTCCTCGCGCAGTCCACCCAGCTCAACTGTGACCTTCCCCTTTTTGAGTGTTTTTCCGCCTCTGCTATTTTCCACCTTTATCAAGTGCCCTGTCCATCTCACCACCCAACATACTAGGCCGTTAGGCTACACTGCATACCATCATCTTTTCTCGGGTCGTTCATCCTTCTCCTGTCCTCGTTTATCTTATGATTCTTCGAACCCAGTTCTTCTCACAAACTAGCAGCTGTTTTGTTGTTGCTCTGTCAACGCCACTATCTCCAGACGATAGAGGCATGCTGGTGTGACACACGCTCTCGGGAGTTACCGTTTCAGCTTTTTTTTTTCTGTCCATAAACACTTCCTTTAAAACTGTAAATTCTTGTAGACCACAGTACCCAGTGCTTGTGACTGCTCAAAACGTTTGCATTTTACTCACTCCCTGGCAGACGTGTTCAATTGGTCAATTTTGACTTCTCTGGGAATTCATTCAGTATTCAGCTACACTACAATTAACTCGCGAAGAATAGTCATATACACATATCCACCACTGTCTATAGTGTGATACTCATTCATAGAGCTGAGTCAACTGGAGCCGTAGCCAAAGAGCTCCACAGTCATGCGCTCCTGATTGTATCCGACGTCGCACCCCTACCTGCAAATGGTTACCGTAAAGTGCCACGTAGGTAACAATACAGATCATAAACATGATACGATATCGACCAGGTAGACAAGGCAGAGATATTAGAAATTGCACTGAGTGAAAAAACCGTGGAGAGGGAATCATAAACCTTGCTAAACAAATGCACACGTTGTAACTGTATCACTGAGTGACGGATATGTAACCATTATTTAGTCCAACAGACGGCGCCACTAAAACCACGCAGAGTTAGCGGACAACGTGGGCACAGATCGGTATTTGTAGTCCGTAGTCGACCATGTTAACGTTTGTTTTAAGTCTTTAGTTTTGGCAAGGTATAAACCATCATGGAAAGGGCATTTCTAAAAATCACTGGCTACATATTCGTCTACCATATGAAGATGGAAGTGAAATAATGTATTATCCCCAATTGCAACACTCGGTCCCACATCGGTGAAAACTAGATCACGTGGTATAAAGTACACACCACCGCGCTACTTGAAAATGTATTAACCGGAGTCGTCGCCTCTCACGACGGCTTACCATGAACTAGGACTGACGTTCCGACGGTCGCCAACAAGGTTCGTAAGAACGGTTATAACACTATATTCACTTTGGGGTATTTCGTTCATTTCACACCCCAAAAACGGCATGCATGTATGCACATGTATGCACATACGGAAGATCGCTCTCAAAAATGTACACATACGTATCACGTCAGTGTCGGTAGTACCAACAAACAATGTATACAATGGTGTATTTATAACAACATGTACAGTGTGTGTGTGTGTGTGTGTGTGTGTGTTTGTTTGTTTGTTTGTTTGTGTGTGCGTATACATGTACATACACATCACACGCACGCATGCACGCACGCACGCACGCACGCACGCACGCACGCACACACACACACACACAAACACACACATACACATATAATGTACACGTATTGTGTATCGCTAATACGGTAACATCGATATACAGTGCAACACGCTTATAACGAACACGGGTATAACCAATTCACGGTTATTACGAACACCTTTTCCCAAAAAAAAATTGCCGAATAACGAATTTCTGTCCAATTAAAAATCGCCCGGTTGTTCGCAAATACTTCATGCCCGTGACCTGGAAACCATGCCGTGGCCGCGCAGAGCGCCAGTGCCAAAGTAATTAAGTCAATGAGGGAAATCATTCGTAACAGGGCTACGCAGTCAGACGACGCTGCAGCGCACAGCGACTGGCTTGAGGATTTCCTGTTGTCTGGTGCCCTAGCCAACAGCAAACAACAGACACTTGAGGACTTCTTCAAAGCAGATTAACTGGTGTCATTCTGTGTGTATTGTACAATAAGTAGTAGTTACCGTACCCGTGGCTTCGTCTTGCCACAGTTCGTATTTTAGTGTGCTTGGACTCGACGTGTTCGCCATGTGTTGGCGATCTTTTACTTTCTGACCTAACCATAAAAACGACCACCTACAGCCGCCAAACTTCTCCTCACATATCTTACATACATATACACACACTACGTTACAAAAAAATATTTAACATTCCTACAACGATCAAATTTCGCAAAGCAAACTCAAGTAAAACTCGACTTCTATAGCGGCGGCTATCCGTTGCTCCGCGGTTACCATAACATTTATATTGTGTCGAGCTTCACAGAAATTCCGTACAGTGGCGCTATCATTACTGTATGCATGTTCGCGCGCGATATATAAATATAATAATTTTTATATCGTTAATATATACGGGAGTGTGTGTGTGTGTGTGTGTGTGTGTGTGTGTGTGTGTGTGTGTGTGTGTGTGTGTGTGTGTGTGTGTGTGTGTGTGTGTGTGTGTGTGTGTGTGTGTGTGTGTGTGTGTGTGTGTGTGTGAGTTAGTTATAGTATTGACATTGTTTCTGTTAAAAAGTAGCTCGATTAATTACGGCATAATTATTATTAACAGTATGGTTTGCAGGTAATAAAAGATTTCTACTTAATGTAAAAAAACAAAATAAGTATGATGAATAGCCAATAATTGTGTTCCCGTGGGTCAATTCTTTTTCAGTCGATGACCAACGAATGAGTCGGTGCTCCAACAAATAACACCAGTTTTGGAGGCATTCAGACTTAGAATCAGGGCTTTATCTAGAGACCCGTCCACCCGTCATTTGGACGAGGGTCTTAACTACTGACGGGCGATAATTTGAGAGGACAGGATATAGCCCGTCTTATTATAAGGCCCCGTCCTGTCAGTTTGTATGACGTGTTGTAGGACGGGTGTCGGCACTGGAATATATCGTGTTTTGTATCACACAGGAACAAACTCTTCCAGTACTTTGAATTCCTAGCATTATTTGAGCATTTTCCGGACACACAGGGCTCAATAACGCCTACCACCACATAATTCACACGTACCATCTGCAGGCCTGGCGCAAGCTGTTGGCTCGCTGACGTAGCATTTTGCACGCAGAATCATGCCAATCAAATCAAATCTATGCTCTTTTTATGCATGCGTACGTGGCAGCGAATCACTTTAAAGATCGTAGTTTGTGAATGAATCCTTTCGGTTACACGTGATTTCATTTGTTGCTAGAGAGGTCAATGCAATGCATGAATGCTCCAACATCCACTCCGTAAACAACAGACGTGATTGGTTAATTCATTTGGGGTAGCACACATCAATAATAATGTGCCAGAATATAAACACTAATTACGCACATTTGTATGTGTTTTAAAGAAGCAAGAATCCAGATAAATTAGACATATGTCAGGGGTTTATATCACATAATAAAATATCCGAAAAAGTTTTTATGTACCTGTATATTATTAACGTTTCGACTCTATCATGGGAGTGACTCCAGGGGATGATCAGATTTAAAACAGAGGCTACATTCACAAGGAGGCTGCATTAACGACGCACGCGGTTACCGATAAACAAGTCTAATTATCGTTCTGTCTGACTCATCCGCGATGCCGCCACCGAAGGCAAAGGTTCGTAAAGCAAACACGATAACTCGTTTTTTTAGAACGATAACACCGGCACCGACGACAGTGACTGTCACTACGACACTAGTGCTACCACGTTTATAGTAACAGCCGATGTACAGTCGTTACCGTTGTTAGGGGTCAACACACTGTTGGTTTTCCCATAGGCGACCATGTTAACGTTTTGTCTGATTATAAGAAAACGTTACCTATAAAATGTCAAACTTCTCACCTGCTGCTATCATCATTTCACTGACATGCTGATAGATTTTTTTTAAATGGCATACATCTAGCTCTCATAAAATGCCTGTATGTGTGACACCCGTCAGTATTTACAAATGCCGGCAAAAATTACTCCGCAAACAGGTCACACAGGCACATTGCTGCCAAATATCCTTCCGCTTATTCAAATCATCTAGAAATCCACCATTTTATAGTCAACACCTTCTACAATCACACATGGAAATATCCCCACTCAAATGCAGTTATGTCACAGCATGTGAATTTTGTAAAAACATCATTTCTCAAAAATACACTGTTATTTTCTTCGGAAATCTAACAAGAACACATTATATAGGCTGTCCTATCTCATACACTGTGTGATTTTTTTGTAATTCATCCACGTGTTTTTTTAATATTTTTCAAAAGAGCTACCCTACTTGACAGGGCACCGTGTGAATAAGCAATTTCTAATATGGCATATCTCTACACTGCACACTCATTCTCATGTGGTACGTATGAACTCCTAACACAGTTTTCCAGAAAGTCCAATATGTGCTTTATAAGAACATTCAATTCAGCCAGTTGTTATGATAAATTCCAAGTTGTATTGATTTTGTTGGCCTTGTGCCCTTTTGCAAAGGTAAAACTATCAAAAAAAATCACCTTTGGGTGTGAAATCATCAAAGGCCAGACGCCTCAAGCAGTTCAATTGCATAATATAACAAAGCCTAATTAGCAGACATCCAGAAGACAATAGCACTTGCCTGATTGGCCAGAAGGCAGAGCCAGTAGACAGTATCACATGGCAGTACTCATTATGGTGGCTCACACCAGTGGCTGTGCTCAAGTGTCATTAGGGTCACTGATAAGGTCTTCACAGATGTTTAATTACCTGAAAAGTAAAAAAAAAAGAATTACCATGCTGTAACATGATTGGTTTATTTTCATAAAAATATCTTCATTCACTGTGATTTGGGCTGGCAGACTGATGAGAAGTCTGTAATTTCCAAAAACGGTTTGTCCCTTTCAACTGTAATTTTGCCTGGATTATTCCGCGGCGATATTACAATGACGGAGACTACAAATGAGATTAGTAAAGTTAGTAATAATAAACCACCGCCTGTTGATGGCAAGACGAGAAATCCGTGTGGTTTTCAGCAAGGTCATCGATACTTCAAACCAACACGTGCTGAAACATCAGAAACTCAAGCGGGTCGCGTGTGGATGTCACGACTACATATGGACGACTATTCCAGAGTGGTACAGGGAACTGCGGGTGGACTGTTAACAGTACCGGATGCCGATGGAGTATGTGGCAATGCCAACATTCTACGACCACGGCCAGATAGGTGCCTGGATTTAACAGACAGCTATCTTCAAGCAGACAAAAACCATAAAGATTCTGAGATGCGTCTGCTGAATGTGATGAAAACTGCTGATATGTGGAATGACTGCTACGCAGAGCATGCAAAGACAACATGCACTTCTGTACATTTTGAAGTACACGAGGAACGACAGATCGGTCTGTGCTGGAAGCAATCACTCCGGTGTACACATTGTGATTATCACTCACGCGTGTACAAACTATACACTGAGGTGAACACTGGACGCTGTGGTCAGCGGGCCGCAACGACTAATGTGGCACTTCACGCCGGTCTACAGGATTCAACGACAGGAACCACAAAGATCCGTCACATTCTAGCTGCGACGAATACCCCCCCACCAAGTCAGTCAGAGTTACAAAGAAATGCAAACAAAGTTGCAACTCTCACTGCCCAGGCAACAATTACATGAGAGAAGACGGAAAACTAAAGCAACTAACATCCTGCGTGGTCTGCCAGAAGACGACCCCATTAACATAAGCGTCGATGTCAGATACAACTCGACAAATCTGAAAAACAGTTATAGTTGTGGTGGACAAAATGCGACACAGGCTGTGGGAACTGCAGTCAGCTGGCAAACTGGCAATCGGGAAATCATAGCGTTCCACCTGGACAACAAGCTCTGCAAATTAGGATCTTCACTTCGCAGTCAAGGCATGGATGTAACCTGTCCTGGGCATGCCGGTTGCACAGCCAATGTGCAAGCAACAGAACCACTGTCTGAGTACAGAATTGGGAAAAAGATTGGTGACAGTCCTACACAAGACAGTGTTGCAATGAAATACGTTGCTACCGACGGAGATGCATTAGCATCTCGGGGTATACAAGATGACATGCCAGCAGGTTCACAGACAGAGAGACAATCCGATACGACACATCTGTCTCAAACGCAATTTCGCCACATCATGAAAGCGTCATTCTCCTCCGGAATTTTCCCAGGAGAGGCTGCCGTGCGAACAGAAAACAGAAGAATGTTTGCGGAAGACGTGAAGACCAGGTGCCAGAAGATTTACACAAGTGTACATATGCTTCACGACAGCGACGCAACAGTCATAGCTAGTCGTATGCCGGACATCATTCAAGCCACGTTAGACTGCTATTCTGGCACGTGCAAAAACTGTCGCAAACATGATTTAACAAGATTTAATAAGATTGCCATCCAGAGAATTAAATCTAGATGGCAGGTGGACAAGGAAGCCCTTTGACTTATCGAGAGTCCAACCCTTTTATCTACATATATCCAGCCCTTCTGAGGTATGTTGTCGATTTTATTTTTAAACATATTCACACTACTAGCACCCACACAATCATCCGATAATATGTTCCATTCATTCACAGTCCTTTGTGAAAATGAGAACTTTCTTACGTCTAATCTACACTGCTCCTTTACTAATGTAACTTCATGTCCTCTAGTCTTTCTATCTTTCTTAACTGAAAAAAAACATATTTTCATAACCATTCAATATTTTAAACACTTCTATCTGATCTCCTCACAATCTCCTGGTCTCTAGTGGTGTTAAACCACATTCATTTAGACGTTTTTCATAACTAAGATCCCTCAGTTTTTGTATCATTTTAGTCTCTCTCTTCTGTACTCTTTCTAGCATATCTATGTCCTTCTTGCGGTATGGCCTCCACGCTTGTATACAATATTCTAAATGAGGCCTAACTATTGTTTTGTACAGCGGTATTATTAGTTCTTTTTCTTTATATGTTATATTTCGCCTAATCAATCCAAGGATTTGATTTCCTTTTGAAGCTGCAATTCCACACTGCTCTGAAACCTTCATGTCAGCACTAATTGTCAGCCCTAAGTCTTTTTCTTTTACAGTAGTACTTAGTGCAGTTCCCCCCATTGTATATTCTACATATTCGTTCCCATGTCCTGTGTGAAGGCTTTTACATTTCACAAAATTTAACAACATTTGCCACTTTTCAGACCATTTGATCAACCTGTCAAGATCATCTTGTAAATGTTGTCTATCTCCATCACTTTTAATCCGTCTAAACACTTTTGTATCATCTGCAAATTTCAACACCTGGAATTGTCTGCTACTACCTCACAGCATTTGAAGGCATGTGGCCTAAGGCGAGTAAATATGACTGACAGTGATCGAGCAACACTTCAAGGATTGATCGAGATGCGTCTTGGCAATCGCGCACTTCAAATGACAAGACGCAAATTGACAACTAATTTTAACAAAGGAGCCAACAGAGCAATATCTGCTTCTCTCCCTGAAAAATGGTAAATTTAGCCGAAATGCATTGGGACGTATGTCTTCAATCATCGATCGCTTAAACTACGGTGCTGGAATTTCAATGCAGCAAAGCTGGAAAACGATCAGTGTCCAATTATAAAGGGGGGCAGAGTGACACGTGCTGTCAAACGGATTCAGCAGGACGTGCTCTACCAGCGAGAGTATTCCAGACAGCCATCGGTTCGCCTACACAGACGAAGAACCAAGTCAAAGAGAAGGAGAGAGTATCTCGAGGCAAAACAAAACAGACACCAAGACGACATATACAAAAAGATTCAGCTTGATCCCGAACCAGAGAGTCGTACCAGCACGCTGTCGACAGATGTAACAGCAACGACAGTCAAACCAAATAGAAGAAGACGCAGACAGCGAAAGCCACCTGTAAATCGCACTGATCACCCATATTCGTTAAGGTCACGCCAATCGACTGATCACCCTTACATAAACAGGGAGTAGGCGTACACAACATTCTATTTGTGACTTTCTGTATTTCTGCAGCGTCTTCTTGAGCTGCAAAACTGACTGTCTGAGATGAGACAAGATCTACACCATCCGGTCTGACATACACACGACACAACTCCACCTGCCTGCCTGTGAACACAGCCAGAACACGAGCACCACAAACAATCGACATTATTACATCATATAAGTTAGCATGGGTAGACTGATATGGACACATGACTGCAAACGCACCCCAGTGACCAGTGATTACGATGATAATTCGGAAAAGTTCATTCTACATTTACTCCCGAAAAAAGTAAGTTCTTACCTATTTAAAATTTTAAATCTATTATGCATGCCGGGTAAGCGCCATGACCGGAACATTTGTCAAAATTACTGCAACGTATCCTCTCATTGTTCACACGGTGTGGTTCAAGGCTCACATGATCGGCTGTTACACACAGGCTATTGTGACAGAGATGGGAAGCATCCAGTACTGCTTGTAGGAATGTCGTAAGGTGCTGCAGCATGTAGGCTAAACGGCGGGCTGTTATTGTGCGTCTATTGCCACATGCAAATTTACAATTAATTGCGCCATACTTTACGTTTGACCCTTTTATGCTTTTCATACAGCCTGTCCACAATATACACTTATTGTTTGATGACACACACGCATTTTCATTAATTTTGTCTGAATATTTCTCATAAAACGTGTCATCCATGATGCCTCACTGTGTAACTAGGTTTCCGTTGCCAGGGACTTTATTGGGGTCAGCACACTGTTGGTTTTCCCATAGGCGACCATGTTAACGTTTTGTCTGATTATAAGAAAACGTGACCTATAAAATTTCTTTAACTTCTCACCTGCTGTTATCATCATCTCGCTGACATGCTGATGGATTAAGTCAATATTTACAAATGCCGGCAAGAATTACTCCGCAAACAGGTCACACAGGCAAATTGCTGCCAAATATCCTTACGCTTATTAAAATCATTTAGAAATCCACCATTTTACAGTCAACACCTTCTACAATCACAAATCCTTACTCAAATGCACTTATGTCACAGCATGTGAATTTTGTTTAAAAAAAAATTTCACAAAAATACACTGCATTTTTCTTCGTGCAACGGACAGGAAATCTAACTAGAACATGACCCCGTTAATCAGCCAGGCGAGCATGTTAGCCCTACGCTACGGCTACGGCTACACATACGGCCACACCAGGCCACAGGCCGACTAGACCTAGCCTTCCTCAGCCGACTGATGATACTATTACTGTCATTGGCGAAAAGAAAGTAGCATTGTTATTGGAATAGCGCATGACATTGACAGTGACAACTATTATTTTGTTATTATGAGTATGTCAATCAGGTATTTTATTTGAAAATTTCTTTACAATTTGTTTTACATATTTAACATTGGTTGATAGTACTTTTTAAAATTATTTTTATATGCACTAGATCATATATGCATCAGTGCATAATTTACATTTATTGTGTAGCTGTCTTGCAGGATCAAGTCAGTAAGTGTAATGATAATTTTGTTAAAAACATTGTTACATTTGTATTCATAATTTTTTTTTTTTAATGTGTTTATACCTTGTTTGAGTTTTGATTTGCCGGGGCTGTAATTGTAAGTAATGTAAAACTATGTGAAAATAAATATGGTTGCTGATTTAAATGTAACTGTTATTTATGGCATGATGTTTTACCATGCATATTATCCCTTATTTATATATATATATATATATATATATATATATATATATAAAACCATTTGCTGTTTTGCTTACGTTTTTGATGAGCCGTAGATATATATATATATATATAATATATATATATATATATATATATATATATATTGTATGTATATATATATAATTATTTATTACATATATAGTATATATGTGTATATTATAAATGGAGAACCTCGGGGGGTGCAATTGGAGGTTTTCGTGAGCCTCAAGGGGGTGCAGTTGGACGGTTTTTTTGGTGAGCAAATGTCCACTGGGGACTGGTAACATTTTGATCCTGCATAAAGCCCTGCTTAGAATGAATCAAATGTATTCATTCATGTGCAAATTTGGTTAAATTGTGCAATTTTCTAAGCTGGGAAAGTAATTAGTTAATGTGACAAACTCAACTAAGAAGGCGTATTCCTCATTTCCAGCTAGTTTTTTTGTGTCACCATTAAAATTGCAAGTTTGGAACAAGTTATGCACAATTTGCTGCCACTCTGTATGTAAAGGGAAACTACTTGTGATACATCGATTGGTGGTGAACACGGCAATTCGACGTAACAATTATGAGCTTAATTTGAAGATGAATTTTATTGTTGAAGCCGTTCTTCCCACACTAAAAAAGCAGTGAGATATTAATAGTATTTTAGAATGCGACCAAACCGTTAAAAACTTTGTATTTTTCTACCACCATATTTCATTATCATTTATACATTATCCTTAACAGGTAATGAATGTCCAAAAATGTATTAATATTATTATTATTATTACATATCTGATGGTAGCATTATATGTAATTTATAGAATAATAATTTGTATTAATTTTCTTATCAAAAGAACGTATTAGTTCACAGACACACACGCACACACATACATACGAACACAATTATTGACTATTCTTAAGACTTATTTTGTTTTTTATATTAAGTAGAAAACTGTCATTATCTGCAAACCATACTGATGATAATAATTATGCCTTAATTAATCGAGGTACTTTTTAACAGAAACAATGCCAATATTCTAACACACACACACACACACACACACACACACACACACACACACACACACACACACACACACACACACACACACACACACACACACACACACACACACACACACACACACCCATGCGCCCGTATATATTAACGATATATTATATTTATATATCACGCGCGAACATGCGTACAGTAATGATAGCGCCAATGTACGGAATTTCTGTGAAGCTCGACACAATATCAATTTTACGGTAACCGCGGAGCAACGGAAAACCGTCGCCGTTGAAGTCGAGTTTTACTTGTGTTTGTTTTGTGAAATTTGATCGTTGTAGGAATGTAAACTAATTTGTTTTGTAACGTAGTGTGTGTATATGTATGTAAGATATATGAGGAGAAGTTTGGCGGCTGTAGGTGGTCGTTATCATGGTTAGGTCAGAACATAAAAGATCGCCCTTAATAGTAACATTTGTAACTGTTTTATGTGTCATCTAAATAAACGTTTCGCAACAAAATATATTTGCGTTTGATAGACACATGGCGAATAGTTTAAAAACTCACATACAACACTGCCATTTAGCGGGTAAAATCCTACACGCATATAACGAATTCACGAATATAACGAACTCGTTAGCTACCCACAAAGTAATTCGTTATAAGCGTGTTGCACTGTATATATATATATATATATATATTACGATGTGTGACAGAACACGTGTGAGCAAGCGTTTGGCAATTACATGCGGTCAAAAGAACCCCACACAAAGAATCGTAGTCACAAAGACGGTTGTTTTTACGTTTCGCATTGATTAGTCGATAGTAGTAGTCGTGTGGTATTCACCCCCGTGTAAAAAGGTCACGTACCCAAGATCAAAGGAAGATCAAAGGAATAGGCTCCGCCCCACCATTTTTTCCTAAAAACTTAGCACCGTGACTAAATACCCTTAAGTACCCTTAATTACCTTTGATTGACAGGACCACCCAACGGCGCTGACCCGTCGCCCTTAGTGCGTGTAATGTATGTGTTTCGTTTCTCTATACTTGAGGGGCGTGATTGTCAGGCCCATCAACAAATCAGAGGCTTAGAATGAGTCCAGGGCAACAATCTTCTGTATTAAGGAGATGTTCAGCGTTGACCCCGTGCCCTTTGCGTGTGTGTTTTCGTTTCCCTGCACTCTAGTGGCGCCGTTTTGATCGTCAGACCTAAGGTAGGGCTAAAACAACTGAATATTGCCTATAGCTATTGTACCGGCACAAAACCACTGTATAAAAGAGTTGCCTGCTAATTGGAGCTGCGTTGATGAGGGCAACATTTGTACTGAGTGGTTATAATCACTGTACCAGTACATAACCACGTATAAAAGTTCTACGCTGTGAGGCGGCTGTGTTGTTGTGAAACTTGATACAGGCACTGGTGTAAAGTCCGTACGCTGCTATTGACCGCTGTAATGTGTGTTTTCGTTTCTCTGCACTCTAGTGGCGTTGTTTTGATCGTCAGACCTAAGGTAGGGCTAAAACAACTGAATATTGCCTATAACCATTGTACCGGCACAAAACCACTGTATAAAAGAGTTGCCTGTTAATTGGAGCTGCGTTGATGAGGCCGAAAGTGGCTATAATCATAACCACGTACTTAACCACATAACCACGTATAAAAGTTCTACGCTGTGTTGTTGTGAAACTTGATACAGGCACTGGTGTAAAGTCCGTACGCTGCTAGTGACGGCTGTAACATTCCTGCTTTGTCGTGAGTCGTGACGCCTTCTAGTAGTAGTGTATTTATAGCGTACAGTGTTTCGTTTATAAGCAAGGCTACTATAGTTCGTTTAGTTGGCGCTCGTAGGGACATACAGTGGTTTTGTGCGTTGGAAAGAATCAAACGACTAGTCGTTGACTGTTATAGTTTAATGAGGCAGAAATGAAGCCTTAGTCTAGCTACGGAGGATGCCGATAAATATTCTATTGCCATTCTGCGATGCTGAATGTGATGACGGGACGTGATCATGTGGCAATCCAAAGCAGTGCCGTTGTTGTCGCCGCCGCGCTGGGCACCGAGGTAAGGCTAATGGGGTGCGTTGAGGCGGTGGTCTAAATTCGGGCCGCCCTGTCTGCATCCATGGGGCAGGAGCGGTCAACCCCCATAAATCGGTGTCCGAGTCTCGCTCCCGTGGGCGAGGAGGGAGCGACACCCATAAATTGGTGTATGGGTCGCGCCACTCTTGCGGGGGCGGCCTAACGATGCCGCGTACGACTGCAGTCGGTCGATCGGTCCGCCTTGGCTGCAATGGAGGCGGCATTTCGCAGGTTCGTGTTGGCGGCGGGCCGTAGCGACAGAGGCGGGTGTATTCGGCGCCGCTGCCATAGCGCGGAGCGTGTAGCCACGTCCCCAGCCTTTGGGTGGCCACTCATTAGGCGACCTGTGAATAGAAATGACTGAATAAATAAATGAAAATATTCTTGTATATATTTATAGTTGTATATGAATGTTTGTTTGTTTGGCTCATTAGATCGCCAGTGAATAGAAATTAATAAATAAATAAATGATTCTTGTATCTGAATGTTTGTTTTACCATACATAATTTGTGTAAGTTGTTTGTTTAGCCGGTTGAGTTGTGCAGTTTATGGTGAAGACGTGTCGTGTGTGGCGTGTTCAAATCTCGCCTGTGTTAAGTAGGCAAACACAACAGGTTGTGCACACTCACGGATTCCATTCAACAACTTCAGCCGCAACATCACCGAATTGCATGGATAATTCCACCTATATTTATAGTTGCATATGAATGTTTGTGACTCATTAGATGACCCGTGAATAGAAATGACTAAATAAATAAATAAATAAATAAATGATTCTTGTATATGAATGTTTGTTTGCATTTAGGTGCACCCGTGAATATAAATAAATAGTTATAATGATTGGCTGTTTGTTTAAAAGAATGTGACGTACCGTTCGTGATGTGTGACGACTGTTTTGGAGCGACCTGACATGGCGGCCTGTTTACGCGGTGGCAAATGACGCATTAGTTTTATGTAGGTTGTTGACTGCGCCTTCTGGGTGCGCACGCATCGAGAGGCGTGTTTACGCGGTGGTAAATGACGCATTAGTTTTATGTAAGTTGTTGGCTGCGCCATCGGGTTGCGTGCGCATCGAGAGGCGTCACGTTCAGCGTTATGTAAGTTGTTGACTATTGTTTTGCGTAATGTTTCAAAATCGTTTAATGAAATTCTAAATAGTCGAACCTAAGAATGTTATAAGATCAGTCGGGGGTCAGGAATTGCGTGGTGGTGTCGTATTAGAGAAAAACGCTTTAAAGAGGTGCTTTTACGGAACATGTACCGCGTGACCGCGTATTTTTTTCAATTGACAATAGCATTGGCAGACTTGCCTGTTGTGTGGTGTACGTGATCAGGTGCACGCGCACCCTTTACTAGTTTTGTATAAAAGGGGTAGGCAAACTATATGTGTGTTGTGTTCACAGTGACATCGCAATGGCAGACGAATCAACCCCACGGAAGAGATCCAGAAAGCAGGTGATGCCGAACCTGCCCGCTCGCAGCTCTTCATCGACTGTACAGGGACGTCCGTCTGCGGCGCAGGGCTCGGCTTCGACGACGGACGAGGTGCTGCTGCGCCCTATCATCCCAGCACGGGGCGGCGCGCAGGCTCAGCCGTCCGCGCCTTCGCCTGGCGTGGCGCAGGCACGCAACAAGGAGAGCGACGCGGCTACAGGGCCGTCCCAAGAGCCCACGCCGGGGGCATCGGGACGTGAACCGGAGGCGGCGGCAAACACCCACCGGCCACCTTCTGAGAGGGGCGCCGTTGTATTGTTGCCTTCGATGGTGAGTCTACATGAGCTGCAGGTGGTCGTGGACGGGTGTTATAGAATAAGAGATTACCCCACTATCGAGGCAATCGCTTGGCGCGATAAGTGCGTGTACGAGGGGTGTACGCGATGTCGCCGAAAAGTACATTCGACTATGAACGGCGATTTGATGTGCATGTCGCATGGGGTCCAGAATGAAACGCAATATTACTTCTCTATGCGAATGATGTTGAAGGACGGGTCGGGCGTGGATGACGAAACGTGGGTAATTGTTTTCGATAGCAATGTGGCGCCCCTCGTTGACTACCAGGCCTCCTATCTGGTCGGACTCGGCGCCGACGAATTGCGTGACACGGTGCTGGCGCTTGTCGGCACTATCGTTGATGTGGAAGTGCGGAAGACTACGTGGGTTGGGGAGCCGTCCTATTCGGTGCGCTCATTGAAGAAAATAAGTGATTAGTGTTTGTTTTGCTTAAATAACTGCTTTTGTTGTTGTTGTGCTGCAGAATAGGCGGCGCCATCGTATGATAGTCAGACCAGCGTCGTCACCATGCCGTTACAGTTTACGCCGCGGCAAAAACACGACGATTTAGGGAGGAGCGAGTGATTAACCCCTTTGCGCTTCTTCGTGCTGTAGAATGGACGAAGACCGCTCGTGGCAGTCTGCGTCGTGCGCCATTAACGGTCGCCCTTCTTTGTGTCCCGCAGGATGTGCATCGTCATCATTATTAAATAAATTCTGATATGGCGCCTTGCAAGCGGCAAGTCAAGGCAAAGAGACACTTAGTGTGCGACGACTGCCACAGTTGGGTAGATTTTGCCTTATCCGGCTGTACGAAGTCATGGACAGAAACCAAGGAAGAGGGATTCACCTTTCAGTGCGTGGGGTGTTGGAAGGTGAAATGTCTGGAGAAAGAGGTAGCTAGGTTGGTAGATATTGTGAAGGGGATGGAGATGAGAATCAGCAAGGAGACAGACGGAATGGAGAGAGACGACAGGGATAAAGTTGGGAATACTGTGAAACTGAAGGAGCAGAGTAGTGGCAACAAGACCGAGGAAAGGAGACTGAGAGGAGGGAAGGTGATCGGAGGGGAAGAAAGTGGAGGATCGACGGCAGGAAATGTGACAGGTGTGAAGGTGGCAGGAGAGAAAGTGACCGTAGAGAAAGAGGTAGGAGGGAAAAAGAGACGGGAGAGGAGAGAAGGAAATGCAATGGGAGGAAAGATGACGGGAAGAAAGGAAGTGAGAGAACATGTGACAGAAGAGAAGTCGGGAGGGACGATGACAGGAAGAAAGGTGACAAGAGAAACAGCGTCAGGAAAGAATGGAACGGACGAGATTGTGACGGGAGAGCAGAAGACAGGGGAACAAGATTACAACCAGACAGATGCAAACCGTAGAAAGAGCTACACTGAGGCAGTGATTGAGGGAGCAATGAGGAAAGAGAGGGTGTTTATGGGCGATTCGATTATGAGAAAGACAGATAAGACTCTAAGCGAGGGGGAGGACGTCGTTGTTTGTCTACCGGGGGCTAGGATAGAACATGTAACTGAAAGGGTAGAGAAGGTACTGGGGCATGGCAAGGGAGGGTCTATACAGTACGCACTATTAGTAGAACAGATTATCCTCTCAGGAATTTTGCCAGTAATGGGAGGAAGGGGGCCGACATATAGAAACTGCAAGAGGATGGCGATCAACGCACTAGTTGAGCAGATGTGTAAAGAAGAGGGGGTGGGATTCGTAGTTTTATGGGGATACTTTGTTGGGAGGGAAGATATGTACATGAGAGATGGCCTACATCTAAGTGGAAAGGGGGCAGCAGTTTTCTCAGAGAACTTGCTGCAATCTGTTGACAGTGGGACAGGCTGCATCTATTTAAACTAGATTCGCAGGGGGGATTCACAGAGAAGCCTGAAACTGGAGGCATAGATAAAGACAGCAGAAATAAATCGGCAAAGAACAGCCTGGACAACTGTTCTGAATCAGGATATAAATGCATTTGTTTAAATGCAAGGAGCATAGTAAACAAAAGAAGTGAACTAAACATTATGGTAGAAGATATTGACCCTCACATAATAGGTATAACCGAATCGTGGGCCACCACTGATATATCAGATGCCGAATTGGGACTAACAGGATATGTAATGTTTAGGAAAGATAGAATAGGAAGAAAGGGAGGTGGAGTTATTTTTATATATTAAAGAATCTATCCAAGCTGATGAAATAAAATTAGAAAGAGAAGCAGATTGCGAAGAAGCTGTTTGGTGTAACATAGTTACAGGAAACTCAACGTTAACAGTTGGGTTAGTTTATCGAAGTCCAAACATAAGCATAGAAGAGAATGAAAAAATACAAAACGCTATAAGGGAAGTAAGCAAACGGAACTGTATTATTATGGGGGACTTTAACCATGGGCATATACAATGGAAATCTCTACAGAGTATGGGGAGTGAGGACCACAAGTTTTTAGTTTTAGTACAAGATAGTTTCCTTTCTCAACATGTGCTAGAACCAACCAGGGGAGAGAATGTGTTAGACTTAGTGTTGTCCTCACAGAAAGAATTAGTTGACAATGTCAAGATATGTGAGCCACTGGGGAGTAGTGATCACAACCAGATACATTTTACCATCAAAGTAAAATCAGAAAGGAATAGTAAAAAGCAGTATAGGAGAAATTTCCACAAAGGAAGGTATAAGGACATGAGGAAATATTTAGCAAAGATAGACTGGAATAACACACTGAAGAATAAGACAGCAACCGAATGCTGGAATATCTTAAATAGTGAAATTAAGTGCATAGTCGATAAATTTGTACCTTTCAAAAAACAAGGGAAACGGTCTAAAAAGAAACGCTTATCGAAAGAAGCCATTAGAAAAATTTAGTATAAACAAATGATGTGGAAGTCATATAGATGTACTGGAAATTATGAAGACTACAACATTTATAAAGAAGCACTTAATCAAGCTACAGCTGAAATTAGAAATTCAAAGAGAAGCTATAAAAAAAAATTAGCTAATAATATAAAACATGACAGTAAGAGTTTTTATGCGTATATTCGAAGCAAACAGAAAGTTCAGGATAAGGTCGGTCCTCTAGAAGATAGTGCTGGAAATACAATATCAGAGGGATTGTTAATGGCAGAAGACCTGAATGAGTATTTTAGTTCAGTGTTTACCAGGGAAGATATTAGTTCACTGCCAGTACCAGAGGCTAAGTTCAAGGGGGCAGATTCAGACTATTTAGGACAGTTAGTTGTAACCTCGGAAATGGTAGCTAAGAAAATAAGGGCTATGAAGGATAATAAATTACCTGGAGTGGACGGGATTCCGACCAAACTACTATTGGAAATTGTAGAACAAATTAGCGCACCGCTTGCAACAGTTTTCAATTTGTCATTAGAAGAGGGAATGGTTCCTTTAGAATGGAAAGAGGCAAACATTATACCGTTATTTAAAAAAGGTTCGAGAAACAAGTCAGAGAACTATAGACCAGTGAGTTTAACATCAGTGATTTGCAAATTATTAGAAAGATTAATTAAAGATCACATGGTGGATTTTCTTGTTAAACATAACTTGATAAACCCATCTCAACATGGGTTTTTAAAAGCGAGGTCATGCTTAACAAATATGTAATGTTTTTTGGAAGACATCACTAGGTGGGTAGATGAGGGATCACCAGTAGATATCATTTATTTAGGTTTTCAAAAAGCTTTCGACAAAGTACCACATCAAAGATTACTCCTTAAGCTAAAGGCCCATGGGATAGGAAATGGTATAATAAACTGGATAGAAAAATGGCTGAATGACAGAAGACAACGTGTAGTAGTTGATGGGGAAGCTTCAAACTGGAAATCGGTATTGAGTGGGGTACCACAGGGATCAGTACTAGGACCTATATTATTCTTAATATATATCAACGATTTGGACGATGATATAACAAGCAAGGTGTTAAAATTTGCGGATGATACAAAAGTGTTTAGAAGGATTAAAGATGATCTTGATAGGTTGATCAAATGGTCTGAAAAGTGGCAAATGCTGTTCAATTTTGGGAAATGTAAATGCCTCCACACAGGTCATGGGAATGAAGAGGTAAAATATAAAATGGGGGGTACTGTTCTAAGTACTACTGTAAAAGAAAAGGACTTAGGGTTAACCATTAGTGCTGATATGAAGGTTTCAGAGCAGTGCGGAATTGCAGCGTCAAAGGGAAATCAAATTCTTGGATTAATTAGGCGAAATATAGCGTATAAGAAAAAAGAATTCATAGTACCGCTGTACAAAACAATAGTGAGGCCTCATTTAGAATATTGTATACAAGCATGGAGGCCATATCGCAAGAAGGACATAGATATGCTAGAAAGAGTACAGAGGAGAGCGACTAAAATTATACCAAATCTGAGGGATCTTAGTTATGAAATACGCCTAAAAGAATGTGGTTTAACAACATTAGAGACCAGGAGATTGAGAGGAGATCACATAGAAGTGTTTAAAATATTGAATGGTTATGAAAATATTGAAAGAAACATTTTTTTCTCAGTTAAGAAAGATAGAAGGACCAGAGGACATGAAGCTACATTAGTAAAGGAGCAGTGTAGATTAGATATAAGAAAGTTCTCATTCTCACAAAGGACTGTAAATGAATGGAACAGATTATCTCCTGATTGTGTTGGTGCTAGTAGCGTGAATATGCTTAAAAATAAAATCGACACACACCTTAAAAAGGCGGGATACATGTAGATAAAAAGTATTGGACTCTCGATAAGCCAAAAGGCTTCCTTGTCCAACTGCCATCCAGAGTAATTTTCTGGTTGGCAATCTTGTTAAATCTTGTCTCTTGGGCGCCATAAAATCGATCACTGCTGCGGCACGTCTGGCCAACGCCAGGCCTGATCTAGCTGGCCCCGTCATAGTGGCCCTACTCGATGTGGCGGCCGACTATCGGACATTGAAGCGTTCTCTGCCAAAGACCGACTAAACGGCGTGTGACTATAATACTAATAATAATATTTATTCTGCAGGCCAATCCGGCGGCGCGCGATCGAGCACTCGACTCCGTGTTGGAGAAGGTACTGATTATGTCGGACGCAGCCATGCGATCATACGCCGATGCCTTTTCCGGGGCGACGACGATGACGACGACGCCACCGACGTACGCAAGTTTATTCCCGTACGTCATCGACGAGGGGTCCACCGTGTCGCCGGAGATGCCGCCGCCGCCGCGTCTGGCCTCGCCTCTCTCGTTAATCTCGGAACACGAGAGGTGCCTCCTGGAGGCCTTTGCGGAGTGGATAGGCGACGGCATATTGGACCGGGGGCGAGCCAGCTGCGGTGAGTGCGCCCCCAACGAAGGCTGTCCGTACGTTCACATAGCCGGCTACCGTGCGGGTCGACCGAAACGCCACTACCTGCGCGTGTACGACGATGTGGGCGACCTGCTTAGGCGGTATTTTCAGCCCGTCCTGACGTTTTACACGGCGCGCTCCTTGCTGCCGTGCTTTACACAATTAGTGCACATCCTGAGCGGCCGCATGGGGCAGACCGGCCCGAGATTGTCCTCATCAAATATGTGTCAGATTGGTTACTTACCACGGATTGGAACGACGTCATCGAGTGCGCCATGCTGGAGGCGGCCACCCAGGAGTATTTGCTCCGAAGGAGCGGCCTTGACGTGGCGGAAGGCATCGATCGCTGAACATTAAGCTGCTGCTTAAACGAACACTATACTTAATAATAATAATAAAGAGTGCTTAAAGAACACTATATCGATCGTCGCTGAATAGTGCGTACTGTTTGATGAACATTATAAATAAATAGAGCTCTATATAGGTCGCTTTCTTGCTTGTTGAATTGAACACAATACTGCTTGCGAATTATGTCGTCGGTGAATAAAACGTTGAAAACGTATTCATTTGTTACATCGGTTTCTCGTCGACAATAATAAAAGCGTTGAAAAAATTGCAGCCATTGAAAAAACCCATGTCCCGTCGTCTAATAAACGTGCCGCCCGCATCACTCGTCGCTGAATAGTGCGTGCTGTTTGATGAACATTATTAATAAATAGAGCTGTCTATATAGATCGCTTTCTTGCTTGTTGAATTGAACACAATACTGCTTGCGAATTATGTCGTTGGTGAATAAAACGGTGAAAACGTATTCATTTGTTACATCGGTTTCTCGTCGACAATAATAAAAGCGTTGAAAAAAATTCCCGCCATTGAAAAAACCAATGTTCCGTCGTCTAATAAACGTGCCGCCCGCATCACAGGCCAGTCAAAGTTGAATTGCTTGCGAATTATGTCGTCCTGAACATCATGCTGCTGCTTAAACGAACACTATACTTAATAATAAACTCCTTGCGAAATAAGTCGTCGCTTAATAAAACGTATTCATTTGTTACATCGGTTTTTCGCAATAATAAAAGCGTTGAATAGGCGCCACCCTGAGTCATAGCACAACAGTAATAAATCGTTGAATGTCCCGGCCCGCCTACAAAGCGCCATCATCAGCAAGGGCCTTTAATTGAACAATGCTGTTTGCGAATAATAACAACGCGTGCGTCGCTTAATAAAGCGTTGAAACCGTTGTTACATCGGCGCGCCAAATTCTTCTACAACAAAACAGAAGGGTCCTAATAATAAAAAGATGCCTTCCCGCGTCCGTCAAGTCAGCCAGCCAATTAGAATGGCCCTCCGTCCTGTATAAGAGACGGCGCGCCGTCGTCTTCGGCTAGTCGGAGAGTGGCGGCGGGAAGGGCTAAAAATAAAAGCAGCAGCAGCTATGCCGAACTGTCCCGTGTGTGGTCGAGAGGCTCTGGCGGGCCACTCCTGTAGTCGTTCGCAATGTCCAAAATGCGGCGCCTATTTCGCTAAACGCTATAATTTATTGAAACACGCGAAAACATCGCAAACGTGCGGCAGCGAAAGGGCGAATGAACGCTCGTGCCCAAAATGCGGTCGCCCTTTCAATAGGCGCCACGCGGCGTAGTGTCACCACCACCTGACGACGACGACGACGAGATGGCGGTGCCGCCCCCTAGCGAACTGGCGGCTGGACTGCGTCGAGTCATCGAAGAGCACTGGTCGAGCATACAGGCGTCGGTGGCGCGCGGCCGCATACAATCCCGCTATAATTTCCAACTAACCGACTGTCCGGACACGCGCGCGCTCGAACCCCGCCTAAGACGAATGTTCGAGGCGCAAACGTGCTCCTTTAAGATCAACGTGAGCTACGCGTTTATTCTACGCCACAAGGTGACGGGGCGCCTCCGTTATTTTCATTCATCCTGTAATTGTTGCGGCCGCCTCCTGGAAGTGCCCGCTCTCGTTACCGACGCGCGTTCGTTCGAGCGCTTCCTCGAGGCCGTCCGTACGCGCGACGTTCTCCAGTACGTGATCGCGCAGCGCCCCGGCTCGGGCTGGGTCGTCGAATTGGTGACGAACGCGACCTACTTTCTGAACGCCATCATAAATCATCCTATCGGTTGCGTCGACGGCGCGCTGCAGCTTCCGGCCCACCTGCGCGTCAACAAGTCCGTCGTCGCGCTGACGAAAGACCGTCGAGGCGACCCCTACGCGGACAACCTATGCCTGTTCCGCTGTCTGGCGCTGCATAGGCGGCGCCTAGAGGCGGGCAGCGATGCCGACGTCGACCGTTTGACGGCCCTCGCCAAGCGCCTATACGACGACTACTGTAGAGCCACCGGCACGACGCACGCCGCCGGCATTCCCATGAGCGCGCTGGACCGGGTGGAGGCGGTCTTCGGCGTCAACGTGATCGTCTATCGCCTGACGCAGGCCGACACCGCCGAACTGGTCCGTCGATCGCTCGGCGCGCACCCCACGACCCTGAACATCAATGTGTGGGGAGCACACTTTTGCTATATACGCGACGTCTCGATGTACACGAAAACGTACGTGTGCGGCAAGTGCGCCAAAGTCCTGTGGTCGACCCTATGGGAGTAGCGACGCCACGAGGAGGACGGAGGACGAGGGCGTCTGCGTGGACGACAGCCTGCGCTACTACCCGTTCAGGGCGACGTTCGACTTTGAGTGCTACTTCGTTGATACCGACCTACCGCCGGACACCGCCAAGTGCCGGTGGCTAGCCCGTCAAGAGATGCTCAGCGTGTGCATCGCGTCGAACGTGCCCGGCCACGAGGCGGCGCAGTGTTTCGTAACGACCGGCGATTCGGCCGAGCTCGCGCGGCGCCTGATTGCCGCCTTGGAGGCCACGAGCGAAGCGGCTTCTTCGTCCGCTGTACGATTCGACCTTCGACGCACTCGACGCGCTCGACGACGACTGGCGGAGCGCCGCCCCCACCGAAGACGCGGCCAAGTCGCCGTACAGCGTGCTCGCCGAACGCCTGTGGTGGACCTACCTGCGCAAGCTGCCCGTCCTCGGATTTAATTCGGGTAAGTACGACATGAACGTCGTCAAAAAGTACTTGGCCCCCCTTCTCATGACCTCCGCCGATCAGCATACGTCGTCGGCGTTCACCATCAAGCGCCAGAACAACTATATGTGTCTGACGACGTCGACGCTGAAATTCCTGGACATTACGAACTACCTGGCCCCCGGCGTCAGCTACGACCGCTTTCTGAAGGCGTACGGCTGCGCGGTGACGAAGTGCTACTTCCCGTACGAGTATATCGACGTACTGGCGAAATTGAACGATACCGAACTGCCGCCGCGGGAAGCCTTCTACAGCCACCTGAAACAGGAAGTAATCTCCGCCGCGGCGTACGCGCGGCGAGGGCATGACGACGATGCGCGACTTCCTTGTGTGGTATAATAATAGAGAAGTGGTGCCGTTTCTCGGGGCTGTCGCCAAACAGTTCGTGTTCTATCGCGAGCGTCGCATCGACATGTTTAAGGACGCCATCAGTGTGCCCGGCCTGACGCTACTGTATCTGTTTAACGATCTGCCGGCCTCGATCACCTTTGCCCTCTTCAACGAGCCGAATAAGGACCGTCACCGTCTCCTGCAATCGCAGATCGTCGGCGGTCCCTCGATCATCTTCGCTCGTCATCACGAGGCAGGCGTGACCTTTCTGCGACGCGACGAGGCGCACCCCTGTCGCTCGATCGTTGGCTTTGACGCAAACGCCCTTTATCTGTGGGCGATCATGCAAGAGATGCCGATGGGCTGGTACACGCGCCGCCGCGAGGAGAACGCGTTTCGGCCGGAGCGCGTGCACCGCTACGGTGGTATGGCCGTGCAGTGGCTGACGTGGGTGGCCGGCCGGACGGTGGTGCGCATACGGCACCTGCTTAACGGACGCGAAAAGCGGTGTCGGCAAGTACCGCGTCGACGGCTGGTTTAGCGAAACGGGAAATCCCTACCAGTTCCACGGCTGCTACTTCCACGGCTGCCCGTGCACGGGGAAGCCGACGAACGCCGTCAACGGTAGACCGATGATCGAGCTGTATGCGGCGACGCGCGCCGTGACGACCTACCTGCGCCGTTTCGCCACCGTCGTCGAAATGTGGGAGAGCCAGTGGCGCGCCGTGCGGCCTCCGTTGACGCCTGCGCCGCCCGACGAATCTCGGTGGCGGCCCGTCACCCCTACGCGCTCGACGATCTTGGAGGGCGTACGCGACGGCACTCTGTTCGGCCTGGTCGAGTGCGACAACGCCGTGCCGACCGCGGTGCGCGCCACCTTCGCCGAGATGCAGCCCATCTTTAAGAACGTCTGCATCGATCGCGACGCTCTCAGCCCCTTTATGCGACGCTACGCGGAAGCGCACAACCTCCTGACCCGACCTCAGCGAACACTCGTGGGTAGTTTTTTCGGTACGAAAATTCTACTCGCGACGCCCCTACTGCAGTGGTATCTGGCGCACGGCCTCGTCGTCGACCGCATCTATTAGGTGATCGAGTACGTGCCGATTGCGTGCTTTCGTCGCTTCGGCGACGCGGTGTCCGAAGCGCGCCGCGAGGGCGACACCGACCCCGATAAGTACATCATCGCCGACACGTTTAAGCTGCTCGGGAACAGCTCGTACGGGAAGACGATTACGCTCGTCGATCTCCACCGGGAGATCAAATACTGCACGACGGTCGGCGCCAGCCACCTCGTCAACGATCGTCGCTTCCGTCAGCTCGACGTTGTCGTGCCCGACGCCCTCTACGAGGTGGCGCTGAACAAGCGCACTGTCCGCTACGCGCTGCCCGTCCAGATCGGCTACTTTGTCTATCAGTACGCGAAACTGAGGATGCTGGAGTTCTTTTACGACTTCGTCGCCGTCTACATCCAGCTTCCTCTGTTCGAGTACTGCGCAATGGACACCGACTCAGCCTACATAGCCCTCGCTGGCCGCGACGTCGAAGAGCTGGTGACGCCGGCCCTGCGCGAACGCTACTTTCTTCAACGCGGCGCCTGGTTTCCTGCCGAGTGCTGCGACGCGCACGCGGACGCGGACGCGTACGTGCAATGCCGTCTCGCCGGACGCGCGTGGGAAGCGCCGCCCCTCTGCTGCGCGCAACGACGCCGCTTCGACAAGCGCACGCCGGGCCTCTTCAAAGAGGAGTGGTCCGGCGACGGCATCGTCGCGCTTTGCAGCAAGACGTACTATTGTTTCGGCGCCACCGACAAGTACAGCACGAAGGGTCTGAGCAAGCGGCAGAACGACGCCATCGACAAGGACGCCTTCCTAGCCATGCTGCGCGAACGGCGGAGCGGCGTCGGTTGGAACCGCAGCTTTCAAGTGAAGGACTCGTCCTTGCTGAAGTACCTTCAAGAGCGCGCGGCGCTGAGCTACTTTTACGCTATGCGCCGCGTGCTCAAAGACGGCGTCACCACGGCGCCGATACGCGTATAGTTAGTGTAGGAGGGCAGGCCCCTAGGGCGCGCCTTATAGGCGCCCCCACCTCCCCTAAGGGTAGGGGCCCTAGCTAGAGACTGGGCCGCCTACAAGGCGGAGGAGGGAAAGGTACTAATAATAAAATATGTATACACACCCTGTACGTTTTCAACGTTTTGCTTTTTATTAGTGCGAATACAGTAAGCGGAAAGCGACAATAATAATAATAATAATGTTCAAGGCTTTAGCCAGTCGAATACGAGACAGTCGTTGGCCACCCTATCGGGTCCGAATAGGGACTTTAAGCCCTCGAGCGGCATACCGCGGCATCGCAATAGCAGGTAGGCGACGCAATATTGTCCGCACACGTTAGATACGACGCTCTGCAGTCGCTTGTCGTTGTGCGTCCACGAGGCACCGCAGTTGCGGCGCAGGAAGGCGCGAAAGTCGTCGTGCAGGGGCGGCAGGCCGTACGAATCGAAGTAGTCGCCGCGGCCGTCGACGTCGACGTAGAACGCCACCCAGTGCGCCCCCGGTTCGCCGCCGTCGTCGGTGTTGCACACGAAGGCCGCCGGAAGCGCGGTGAGACGCCTTTTCGGTAGGCCGTCTCTCGGCGTGACGCCGTCGACGACGCTCCTAGTGTACGGGTCGACTCGTAGGCGGCGCATCAGTTGAAACGTGTCCATGCTACAACGATTCGAGCACGACGTTCCGGCTCATGTCAATCCCCACCACCCCTTCGAATTCGGCGTGCACGATGACGTTCACCGGTCGGGGTAGGGCGTCAGCGAAATGTATTTCAGCGCGCAGCGCCCCCTTACGCACGAGGTTAAAGTGGTCCCCGTCGCAGCAGTCGGGCGTCAGATCGAAACCGAAGATGGTGTAGCCGCCGCCGAAGTCGTAGCGCGTCAGATCGTTTCCCTCGTCCTCGTACCCTTTTCCCGTCGCCGCGAAGAGGTTCCTGTAGCTTCGTACGTAGTGCCGCTGCGCAAAGTTCGGCTGCAATGGTTTGCTCGGTATCGTCGGCGACCGTCGGCGTAGAGCGCCACGAAGTTTTTGTCGTTGTGTTTCGCGTTGAACGGGTTTTTAAAGTAGGTTCCGTCAAAGGCGTCGTTGTCTATCAGGAACATGAACACGCGTTTCGGGAGGACGCCCAGGTAGACGTTCTCGTGCGTGTGAGACATCGTCCCCTGCGGTATCGAGAACCCCTTGGTGTCGACTCGACGTATCGGGTACTTGGCCGTCACGCGCGCCAACGCTTTAATGTGGGCGAGCTGGACGGACGTGTTCACCTTAGCTTTTGGCACTTGCAGGTAGGTCTCCACCAGCACGATTTTCCACCCCGGGTCGGCTGCGTCGCCGATGAGCGCGAAGGCGTCCTTCGCGCGCACCATTCGCATCTTCATATCGACGCCGCTCACCAGGTACCGGTTTTGCATGAACACGTCGACGTGTAGGCGTCCCATCATCTCCACCTCGCTGCTGCCCGCCGTGAGGTGGCTCCGCGCCGTGTACCCGACGTTCCCCCCGCCGTCGGTCGCCTCCATGGAGCCGGCGGTGTCTTTGTACCACAGGCCCCCCTGGAGCTGCGTCCCTTTCGCATCGTCGCCGTAGCTCAGCAGCGTTTCGAGGTAGGCCCGACACGGGTACGTATTGGTCGACGGCGTTACGAGCGTTCCGTTCAGCGACACGTCGACTTTGCTGAACATCGAATGGAGAACATTGTTGACCGGCGCCACGACGGAAGCGTTCACGAGATTGGTGCCGTCTCCCTGGACCAGTTTGAATCGGACGTACAGTCTAACGCTCGACAGATCCACGTAGTCGTCGCCCGAACCCGGGACGAGAAATTCGATAGGCCCGCCGGCGTCGAGAGACGTCAGCGGCTGGTAGTCGATCCACTGACCGCTCACGATGCTCGTCTGCGTCGGCGGCATGTCGAACAGGTCCAGTTCGGTCTTGATGCCCTCGCACGACTGCCGATGCACGAACGCCATTTTTCCCTAACGACTGAATATATCGCTCGACGGTGACGTCCGTTTCGGGCGGCGCCCCTTCTTCTTACTGGTCGTCGCCGCCTTACCCGGTGTCTTTATGCGGCGGCGTCGTTTTTTCGGCGGCGGCGGCGGCCGCTTATTCAGTAGCCCGTCGAGCAGGTCGGCGCCGGCCTCTTTCGCGCGCCTTTTTACCGACTGTTTCAGATTCTGGCCGGCGACGATGTCCTGCGCCATACGTATGCCCGTATTAAGGGGGCGCTTCCCCAGCGCCACGGCGCCCCTCTTAATAAGCGGCATGGCGCTTCGAAACAGACTGCCGAAGAGATTTCCCAGACCGTGACCCCGCTGGCCTCAGCCATCGACGAAGACGGACAGCGCGCCGCCGACCTGACGAAGGTAGTAGTCGTCGTACGCGTTGCGCGTCGTCATCTTCAAAACAGTTTAGATTTGCAGCGTCTGATGCGAAGCGTCGTCACGAGTTCCCCCCCCCCCCCTCGAATGGTATCGGTTGACCGAAGTCGTCCCTTATATCGATCTCGACCGTCTCGAATTGGCGCCGCAGGAGGGGCACGTATTGAATGCGGTCGAACGAGTTCGCAATAGTGGCCCCTTTCAGCCCGAAGACGGCGACGGGTCGAAGGAGCGGGGCAAACGTGTTGCCGACGATGCGCGTCTCTACGATATCGGTGTACACGTACAGCGTGTCGATACCCGCGTTCATGTCCACCGTATGCCGGCCCTCGTGCTCGTAGGTATAGGCGGCGTTTCCGCTGCCGGCCGAATCTCCCAAGAGTGGGCTCACGATGACGGCCGATTCGAAACCTAGCACGTTCTTCAGCCTGCTATCAGGCGACAAGCGAAATTCGACACCCGGCGATAGATATAGCGTCATCCGGTTGGTGATGGTGCTGTACGTCAGGCGTGCCTTGACGGCGTCGGTGCTCAGTTTCACCAGTACCGCGTTGAGGTCTCCCGTCTGTTGTAAAACCCGTAAGGAATTTGCCCCTGTCGGAAAACCGTCTCGCCGCCGAAGTTAAACAGTGTATTGGGCGACGCCGTCCTGCAGGACAGATGAAAGTACGAGTCCGCGACCCTCACGTTGTACCACGTGTGCGGGTACTGTAGATTTACCATACCGCACTCCCATTGGCCCGACAGGTCGATGCGCCGCGGCAGCTTCGTGGTGTAGTGAGTCAACGTGTTTTCGGGGTGCGCCTTCATGGACGCGTTGCTCGGCAGGACCAGGTAAAAGTCAGACGAAGCCATCGCGACGTCATATAGACGGACTCGGGAGCAGGTAGCCGAGACAGCTACTCAACAGGGCCGTCCACAGGTTGGAGTCGCCCTGCCCTCTCGACAGATTTTATATACTCACGATGATGACCGAGTACAGGACGACGACCTGGCATATGAAGATGATTTCGGATTTAGGGCAGTCGCTCCCGAAGAAATGCCATGGAGGGTGTTCGCGGACGGAGGGGGTGATAGGTGCGGACGCGTCGACGGAGTCCGCGCTGGCGTCGATCGCGAAGGCGCTTGACTCGTTTTCGTCGGCTGCCGAACCAGCGTATGTTGTAGGCCGCCCGCTTGTAGGCGTCTCGTTGGATGTCGCCCCGTCGGTCATCGTAGCGCCACTGCGGTCTCTCAATGCAGCAGGGGCCTTTACAAAAGAACGAAAAACCGTTGAACAGGCCCGCCTCGTGTAGGCGCCAGCACCCCATGTGGCGAATCCACATGACTGTCCGGCGACACCACGACTGCCCTACCCTTTATAGTCCACGAGCGCCCCGGCGTCGATCCAGCTGTTGAACGAGGCCGGATAGCCGCTCCATTTCACGAGCACTTCAGCGCCCCCCTTACGACGCCGTAGAACGGCCTCCACGCGATACAGTTTGTCCTTCGGGACGATCACGCGTTGTACTTCCTCCTCGTAGAAGGTGCCCTCTAGCGGCGTCCCGGTGTCGTCCTCCAGCCGATACACGGGCGGCTCGGACGGATGCGCCTCTACGATGGTGAAGAGCACTTCGCTCCAGTTAGCCAGGTATCCTTTTCTGAACCGACCCTTCACCTTGCTGATGCGCACGCGGTCTCCCTCTCGCAGTTTCGGTTTACCGCCGCCAGCGGCGCCCCCGTACAGCCGTTGCCATACGTTCTCCTGGTTTTCGGCGTTAACGCTCGCCGGCGTCCTGCCGATGCTTCGATGGTAGGCGTTGTTGTCCGATCGTACGAGATGCGGCAACGCCTCTACGTGTCGCAGCGTCTGATGTTTCGTAAAATAGCGCCACATGCGCGTCTTCAGCGTCCTATTGAATCGTTCCACGACGCTCGACTTAGTCTCCTCGTTATGCGTCACGAAATGGCGAACGCCGTAGTTCCTCAAGAGTTTCTGTAGGGGCGCGTTGAGAAACTCCGTCCCCTTGTCCGTCTGCAGGGCGTGCGGCGGTCGTTCCGCCTGCAACAGGGTCTCGAAGGCCGCGACGAGGGACGGGCCCGACTTACTCTTCAACGGGACGCACCACGCCCTCTTCGAGAAAACGTCGATAACCGTCAATAGAAACGTTATGCCGTAATTGAATTGTTCAGTGTAGCGACGTCGACCAAATCGACTTGCCACTGCTGGTTTCGGCCACCGACGATAACGCAGCGTCGTTTGAAATTTCGTTTAACCGGTTTGTGCAGGGTGTACGTATCTTGGGCCGCAAGCCACCGCTCGACGACCGGTTTGCGTGCTGCGACCCCCCTATACAATGCGTCGACGCCGCCATAACTGCCCGCCTGTTTCGGGTCGTAATAGACGCGCCTCAGAAAAGGTTCGTCTCGTTGTCGAGTTCGACGCTTTCGTTTAGCGCCACGAGTCCACCCGGACACCATGACAACGTTGATAAACAATCACGATTGACGCACGCCAATATGCCGACGTAGACAAGGACAAGCACTGTGGCGGCTACGACGACGATCACCGACCTTCGCATTGCTGCTCTTAAGACGACGTCTCCCACTCCGGCACTTCGCTATGGCGCTTTTTAACGGTCCTCCGCCTGTGTTGCTGCGTCCACGTCTCGCCGAGCCGAATGGGCTTAGCCGACGTCGGCGCCGTCTCTTCTACCCATTTAGACTGCTGCATGGCCTTCCGATACCGGGGGTTACCGACGAACTCCATAGGCACATTCAGTCCCCTCATACGCTCCCCGAACATTTTCCACCCTACAGGAGGGGCCATCTTCTTTTGTGTTCGCCTAAGGTCGTTCACGAGGTCGACCATGTTGCTCCCCTTAACCGTTCGACCGTCGTACACGAACTCGCCGCGGTCGTTCCATCGACACAGCGGATCGGATTTCATTTTTGCAATAAGGCGGCCGACTTTCGCTTTCAGGGTTTTCGGCACGCTGTCCACTATTTCGCGCTCTATGGCGTCCGAGGGCGTCGTCGTTGTCGCCTCTTTCGCCGCCGCCGCTCACCACCGACACGCGTAATGGCTGCGCCGCTCGGGCCGCCTCTAGCGCGTTGTAGCGGCCCAGCAGCTGATTGTACGACACCGCCTTATCGTGGTCCGATAAATCCGATCGTTTTAGGACGTTTTTCATGTCACTGTCCAGGCTACTCATCGCACGCGATCGGGTCGTGCTCGGCGGTTGGTCAATGAGCAGCAGGAGGCTCTCCACCAATCGCGGATCGACCAACGCCATCTTCTTTGCGTGCTGCATCCTCTCACTTTCCCCCGCCGAAAGTCTGTCTGAACAGGGGCAGTAAAACGGTGCTTGCTAACGGTGCCAGCAGGGCCGTCAGAAAGCGCCCGATCCCGTTTGCAGAATGGCCCGTTTCTGTTTGACGGGCACCTTTTTGTTTCCCAGCTTACGCAAGTGATTCTTGTATTTTGCCAGTACTTTTTTCTGCTTCGCCGATATTTTCACCTTCCCTATCAGAATGTTGTATGCGCAATCGCACAGACTACACACGAGGTCGGCGTCGGCGTGGGCGATTACGGCCTTTCGCAGTGCGACGTTCTTCTTAGTACGGCTCAGCAGCTGCAACGCCAGGACATGCCTCTTCACGCGGTCCGTCATCCTTAAAGCGAATGACGCGCACGGTGACGCCGCCCTCCTTTTATCGCCTCACGTATGCGTACTGGAGACGGTCGTCCGGAAATATACACGTGCGCAGGCGCATGGCCTCCTCCGTTTCCTGTTTCAAATCTACGAAAAGATAGCCGTACGCGGCCGACGTGGCGTCTTTGAAAGACTCGATCATGTAGTCAACCTTACCCGGATACATCTGTTTTGCTAGGTGACTTACTTGGCCGGCATCCCGGGGGCTCTTGAATAGCACCATATATTGGGCGTTCAGACTAATCGTGCGGCTCTCTTTTCCTTTCGGAAACATATTCTGCAGCAACTGTACGACGGACGTATTACAGTGATGGCTTTTTTTAGTAAACAGGGTCGTGACCCGACTATTGGTTTCCTCCATGAGGTCATCGAGCACTAGAAGCGTCCTCGTTTTGGCGTCTAAACGCGTCGGATCCGGTAGGCCCTCTACGAATTATATTGTAGGCGGCATCGCCGTGTAGGCGTCCTGCCACTGTCCGTAGCAACACAGGACTTTCTCGGGCGGCGGCTCGATCACGGCGGCCGAATGCCGTATTAGACGAGCGACGAAAGTAGTCTTGCCGCACCCCGTGGGGCCGGCCACTACACACGTAAACGGATACTTCAACGGCACGCACATATCTACGACTGTCGCGCACGCGGCCGCGACCGCCAACTTTATTCGTTTCTTCTAAGCTCCTCGCGCACCTCCATCAGTAATTTACCGAGCATATTCTGTCCCTCTCTGCCGCCAATGCCAATACCCCAGAAGGCATCGTGCGACGGCACCCACTCCACCAATTCGGCTTTCCCGGTAGCCAATAGGGCGTCTTTCAACTTCGTTGAATCCCCGAACTTGCTCATCAGCAGGGACTTCATGCACCCGACCCTAACGGCGTACCATTCGGCGTTCGTTCTCTTTTTCTCGATTCTGTAACTTCGGCGTTTTGCGCAATACCCCGACCACGCCTCTTTGATGCACTCAGCGGTTTGGGTATCGTCGTGAAACATCGCTTTTCTAAAATGATAAGCGTGCTCTACGGATCTGACCGTACGCCACCACTCGACACGGATACCAGTTCGATAGGAACGACGCACCCCCACGGAAATGTATAGCGGGAGTCGTCGCCATGCTGCTACTGTTCACGCCACCGGCCGCCCATACTATATAGTAGCGTTAGTAGCCAATCATTAATACGGCTGGGCGGATTCCAAGCCTCTGATTTGTCGTTGGACCTGTCAATCACGTATAGAGAAAAGAAACACACACTAAAGGGCAACGGATCAGCGCAGTTGGGTGGTCCTGTCAATCAAAGGTAATTAAGGGTACTTAAGGGTATTTAGTCACTGTGCTAAGTTTATAGGAAAAAGGGCAAATCCTTTGATGTTGACTTTTTCTCTATAGGTGCTAAGTTTTTAGGAAAAAATGGTGGGGCGGAGCCTATTCCTTTGATCTTCCTTTGATCTTGGGTACATGACCTTTTTACACGGGGGTGAATACCACACGACTACTACTGTCGATGCCTATTAGTGATACTAATATTTGCCTCCTGCAATTGAAACAGTAGCCTATCTTTATCGTGTGCATGCATTGTGAATTGGTTCTGTTGCGCACCGATCGTTCTGCATGAGGTCGTTATGCTGATTTAAAAAAAATATAATTACAGACTATGGCAAGGGTCTTGAGTGGGACTGATCCATTCAGCTTTGGAATCAGTGTCAGGTATCAGTTATCGTATCAATGGCGTAACTTGGCAATGTACGAAGACATGGTGGCCATCATATGTAATCGTACGTCTGTATTGAACCACACATCAGATTGCATTTCCCCACTGCTACGCCTATTTATTATGCAGCTATTATATAATTCACAATTGGTACTCGTCACATTTTAAAACCTAAGATACACCACAACGTCGTAACAGCAGTTAGCACACCAGATCCTCATACACAAAATCGTAGTCATCCTAAGTCATAAAACAAACCAGTAAACCACAATTGGTCAAAACCGTTAACGCTAAAAACGTTAAAATAGTATAGATTACTGAACTGAGTCTGAGGTGAGTTGGTTCAGCTATGTTTTCTTTGTCTGTTTGTCAGAACAGTTCTCTTGTGGATGACATCATCACGCACGAACACCCTCGAGAGTGTAGATCTCCAATCTTGCATAATTGTAGCATGGCTGAATGCTTCCCAGAGAAGTGGCGATGATGTCCGAGTGAACACGTCTATCAGAGGTGAAGTGTAAAAAGCTTTGAGTAGCCACAAGGATTGGACGCAGTGCTAGATAAGAGCATAACTTCACAGACCGCAGACGTCGAAAGAGGTGAACAACAAATGGGGAGTTATCCGGCCAAGACGCTGATCGGCTGATCTAGAGAAATGCGCAGACTGTCCCAAAACTGCCCGAGGCGACGGGTGTCGCGGATGGTCGGGTGTCGTTGTACAATGTTCTGTCTCACTGTTGTCGGTGTCACGGCCTTCTTGCTGATGTTTGACAGGATAGAAAAGGAGCGCTCATTGACGGACGCCGAACTGCGGTACATCAGCATTCGTGTCAACAAAGGAAATCAGACACACGTCAATCCGCACCCCTACACCTATATACTTAACAACGAGCGTTCATCTACGTTCATTCGGCTCCCGGTAATTTCAAACGACGCGAGATCATACGCGAGACTTGGGGAAACCAGAAGTATTATTCGAAAACGATGATAATTATATTCGTATTGGGGAGAACGAATGGATCGACTCCGGAAGTAGACGCGGCACTGCTACGGGAAGACGCTGCTCATGAAGATATAGTTCAGGGGGATTTCTTGGACACTTACCGTAACCTTGCGCACAAAGCGATCGGCGCGCTAAAGTGGATATCGACCTATTGTAAGAACGCAAAGTACGTGCTAAAAGCTGACGACGATATGATTGTGAACCCGTTTACTTTAACGCATTATTTAGAACATAAAATGAACGACGCACATATTATGTGTCATGTTTACAAAATAGGTTTCGTGTTTCGATCCCCGGAATGTCACGGGGTGAGAGAAACCGAATACGGCATCGGACGGTACCCGACATTTTGTTCTGGCTCGGCTTTCATCATGACAACTGACATCGCAATAGCGCTGTACGAGGTATCGTACAGCGTCCCGTTCCTCTGGCTTGACGACGTGTACGTGACGGGGTTGTTGACATTCAAACTGGGAAACGTCACGTTCGAGCAGCTGTCACATAAGTACGAGATCAAAGAAGAGTGGAATGTAATGAGTAAACTCGGCGGGAGGTGGTGGGCATCGTACATGTTCGGTCATGTTCCGAGCATCGACGTCTTCCAGACAGTCTGGGTGATGATTGTGAAATACGCTTCGCAATGCCGCGATGGTATTTGTTTGCCACCACCACGCAAACACTATTGAAGAAATCATCATAATGTTTAGTCTATTTCGACCACGGAACTGTGCTGTTTAACACAATGTTATGTATGTTATGTATCTATACATACATACATACATACATACATACACACATACATACATACATACATACATACACACACACACACACACACACACACACACACACATACATACACTCATGGTCATTCATGATATTTAGTCTAGTTGGAAGAGAGGGGTATCGTGCACCCCCCGGAAAAACTTTCAATCGGCGTCTCTAGATCGGAAAAAAATGGTAGAAAACGATGAGCTGTGTTAAAAAGTCGTCCGGATGTCCCACGTATCATTTTTGTACAAATCAGTGCCGCCATTACAGAACAAATCGACAAATCTATGTTTCACCATATATCAGCCAATATTGCAGATAACTGAACAAATAAGGTGACTAGACACATGTTTTGAGGGTCAAAGATCATAATAAAACTATTCTTGAAGTGACCACACGTGTCCGTGGCATACTAGTATGAAAATTCGTGCAATGAAAACAATTAAGGGGTCACCTTAGTAATGATGATGAGTATAAAGATGATGATTATGATGACGGTGATGATAATCATTATGATAATGCTGATAATGATAATAAATAACGATAGTGATGATGAGTGAATAAGTGATAATGATGATGAAGACGACAACGATGAAGATAACGAAGGCGTTGTCTAAGTGATGAAGATGATGATGGTTATGACTATGATGACGATGATGATTATGATGACAAAGATAAAAACGTTGAGGGTCGTTATTATTACGATCATGAGGACGACGACAATGACATCCTCAACCTCACCATTCTCCTCGACCTCATCGTCATTCTCACGTGCGCCCTTATAACTGGTAGCCATGGTGACATCCTGTTGATCCTCACTAAAGTATACTTAACTAGGATTCTCAGAACAAGTCAGCCGTTTGTTTTGTGGGAGAACACGCGGAATGCCGTCCATATAACCTCCCAGGTAACGCAGTAACCACATGTCAGCAAACAATAGGACCGAATCAGGAAGTAAGAGTGGCGGGGAAGAGGGGGGTGATTAAAAGGATCACCTTAACAAATGAAAGGGATAATCTACTCAAAATTAAGGGATTATCTCAAACAAATATTTAAGGACCATTAAAACATGCTTACAAATGAAATACCTAATCAACCTTTGATCAAATTAAGGGGTCATCTCAAACAATATCAAGGACGTTTCAAAATACAATGTTAACGATTGATATTAAAACATGTAACAAACTGAAGGGTAATAGGTAATCTCAAACTAATAATAATTGTTATTAAAAAATGGAGCAGTTGAAACAATTAAAGGGTAATCCAAACAAACTAAGTTAAAGTTAAGTGTAATTTCACTCGAATTCATTCATATGAACGAATAAGGAGCAACTAATGTATTTTAAATTATGCCTAATATAAGCGATTATATCAAAACCATTTTTGTAATAATCTAAAAATGAGTCATTAAGATGTTACTTTATAATGCTAACTGCTCTTCTCAACACATGATATGGGCATCTCATAAAATCAAATGGTCTTCTCGAAAAAAGTTAGTTAAATTAGGAGGACATCTCATAACAAGGCATGGTCGTCTAAGAAAAGTATCGTTACAAAATATGTTAGAAGTTATTAACACATTAACGAACTGATAGTCTCAACAAATGAAATGATAATCTCAAAAAAATTAAGGGGTCTTCTCATAAAGGTTAATGGATCATTTCCAAAATAGACGCGTTGATTAAAAATAATCGGTTAATCATCTCAACACATTAAGAGATCATACGAAAACAATAATGGTCATCTCTCAATTAAGGGGTTTTCTAAAAAGAGTCATATCAAAAATACAAATGTTCAATAAAACGAACAAGTTGATCGTCTCGACGAAATAAAAGATCATCTTAGCATAATACATATTCTACAATTGAATAATACAATCCGCTTAATTTATACTGATATCCCCTACATTTGTAATAAACTAATTTATTTTGATGACCCTTTGTGTTTGTATTTTGCGATGAATTTGGACATGATTCGATTTCCCTTAATTGCACAAACTAACCGCTTCTTTTTATGACGTGACAACTTATTTATAAGACACGATAAGCCAGCCAGATAAGTGTTTCAATGATCCTTGGTTTTTAAATGATCCCTTACCTGGTTGGGGAGTACCCCATTATTTCATTAAACGATTCCCTAATATATTGAGACGATCAGCTGACTCATTTTTACGGCTAGTTACACTGCTTAATATAATCATTACATTTTTTAGAAGACCCCCCCTACATTTTATATCAGCCCTTAATTTGTTGAGACGATCAGCTCCTTAATTTGTTAATGACTAATTACGTATTTTGTAACGACACTTTTTTTAGAAGACCCATCTTTTTATCAGACACCCTTAATTTAATTAACGTTTTCTTCGACTAGCCCACTTGATTTTATGAAATGATCCTGTCACGTGTTGAGATAATCTGCTAGTTTGTCATAATCTCTTATCATTAGGCATATTAAAAAATACATTAGGTGCCCGTTATTCGTTTATATGACCCTTTTAGTTGATTCAGATAACATTTATGTTTAGGTTTTTTAGATTACCCATGTAATTGTTTTAGTTGATTATGTTATTATTATTATTGTGACTATTATTATGATTTCGAGATTATCCTTAAGTTTCTAATATTTTTATAATAGCACGCTTCAACATTACATTTTGAGATATCCCCTAAGTTGTTTGAGAAAACCCCTTTATTGAGAGATGACTACGTATTTTTAAGATGATCCCTTACTGTGTTGAGATGATCAACCGATTATTTGAACAACACGTCTATTTTGGCAGTGATCCCTTAAACTTTTTGGGAAGGCCCGTGTATTTTATGAGATGACCATTTAATATTATGATGGTTTTTCAAACTATTATGACGATCAGTTAGTTGTTTTAAATGAATGTTTACTTTTTGTGAAACAACACCATAATGTATTTTGAGAAAACCCTGTTATTTATGAGAAGACCCTTTAATGTTTTGAGATGATCCCTGAATCTGTTGACACGATCAGCCAGTTCATTTTAATCAATACTTGTATGTTTCGAAATGTTAACTTAGTTGAGAAGAACTCTTTATTTGTGTGATGAGCCTTTATTACTTTAAGATGATCTTTTAATTGATTAAGACGAATACCTTGTTCATATTAATGAACATTTACATTTTTGATATGACCTTTTATGAGAATACCCCTTTATTGTCATAATCGTTACACTCGTCATCATTACTAAGGTGACCCCTTAATTGTCTTCATTTTCCACGTCATCGTCATCATAACCATTTATCATCCTCATCATCACCGACTTCGTCATCATTACTAACATCATCATCACCTTCATTATTATCGTCATCATAATCAACTCAGTCGTTTTTATTACATTACCGGTCGTGTTATTACATTACCGGTCGATTTATTACACTACCGGTCGACTATTACATTACCGGTCGATTATTACATTACCGGTCGATTATTACATTACCGGTCGACTATTACATTACCGGTCGATTATTATATTACCGGTTGTAACACTCGCCATGTGGGTTATGCAATGGGAGATCGTTCGCCCAATGAGCAACCAGCATGTATCCACGTTGACAGCCAGTATTGCGGGTGATTGTGTGAAGGGGCATGAGGGTAAGAGGGTTGAGGGACATGAAGGTGAAGATGGCGAAGACCAGAATGCGGCTGCAAGAGAGGAGGGTAGCGATGAAGTGACGAACTGCTACAACGCTTCGTCACTTTCAATGTCAGCAACGTTGCGAAAGTATGTCAGAACCCGGAGGTCAGGTATGATCTGCGAAGATACCTTGACCAAGGCGAGAACATCTAGACAGATGCAACTCATTCATCAGCCCTTCACTGCTCTGGCAGGTGTTCTGGACGTTCCCGAATGACTGGTTCAAGGTCAATCGTAGTGCAGCCAACTGCTGTTGCGAGACGTCGCATGGCTTGCGGAGGAAAGAGGTCTTTGCAGACCGGACATCCTTGTGCTTCAACCAACGAGCACGGCTACGCACTGCTTAAGAAAAGGAAGTCTGTCGCAAGTTGCCATTGATAATATCACTGGTGCGTGTTTAAATATGACACGAACACAATACACGATAAGTTTTGTTGCACATTGTTCACTGTTGAAGGTCTGTGAGAAGCCAATGACTATCATCGGTACCTATTTTAAATAAGGCGTTGTTTTATGTGAGTTAGGTGGAGGCAGCTTGTAGTTTTGTTTGTCAGGACATATTTACAGTTAAAATAAATATCCTTATTGTTGATGTCAAATTTGTATTTGCACAAATGAACACACAATCATCAATGCAGCGAAGTATAACGCTTTCGGGTAGGAATAATGTTTCAAGTCTGACCCAGCTGTAGTAAATAGACTGTAAACACAGAAGTTGAAATAGCTGCGTCTAGTTGAACAAATAGTAAACAATACTTGTTTTCACCACGTGTACTGTGTAAGCACTGGTTCGTTCCTCATTGGCGAGTCAAAAGACATAGCCGGGAGAGAGTCGGTTAAGCAGAACTAGTATTATTACTGCAAATTTCTATTGACGAGTCCAGAACCCGACATAGCAAAGAAATGTAATCTGGTCTCTTCTGTGGAGAGAAACCATTACGGTGCGGTTGGCAAACATGAAGTCTTTACCCAGTGGTGGCTTTGACGTTGAATTTCTCCATTCATATATAGAGCAGAAGAAATACCGGAGGTATGTGGAATATATATATATATATATATATATATATATATATATTATGAGTGAATGTTAGATTAGAGGTATTTGCTTATACATCTGTTTTTTGCATTGTTATAACTGTGCCAAAGGGTGTGGTCAATAATAAATAAATATGGTCAGCGCAAAGATACTCGTATCTCGAGAGTTTTTTGCGGGATGGCGAATCATCGCTCTGTTATGTGAATGTTAGATAGTAACAAGAAGCGAACATAGGTTGTATTACAGTGTCACAGATAATGGTTATTGGTGTATAATTTGTTAGGACTTAGAATATGTAAGGTAGTGGGGTTGTTATTACTAATGGGATATTGGGTCCGGATACGTATATATCTATGGCGAACATTAGCGACATATGTTTGTGTGTAGGTACTATGATTATATGTGGTGTCGATGGGAAACATATATGAAGGGTGTAGTTTACACACCAAGGAATAAGGATATTTTATTGTTACAGTTATCATTTATTGTAGTGTCGGGGCGGGGTGAAGTCTGACAAAGTGCATACGAGGGCGGTAGACGCCGAGTAACACCTCGTGTAACAACAGTGCGAGAGTAGACGGCTTACGCAACAATGGAGAATTCACACCCGAAGAGGGAATTCCCTATGAAACGATTGAGAACTACTTCGTTCGACTGCTGAGGGACAAGTTATCCTCAAGTTGACGGTGATGACGAAAGGTGGAATCGTTCTTTATAAACATTATCTTCTCGCATCTCCACATTGCGAGTGCCACGCAGACAGCCGTAGGGTGTTGAACTTCTGTGCCTATATGGCGATTATGTTATAGAATCTTTTGATGACATAGATTGAAGAACTGGTCAATCCGTGTGTACCTATGAAATGTTATAATAGAGTTGTATGTATGTAAGACTTTGTATGATAAGAGGTTAGGGAAGCTGACGAGTCTTCCTTGAAGATTAGCTATATTTGGTTTGTTGTTTGGAAGATGGGCCAATAAATTTGGAAAATTCTTTAATTGTGTATAACTACTTCTCTTCTGATATATCTCAGAACCTAGATATTTATTTGCAAGGCCGTTTCACCTGGCGTTTCTTGACACGTACATACATACGTGCATAAATACACACACATACACACACACACACACACACACACACACACACACACACACACACACACACACACACACACACAGTAAGTAACAATTCGGCGAACAAATATTTCTTTAACAAACCAGACTAAAGAGCCGATTCTGTCCTTGAGAAAGTTGTCGCTCTTTATCCGTAGCACGGCAGCACTGCAAGAGGAGCGACCGGAAGCTGCCGACAGTAAACCTATAAATTCGCACGCACGCACACACACACACACACACACACACACACACACACACACACACACACACACACACACACACACACACACACACACACACACACACACACACACACACACACACACACACATTTGCGAGTGTGTATTCGTGCACACGAACGTGTTTATATTACAAAACTTGTAAGTACGTAAGTATTGTTTTACCTTTTTATGTCATCGTGTCACCTCTTCACACAGGAAAACGTGCAACGGTCCAGTTTAGAGCACGTGCATCGCGCTGCGCAAGGCCTTCTACTTTTGCATCGGCACTGCAAAAGCTCCCGGCACGTCTTGATAGCTTCAGGAAGCGTTAACCAAATAGGAGACTATCTACCATCATCGAACTTCTACCCAAAATTCTTGGGGGACGCCATATCCGGCCGAGCCACACAACTCAAAGACCATATGCCTGTTTGGTAGCTGCTGCGCCAGACGTGTTGTAGCAATGAATCCCCTGGTGGCAGACAATCGAGGCGCAGTTAGTTTTTCTTTGTCAAAGGTTCTCGTCTTGCATCGTTAACAGACGGTGCTGCACTTGACTTGTAATGCATTGTGATGACGAGCTTCTTCGTCAACTTTTGCTCTGGTCTAACCACGTTTAACTCGGCAAACGGTGACCTCGCAAAATGCCTCTGTCACCCCAGGAACTCCAGAACACGCCTTCCAAGCCGACCTTTCCCCACGCCATGGAACACTGAAACGAGACCATAGCCGGTCACGGCATGCAACCACAGAATTCCCCTGGCCTTCCGCTCTCCAAGGTTGTCACAAACGGTTTTGGCGTGTGTTTGTCTGAAGCTATGCCATCTTGCAAATCCCATCAACAGTTGGAACTTCCCGACTGTCGCTTTCAAACTGAAGAATAACCCAACGAAGATGACGACAACATCCGTGTCTACAGTGCGCACATTTACTGTCTTCACCCCTTCCAGAAGAGCGTGCAGAGAGTGACACACTGCAGTCATGTTCACCCCCTGCTCCATGAGCAGTTACATTGTCATCATTTATCACTCACACCACCTTGTATTCTGGTCACTGCTCCGTCTGGATTATTTCTTCTCCAGGAAACCTGAATAGTTCCTCCTTGTTTTTCGAATCCCACAGGAAATCTGGCAACGAAGAGGCAGGCATGCTTGTAGTATTGTCCCATGCCAGGGTGCGCTCTGGTGTAGTTTAACTTTCAACGTTCCATGGCGTGGAGAAAAAGTCGGCTTGGAAGGCTTGGTATGAAGTTCCTAGGGTGACACAGGCATTTACAACCATTGCAAGGTCATCGTTTGCAGAATTAGACGTCGCTCGACCAACACTAAAGTTGCTGGGGGTCATCATCATAATTTATTACAAGTCTAGAACAGCAATAATGAGGCAAGACGAGACCTTTTCACGAAGAAAAATTCCTCCTTCGATCGTTTGCCACCAACAGAGGTTGCAATGCTGAAACATGCCATGCACAGCATCCACCAGGCAAGCATATTGTCTTTGGGTTGAATGGCTCGGCCGGATGTGCGGTCCACAAAGGACTTTGGGTGGAAGTTCGAGGATGGGAGATGGTCTTCTCCTTTGTCAACGCTTCCTGAAACTACCAAGGCGTGCCGGGAGCTTCTGTGGAGCCCATGCAATAGCGTCAGGCCTTGTGCAGCGAGTTGCAGATGCTCTAAAGCAGGCCGTGCAAGGACCTCTACACGTGTTCCTATGATAAAACGAGATATACGATTATAGTTAGTGTGGACGATGAAATAAAGAGGTAAAACAATACTTACATAATTACAAGTTTACCAATGTAGACAAACACGCATGCCTAAATACACACCTGCAAATATATACATACACGCACACACGCACACACGCACACGCGCACACGCGCACACGCGCACACGCGCACACGCGCACACGCGCACACGCGCACACGCGCGCACACACACACACTATATATATATATAAAGGTCTACCGGCACGCCAAATTCTTAACTTTGTGTGCCCGTAGACGTGTTTGAATGGACCCACCTGACTGAGCCCCCTAGACCCTTGGAAATGTGCCCCCGTTCAGGTTACAATACACATTCGTACATACATACAAAAACATTGGTGCTATTAAAAAGACTATATTTCACATTCAGTAACATTTGACCTTGAAATTCAAGGTCAAGGACATTTAGTCTGACGTGGTGCCCCCTCTAATCGGATTCGCCGTCAAATTTTACATATACGGTCCAATTGTTATGCTTTTATCCAGTAAGTAACAATTCGGCGAACAACTATTTCTTTAACAAACCAGACTAAAGAGCCGATTCTGTCCTTGAGAAAGTTGTCGCTCTTTATCCGCAGCACGGCAGCACTGCACGAGGAGCGAACGGAAGCTGCCGACAGTAAACCCATAAATTCGCACCTGCAGTCGATTGGAATAAAGCCGTAATCAGCATTAAGGTTCACCTGCCCGTAATGAAAAAGCGATATGCTCCGTGGTAATTACATCCAACTGGTGCAAAGCGGCCTCGTCGTTTGATATATCGCGTGGCTCGGAAACGTTGAATGTGAACGGACTATTTATTTTCTGATTGGCGACCATAACACAGGGCTGTGAGCAGCGCGTAATGGACGCCAAAGAGCTTTCACGCCACTTGCGCGTTCTTCAATCCCGCTGTACAAAGGAGAGCGGCACGTATTTCGATTTATCGTAGACACACTGTGTATCTTTGTCATACGTTTAGTATGTCAGCATAGACGGCCGTGATTTGTAGCGCTCGCGTGCAGCTTTGTCAACGTGTGACGATTAAGTCGTATCAAACTTAGCCGGGTGGCGTGCTGCGAAGTACATGTACATGTCAACACCTCATTTTGCGTTTTTAAAAAGCAGCGTGCAAAATTTTAATAGTAATAAATCTTTAACAATACTCCACGATATTAAAATGTGAACACTCGAATAAGTACAGCACGAAAGTTAAAATGATTTAAAAGTTGTTAAAGTTGAATGTTTAGTGCCGCACGACAAGTGTTCAATGTTGATACATCATCGGTTGTAAAGTCGCTCAGGTGTGACATGGTGGGTGTTTCGAGTAAACGTACGACGCCCTCTGTGACTTTTGGCTGTGGTTTTATTTTCCTTTGCTAACTGAGAGTAAGTAGAAACCCTTTGCGGGAATTCACTCGTAAGTGCCTCACATGGTACATATTCATATAATTAACACTTTACAAAAATACAAACGCAGCTATCAAGAACGAACGAAACCTTTTTATTCGAAATACATGCGACTGATATCTAATGTAAATTCGAGGAATAGTATTGCAGTTCTTGAATTCTGAGACATTAATATTTGTGCGAAAGGACGTAAACAACTAATCGTCAGAGATGCCACAAAACTACAACTCAGTAATCTAGACACCTTGTGTAGTAAGAGGTATAATAATTACTCAGGTCAATTTGCTAACTTGTTGCTTGATTTCATCACAGTTTTCTTACAATTATGTTCTTATTACAAATATGTACACGGTCGTTTATATACACGGTCGTTTTGCCAGTATTTTTTTATTCATATGTGTGGTTTCGTAAAAACGAGAATAGATTTTTACGGTAGCGGGGTGAACTTCAACCTTTGTGCAACCTCTAAACATCGATCAGTTCCCTAAAACGTGTATTGGCACGTTAATCATTTCTTTGATTTTAATGGGTTTGGACGATCTGAGGAGTCAACACACGGCCGTGTTTGTTTAGATGATTGTACGGGTCAGTCCACGGCTGAGTTTGGGCGAGATCACGGAACTATCCATTGCCGATTTTGGATGATTTGAGGAGTCAGTTCACGGCGGGATCTGGCCGACTTGAAGCGTTAACAATGATATTAGACAGTAAAATACAACATTTCAATGACAAAGCGACAGTTTCACTAACATTTCTATGAATCCAAAAGCCGGAGTTTGTTCTTTAAATTCAACTTCGCTCCTCACCAGTTATCTTCTATACTGACAATTGTCAGCACCAGGGGACGCCACTGTAACACTTCTGTCGGAGTCCGTGATGCGGAGGCGACTTTTTGCAACTTACGTTTAACAACATAGTATGTTAATGATTGGCTTTCTTTATAAGCTCATTATCTTAATGCCATGTGACGCGTGGACAAACAGAGCGTTAACGTCAGGTCAGAACGTTGCTTTGAAACAATCAGTCGAGAAAACAACGAGGAGATGAACATTGCTAGAGGGGATTAAGCAAGAACACGACGAGCTCAGTCCTTCTTCTTTTTCTTTATCACCGTCACCTCTTCGGCCAAATTCCGCTAGGTGGCATAAGTTTTGCACACAGGCGTTGCTGAAGCTATGGTTTGTAGACAAACAGACAGATTGCGTCGCAACAGACCACGGATATCTCCTTGACCAATTCTAACTGCCCTACAACAGTTTTAACAAATGTACTGCATAACTTTAATGACTCCTAATGTACGGCATATCCTCGTAATAGGAACAACTTTGAAATGTCCCTTGTCGCTTGCATTGTGGACACTACAAAGCCACGGATATATTAACGGAACATCGGATATTTATGTCAGTTGACAGGTGTATCACGTGATTTGAACTAATTCGTTATGTTGCATCGCTCCTACTCAAGCGTGTATAGTCTTCAATTTCACGAGTAATCGCAGTGGACTTTGTATGAAAGTTGGTCGACGTGATCGTGATGAATCGTGGATGCTACTTATTTTGTGCGTTATGCCGATTGGAACTGTTAATTTGTGATATTTCCAATGATCGCACACACCTGTTAGCAACTTCAAATAACTGCGTGACGACACCGGGATTCCTGCCTGAGCGATTGACTCCTTTGTTGTTGTGCACTGTCCAGTGCCTACAATACTGCCTATTGTCTGCGTGTCATCACGCTTGATGGTGCATTCGAAACTGCTCGCAATTACCGTAAATACGAGTTTCCAATTGGGAAATAGCGTTCGGAAGAACTACTTTCGACTAGTGTTTACAAGTCGCAACATGGGAGGCCAGGTTTTTTTTATCCCTCACTTTTGTATATATCAAGCTGAATTACTGTAGCTAGTACTATAGAAAGGTGTGCAGTCTGCACACCAGGTATCTTTTTCCCTTGTGTTTTATATACTGTAAGCATATTACAGTCGGTATGCTGTAATTTAATATAACAGCAATCAAGGGTTTTTTGGTAAATGTCTAGTATGATTACTTAAGTTACAATGTGGCATGCGTGCGACTATGCTGTTGTAGACCCATCTATAATTTGACAGCAGCCAGTTGTCAGATTGCCTTGACAAATGGCTGTCATGTGTGACATATTACAGAATAGTTCACATGCACACATTCTTTAAGTGAACAGGCTTACATTATTAACAGCATCCTCATTGTAGGTACGCTTCTGTGGTGAAGCATAGGAATCGTCAGTAACAGGACTATTAATTTATTACCCACAGAACAATTGGCCAATCATTGTAATGATATCTGCAACAATCTATTAATGTCAAGTCAGAGGATGACGGAAGTTTCTGGGCAGACTCCCAATGTACCATCCGTTTTCTTATGGTGTCAGACTTGACGACAATCCCAACTGGTGAAGATTACTACTGTACCTATCCTCTTCCGGTGTCATGGCCACCCGGGGCTGCAGTGTATCATCTTCAATTGTTCTTCTCCTTTTTTGCTTCTTTCAATTCTCTACATCAGTTGTGTACATTTTTGCACTGCTCATCAGGTTGTAATAGGTGACCCTCTTTGCACTTCCTGTGTGGCGTACATGTTTCAGCCACCACAATGCATGTAATGATATTTTTGTGCACGTGTCCTGTCCATTTCCATCTTGTTATCTACCTTAATATTACCCTAATTTTTTTCCCTATTACATCTGGATTTACAGCATACACTACCATGTAATGATCTTCTTCCTTTTTATGTTCTTGAAGTCGAATGTTTCCAGTATACGGTTGACAGTTTATGACACTTTCAGTTTTTATATATTTACATCCATTGAATTATAATGTGGCAGATTATAAAAAATATTGCATAAATGAATTTTTGCACTGAAATAATGCTAATGAAATAAAAAAAAATCACATTTTTTACGTTATTCATGTTAAACGTTTTTCATGTCTGTGTACAGTCATTTGCAAAAGTTTAAGACCAGGCACGATTTTTTGAAGAAATTTGACAAAACTATGATTTTTTGGCCTTCACATAACATTATATCAGTTTATTTTGCCAAATAAACGTAGTACAACATAAAATATGAAACTTTATGTCGTCCAAAAGTGTCAGTGTCTCTACTTTTCAGTATTTAGTGTGACCTCCTTTGCTGTCAATGACCGCCTGGATGCTAGAAACTAGAGATTCGCAGGACTCCTGGGTGATTTCGGTGACCCAAACGTCCTTGATAGCTTGTTTCAAGTTTTGAGCGCTTGATGGTTGTTTGTCTGCCACCTTATCCTTCATTATAGTCCACAGGTTCTCAATGGGATTTAGATCTGGGCTGTTCCCAGGCCATTCCAGCACGGAGATTTTGTTCTTCTTGAGGAAATCAGTGGCTACCTTGGATCGGTGACAAGGAGCGCCATCTTGCATGGAAATCGTACATTTGTGGATGTCCATATGCAGTTTCAGCTTCTCCTTCAGCAACTCCACGTACCTAGGTCCATTCATAGTGGCGTTAGGTGGAATAAAATACAGACCAGAAGGGCCAAAACATGACATAGCACCCCAAATCATCTGACTTGGCGGGTGTTTCATTGTGGCTGCTGTATATTTCTCATCAAATCGCTTACCTACTGGCCGCCTAACGTGCCTCTTGCGAGGTATAAACTGTTGCATAGTCGATTCATCTGAGAACAACACTTTCTTCCACTGCGTGAGAGTCCAGTGGCGATGTCGTCTGGCAAAGTCCAGTCTCTTTTTTCCATCACAGGTGTCAGACGTGGCTTCCGGGCCGGCTTGCGGGACTTGAGCCCAAATTCCTTGCTGAGACGTCTCGAAACAGTACTGAGACTTATTTCCGTACCTTTTAAGCGTAAAGCAGCCCGAATTTTCTTGCATGAGCTCATTGGCGAGCACATCACGATGCGTCTCATTGCGTGGTCATCCCTGAGCGTAGTTTTCCGTGGACGCCCACTCCTTTTACTGTCACGAAAAGTGCCATTAGTATTGAATTTGACGATGGCGTTGTGCACGGCTGTCTTGGAATAACGTAATTTAGCACTAATGTCTCTTTCCGTATATCCTTCTCCATGTAGAGTCACTATTTGTGCCCTTAGAACCTCTGTCAAAGACGATTTTTTGCCCATTTCAGGGATGAAGACAAAACTGAAAAACACCTAATCGATACTGACAGCAGCAGACAAATGACCTGGAAGTACTGACTAGGCGTATTGCTTCAAGGCCCAAATAGGATGATGTAATCCAGACATTATCTGATGCAATATGATGCCATACCATAAAATGCTTAAAAATCGTGCATGGTCTTAAACTTTTGCAAATGACTGTACATTTCCGATTTCACTGAAAGTTTTTTTGTAATACACGTGTTGTTAATGCACATGTAGTACATAGTTTACGCGACTTTAAACTTTTATCAGAAATATAAGTCCTATTATTGGACCATTATGTCATACCCATAACACGCAACTGGCAATGACTACAAGATCATATCCCGATTATTTGATAAGTTATTTGTATTATTTTGAACATGCCCATATTCTGGTACACTCATCCCAATTGAAACTACACAACTGCGAAAGAAAGAAGTATGCAGACAAGGGAAATGCTCTGCTGCAATATCAGACAGAGAGCAATGCTGCAGCAGACCGTCGCCAGCAATAGCTCTTGGAAAAAATGAAGAGTACCCAGGAGTCATTCGAAGGAATGGTGCTCATTAATAAGAAATAGGTATTCAATATGACAAATGTTGTTGCATAGACTAAACACACAAATCAATGTTTATGACAGAGACATATCATGTAAACGATATAATTTGAATGTAGTGCGTTATGTTAACAATTAAATGGTTCTTATTTCATTACTAGCATTTAATAATTGTTGTTATCATTTTTTTTTTTCACTTATACAATGAATGTATAAAATTGTTTTGATAAAGAAATCAGTTTTGTATCATAAATAAAAAAGTGTAGATACATAGTATATTTAACTTGTGGATTTATTTCTGCAAAATAGTGCTGATATTTCATTGCGACATTCCGTGACATGCCGTCACATTCTGTCTGGTAAACAGCAATGTGTTGTTCACGTACACCTGTGCACGAAATTTTTCAAACTTCACTCTACATGCAGTGTACATGCAGTGTACATGCAGTGTAAGCATGATAGTTACATGAACATGTTTATCACACACAAAAACGTGTTTATAAGATTTCTTAGCATTAAATTATCCAGGTTCATTAGTATAATACACACATATAGTAACACTGTGAACCACACGTTTACACCTGTTACACTGTATCAAATTGGTTCACAGTAAATGCAAAAACAATGTTAGAAATAATGAAAACAGTAACACTGATTTGTGATAACTAAGTTGACATTATGAATACGAAAGTATGCTGTAAATGTGCCATTGATTATGAGGAATTACTGCTACCGACAATGACCATTGACAACTTTGTTGGAATTTAGTTTTACCGTTATATTTTGAGCTAATAGTAAGCCATAGGTGGGACAAATAGTAGGGGAGTTACTTTTACGGAGTTCTTGTAATCGGTAAAATAAATCAACCCTGAATAAAGGTATGTTTACAGCAATAAAATATATACAACACCAGTTGTATGAAATGAAGACATAAATGAAACACAATAATCGTTTATAATAAAGTTAAATATCATTGTTGTAGTCATTATTCGTAGTGGTAATGTGACATAGGACTCCCTTTTAATTGTCATCGTTATCCCTAGGGCATCCGTCAGGAAGGTCTATACAAGGGATGTCTGTATCCATGCAGATGTTGTAGAGAGTGACTAGACGAACCATCATTATCAGATTGACGTTTTGCACATCTCTGATTCTGCGAAACCGACACTTCACTCGGCCGAATACATTCTCAATGATTACTCGTCTACGACTTAGGAGGATGTTATTAATTTTTTTGTGTTCTGTTAGGAGGTCATTATCTCGTCTTGGAGTAAACTATAACCACCCAACTTCCTTAGTCACATATTGCCTGCAGTAATAAGGAATAGTAACCTTTGCGGTTCATATAGCCCATGCCGTGGATTTGGGGACGCTGGATCCGTATATGGCAGCCATCGATTGCACCAACAACTCTTTGAAGGTGGGTGATTCGGTTAAAAACAGAAAAGCTTGTTTTTCACACTGTGTAGGCCAACGGATAAACTTAAATGCAATGTCGCACAGGTTGCGCCTTGCCTGCTTAATGATCGTGTGGGCAGTATTCACAGCAACATTGAATTTGTCGGACAATTCTCTGAAAGAATTTTGTGTTGGCCATGTACCACAAAAACACGACAGTCTTCATTTCTAAAGGAATCCTTGGATGGCCTCCAAGTTCTGTTGGTGCTTTGTTCATCCCCAATTCTACAAGCGTTCGATCCAACGTCTCGAACTGCGCCCGAGTCAATCGTAGATGACGCTGAAATGTTATCTCATCCATGTCCATGATGAGTAGACGACAAACCCCGGACTTGATGGCGGGCAGAGGTAGTTCGTTTCTTCAGGAAACAGCGGATCCAAAGGTTTTCCTGCAATTGACAATTACGAATTAGGCATATTGAAAAGATAATGATCTGACAGTAATTAATTACACACACTATTATGTGCTCCCTATTCTATGCTTTTTCCATAATTTTCTTAATATTGTTTGAACATAATTATGTAAAAAAATCCAGCGGATTCTCCTACTTTTTTACGACACACTATTTTGATGGGGAAATGCCCCCCCCCCCCGCAGAAATCAATTTCTACGCCTCCAAATGCTTGTCTATGGGGCGATAATACAAGAATATGACAACTACTATACAACAACAGCAGGAATTCAAATATCTACATACAGTCTACACCACCGAGCTGCTGGAGATCATTAAGGCGAAAGACGAGCGCATATCAAAGTTGGAGGCACAAGTGAATGTTCTGGAGCAAAATTCGAAAAAAGAACGTGATCATCACAGGTCTGAATATTCACATTTATGCCTCGACCGCCACTACGAAGAAACCAAGCACGCGGAGTTCGACATCGGCCGGTACCGAGGAAACTCCGACCGTCTCCGAGAGTGCCACGATGAGAACGAACTTCGTTAACTTCGCCAGACAGAAATTGAACGTTACGAACGAACCATACGACATCACCGCGATCCACGGCCTTCCTGCGCGGCGTGATGGTAAACGTCCCAACATCGTTCAGTTTCATTCGGATGACAAGAAAGCCGAGCTGGATTAATTAGGCGAAATATAGCGTATAAGGAAAAAGAACTAATAATACCGCTGTACAAAACAATAGTTAGGCCTCATTTAGAATATTGTATAAAAGCGTGGAGGCTATATCGCAAGAAGGACATAGATATGCTAGAAAGAGTACAGAGGAGAGCGACTAAAATGATACAAAAACTGAGGGATCTTAGTTATGTAAAACGCCTAAAAGAATGTGGTTTAATAAACAACGCTAGAGACCAGGAGAATGTGAGAAGATCAGATAGCAGTGTTTAAAATATTGAATGGTTATGCAAATATTGATAGAAATATTTTTTCTCAGTTAAGAAAGATAGAAGGACTAGAGGACATGAAGTTGCATTAGTAAAGGAGCAGTGTAAGTTAGCTATAAGAAAGTTCTCATTTTCACAAAGGACTGTAAATGAATGGAACAGATTACCTGCTGATTGTATGGGTGCTAGTAGTGTGAATATGTTTAAAAATAAAATCGACACATACCTCAGAAGGGCGGGATACATGAAGATAAAAGGGTTGGATTATCAATAAGCCAAAGGGTTGCCTTGTTCACCTGCCATCTAGAGTTAATTCTCTGGATGGCAATCTTGTTAAATTTTTTTAAATCTAATGATGAAACTCTTTCGTTAAGCGCGACAAGTAAAGAGCGACCGGAAGATCTTGCGAAAGTTTGAACTCTGTAATGTTCAGTATTGACCATGGCTGGTGTAGATCTCACGTGCTCCACGTGCTCTGCTCTAGTTCACAGGAGATATAGGAACTTTAAAACAATCGCCAATCAACGAAAGGAAACCATATTTTATACAGTGCGGTTTGGTATTACATATGTTCTATGTTAATACACGTAGTTACAACATTATGTGATGATTTAATAATAATAATAATTACTTCGTATTACAGCTGTATGTTTTCTACAGTCAATATTCACGTTGGTTTCATTTTGGGGAGGACAATGTGTATACATTTTCTTTTCACTAAGTTTAGTGTTAGTCGTTTTACATTTTATTTTTTGAGACAGTGCATAATATATAGTATTTCCCCAAAGCTTAGTGTCTACGCAATAATTATGTTGTATTTTGTTCAATGTACTTACGATATTCTCACTCTACGTTCATGTTGTGGCAGTACTTATGCTGTAATATATTTTCACACAGTTTGTGCTGATGCATAAGTACGTCGTGTTATATATGCAAGCGGAATATTCGTAATAATCTCTTTAACAAAATGTATTTGTATTATGCTCAGGGCAAAGCTTATGCAGTTCTTTCAGAACAACTAGTCTATGTTTATATGATATGTCCTGTAAACATAGAGCACTATTGTTTGTCTATTTTTTCAATACGATTGATAACAATTATTTCTTAGTGCAAATTGGTGGTCTAGACAAAAAAAATTCTCTATCACATATTAAAAACGGATGAAATGAATGAAGATGGAGATATTGAACCATTTCAACATTCACCATACTTTGACGATGGTAATTTAATCAACCATTTAACGAACAAGCAAAACAAATGTATTGTGTTAAGCCTAAACTGTCAGAGTTTAAATGCAAAAATTCACGAAAGTAAAATAAAGCTAGAGACATTCAGAAGTAGTGGCTGTGAGATTAGTGCTTTATGTTTACAGGAAACATGGCTTGATGAAGAGGCTGACACTTCTTTATTTCAAATAGATGGATGCACATTAATATGCCAAGGCAAAACCAGCAGTGCACATGCTGGCTTGGCAATCTACCTCAGCAACAAATACAATTACAAATCTGTAAGTATCCATGCTAATGCAGACACTTGGGAAGGTCAATTTTCAATTAAGAAAAAATTATTCTTGGAAATATATATGGACTACCTAGAGATATAATTGAAAACTACCGTATATTCACAGTCTAATTTGCATAACATTTAGTTAATTTACAAAAATATAAAAGTGAATAATAATTGCAGGAGATTACAATATATATTGATTTGCTTAACATTAACAAAAAACCCATAATATGATAATATTTTGATACAATCGTTTCACATGGTTTCTACCCTAAAAGTACTATGTCCACACGACTTTCAGAATACCATGGAACACTCATTGATATTGTTTATGCAATTTATCAAAAGGATCCTTCAAATGCAGCTGGTATTTTAGTGTGCAATATTTCTGATCATGTTCCTTACTTTCTAAGTCTAGACTATGTCGAAACCTCTAATGCGATAGCAAAGTGTACACGAATAAAACAACAAACTCATAATTAACTCATTAAATAAAAAATGAAATAATAAACTGAAATATTTATGATAAAGTTAACCGAGATACTGATGCGGATCCGAATGAAAACTACAATATCCTCGATGAAATTGTTAGTTACTGCAGCTATGAATAAATGTCTACCTATTAAAGTAATTAAATTTAACAAATATAAACATAAGAAACCTCCTTGGGTTAGCAAAGGTATAATTATGTCGATAAAATTTAGAAACAAATTGAATGAAACAGACTCACGTATATACAAAGTAGTATAATAAACTTAAAACTGACTTACATACTTGTAATAACATTCTTGTAAGTAATATTAGATTAGCTAAGCAAATGCACTATCAATCCAGTTTTGAAAAGCATGATATTAAAAAGACGTGGTGTTTAATTAAAGAATTTATTCAGAAAAGTCAAAAGAAAGAACAATTTCCAGATTTTTTCAAAGTCGATGGGGGAAATGATTAGCAACTAATGCATTATTGAAAACATATTTAACAGGTTTTTTTTACTAATACCGGTTCTACTCTAGCCTCTAAAACAACTACAAGTGGAGGTAAATCATACAAAGATTTCCTGAGAAAAAACGATATTTCCCCCCTTCAGGTTTAACCCAATTTACATGGAAACTACTGTTAATATAATTGATCGCTTACTTCCAAAACCTAGTTGTGAAAAAGACAACATATCAACACGATTACTAAAATGTATAACTAAAAAGATACTAGCAATGCAGTCACTCTAATTATTAATCAATCAATACTAATTGGTATATTTCCAAACAAATTAAACAATGCAAAAGTCACATTTTTTTTTAAAAGTGTTATGTTTGATCAAATCCACAATTACTTCCATTCCAAATCGCTATACTACAATAGCCAATATGGGTTTAGAAAGACACATACTACTGAGCTTGCTATACTCGAAATTATAGACAGAATTATACAATAACTTGATAAATAGGTTACTGCAATAAATATATACATTGATTTGTCAAAAGCATTTCACAAAATTGATCACAATATATTGGTACAGAAGTTAAATTACTACGGATTAAATGCAAGGCTCTGGACCTTTCTAAGAGTTATTTACACAATCGTAAGCAGTACGTAGAAATTAAAAATTTAAGTCTAAGGAAATAACCATCAACACTGGCGTCCCACAATGTTAAATGTTAGGGTCACTCTTATTTATTACACACATAAACGACATAGCACTTTCTAGTGACCTTTTCAAATTCATAACATATGCTGACGACACCACCCTTACTAGTACACTAAATACATTTAACGATTCAGAAGGTCAAATGCGAAGTGAAAATATTAGCAAATTAACATAGAACTAACAAAGGTTAGCAATTGGTTGAAAGCTAATAAACTGTCACTGAATGCCAAACAGACTAAATTCATGATTTTCATATGTCTCAAGAGAAAGTAGAATATCTTGTGTTACAAATAGCTGAGGCATCACAATAACTAACAATTCAAACTGGCAGAGTCATACAAACAAAATGGCGAATACAATATATAAAACAATAGACATATTAAATAAACTTAGACACTTTTTACCATTTAATTCATTATATATTATGTACAATGCTCTTTCTCCCTCACATTAATTATGGCTTACTTTTATGGAGTCATCAGGCACATCGAATTTCAAATTACAGAAAAAAGTAATACGAATGATATCCTTAAGTAAATACAATATATTGGTACAGAAGTTAAAGTACTACGGATTAAATGACAAGGCTCTGGATCTTTGTAAGAGTTATTTCCAAAATCGTAAGCAGTGCGTAGAAATTGAAAATGTTATGTCTAAGGAAATAGTCATCAACATTGGTGTCCCTCAAGGTTCAATTTTAGGGCCACTCTTATTTATTATATATATATATAAATGACATAGCACTTTCTAGTGACCTTTTCAAATTAACGTATGCTGACGACACCACCCTTACTAATACACTAAATGCTTTTAATGAGTCAACTAACAAAGATTTGCAATTGGTTGAAAGCAAATAAGCTGTCATTGTGACATAATACACTAAATTCATGATTTTTATATACCTCGAAAAAATGTATATATGATTTCATTTTTTAGGCATCACATTAAATAACCTTTTAACTGACAGAGTCATATAAACAAAATAGCAAATGAATGTATAAAACAATAGGAATATTAAATAAACTTAAAAACTGTTTACCATTTAATTCATTATATATTATGTACAATGCTCTTTCTCCCTCACATTAATTATGGCTTACTTTTATGGAGTCATCAGGCACATCGAATTTCAAATTACAGAAAAAAGCAATACGAATAATATCCTTAAGTAAATGTAATGCTCACACAAGTCCTATTTTAAAAAGACTTCAGTTGTTAAAGTTGGATGACATTTATAAAATCCAACAATTACAATTTTACTATAAATTAATTAACAATCTTTTACCTTACTACTTCAATGTTTTTTCCAAACACACACATATATGATATTCATCAGCACCGCACACGTGAAAGAAATAGTCTGTACATGTCCAGATTCAAACATGAATTTGCCAAAACATGCATTAGACACAACGTAGTAGAGACAGTTAACAATACACCAAGTATTATCATTAATAAAATTTACACTTACAGTCTATATGGTTTTTTAACATACACAAAAAATGGTTTACTTTAAATTATGAATCCCGTTGTCTTATTATTAATTGCTTTATTTGTAATTCGTAATACGTATTGAAATGTATACCTAAGTATCCATATACACGTCAATGTGTACACGAGTACATATAACCAGTCCTTGTAATACGTATGCATACCAGTGTGCTAGCGATATTATATATCTTCAAGGGAGTCTCCTGACCTTATCTATTACTTACGTTATTCGCTGTATAGGTATCATACTTATTGGTAAAATAAATTGATTCTGAGTTTTGTGTTCTGATATGTGGATTTCACCGTGTCCGAACGTGTTTATTATTGCGAAAATTACAGTATTTATCATCATGTCCTTTACCGATGACAATTTGTCGTGCTAGTAGAATGTTATATATTATATATCCACCCACAACGACGACTTCTGAGATATCATTGAGCAAGTTCAAACGTATGATCGAGTTCATTACTCAATCGGTCACATAACACGCCAGTGAAGGAACTGCAACTGAGTTACTCAATCTTATCAACATGTCAATGACAAGGGGACATTAGAGAAAGGTGTCGTTTCTTATTGAGGATCAAGACCAATGAGTACTTTCGCACCATCCTCATATATCGATTTATTTATATTTGTCTATCTGTCTGTCTGTCTGTCTGTCTGTCTGTCTGTCTGTCTGTCTGTCTGTCTGTCTGTCTGTCTGTCTGTCTGTTTGTCTATCTATCTATCTATCTATATATATATATATATATACACATATATATACATATATATATATACACATATATATGTGTGTGTGTGTGCGCGTGCGCGCGCGCGCGTGCGTGTGTGTGCGCGTGTGTGTGCGTGTGTGTATGTGTGTATTCGTGTGTGTTCGTGTGTGTTCGTGTGTGTGTGTGCGTGTGTTGCCGGAACAAATGACGATTGATGCTATTCTTGCCAATTTGAATAAATAGTAACGTATCCAAGGTAACTGTTGTTGGTCAATGTATGAAGGTAATAAACTTGGAAAATATATCCAAACATTATTTTCTCAGTCACTGTTAAGATGATGTAGATGAACTGTTGAATACGGATGATGTAGTTGTACTGGTGAACACGGATGATGTAGGTGTGTAGTGGTGAACACGGATGATGTAGTTGTACTGGTGAACACGGATGATGTAGTTGTACTGGTAAACACGGATGATGTAGTTGTACTGGTGAACACGGATGATGTAGTTGTACTGGTGAACACAGATGATGTAGTTGCACTGGTGAACATGGATGAGATGATGTAGTTGCACTGGTGAACACAGATGATGTAGTTGCACTGGTGAACATGGATGAGATGATGTAGTTGCACTGGTGAACACAGATTATGTAGTTGTACTGGTGAACACAGACGATGTAGTTGAACTGGTGAACACGGATGATGATGTAGTACTGGTGAACACAGATGATGCAGTTGTACTGGTGAAAACAGACGATGTAGTTGAACTGGTGAACACGGATGATGTAGTTGTACTGGTGAACACAGATGATGTAGTTGTACTGGTAAACACGGATGATGTAGTTGTACTGGTAAACACGGATGATGTAGTTGTACTGGTGAACACAGATGATGTAGTTGCACTGGTGAACATGGATGAGATGATGTAGTTGCACTGGTGAACACAGATGATGTAGTTGTACTGGTGAACACAGACGATGTAGTTGAACTGGTGAACACGGATGATGTTGTTGTACTGGTAAACACGGATGTCGTAGTTGTACTGGTGAACACAGATGATGTAGTTGTACTTGTGAACACGGTTGATGTAGTTGCACTGGTGAAAACGGATGATGTAATTGCATTGGTGAACACGGATGGTGTAGTTATACTGATGAACACGGGTGTAATTAACCTCAATTTTACAATGTTGTTCAGACGAACCAAGACGTTTATAAATGGTGAAGCCCATCCTTATATATAGTGTGGCTATATTTGTAATACTCCCTGGTCGATCCAACGTGCACTTATGTTTAGTCTCAGTTGCGGAATAAACCAATGAGATACGTTGCTAAAATAAAAACAGAGTGTAAAGGTGTAAGCTAGTTTCAGTTAGTAGTAGTCTACTCGATTGACAGAGATATCGCAGGAGACGATGCGGTATTCGAAAACAACTCGGTCCGAGGAATATGCAAGGTGATGCGAGATAGAAAATGGAGGAATCGGTGAAATAGATCGGTAAAACACCTGAAAATGAAAGTAACATACATATTTTATTACAATCCTTTTCTATGAGTTCTAGAGAACAGCGTACTAACAAACTCAATAATTCCTGTTGTAGGGATGCGAACATTAATTGCCAAAATATAGCAGCTAAATATTAGAATTACAACTGATAGAGAGTGTATAGTAAGATATCCCAAAGGAGCAGATACGAGCGCCCCGGAGTGGAAGATCTTTGCAGACGACTGGAACGATGCTTGAGATCAAAAAGATAAGCTGGCGAAAATGTACAACTCAAAAACATCAAAACACTCAATTCAACATTCGCTAACACTCTTATGGCACGTTCGATCCGAACGATCCTGGTAACGGTTTAAAGCTTACTCCTTCTGTAAGTGTAGCATATAAATGATTTCCCGATAATCAGACCTAGACACCCTATAAACGGACCTACGGTTGTGTTGTTGTTGGTGTGGTGTTTTAAACACTGCCGAACGATGTTAGATCACAGTTCACCCATCTACCGATTGAGACACCACCTTCTAATTTGCAATGTATTTCTTCAGTTCTTGATTTCTGCTGTAATAAGCTCCAGCCACTTTTTGACGCCGGCGAAACTGACATTCTCGAAGTCGGCGTGACGTTACAATAATGTAAATCTACCAACAAACGGAGAAAATGTTGAATCTTATTCTGAGTTATATATTGTTTTTTTAATAATATGTGTCATAGAAATGGCGGAATGGATGGGGTGATGGCCCCATCCCCTAAGAATTCTAGTTGACCAAAATACCCGTGTACAATAATCTGTAAACGTTCTTTGCGACGTAGGAAGTTAGTAATGTAAAATTAAGACACACATAATGTCCGTGGTAGCCAGGAGTTGATGTAGACAGAACTCATTTGTAACACAAGAAAGACACAAAATTATGTAATCAAAACGCATTCAAGAAGAAGATTTGAGATCGTATTTTGTGAGCGAGTCTACCATCGGGAAGAGACCTGCTAGTAGCGCCTATCGATTCACGGATTGGCTTTATATTACTGCGGAACATCCTTAAACTTGATCTTCACCGATCAACGACCAGTCCGGCCGCCTAGTCGCTCTAAGTAACTCACACTTGCAAGCGGCACCGACATTGCAGATTACGCCTAATGGCTTACCGTCGCTAACTGCTACTAAACGCCCGTTAAAAGTCCTTTTCAATAATGAATCCGCATCCGGGCCGAAAAGCGATCCCCGTGCAATTACGATGTGGGAAAAACGACACCGATTCGCATTATTCCGGCTAATTCGTATTACTAATCGAGATCGATGGTAGTTTCGTATTTAGATATCACGTGACCACAACGCACTTGTGGCGGCGACATGCAAATGGCAGCTATACTAAACCCGCAAACCGGAGACGCGACACGACAAGCCGTTAAATCAATAAGTTTACGTAGCCGACTAAATAAACGGTTACTTCCGAGCTCTCGCGAAATGAACGTCTTCCGAATGTCTCATTTGACTGAGTGGCATTTAGTGTAGTGTTCTTAAAATTATTGTGAGTCTCTACAAACGACCTGTCATTGCAGCTCTTGTAATCATCGCGTTGTCAATCACTTGGCCCGGTGGGGGTGCTGTCGACTGTTCATCTGCAGTCTCTGATGGACATCGCTGCCGAATGGTCTTTTTAACGACTGCGGTTAAAGAATGGAGAAAGAAAAACGACCAGTCGGTCTGGAGGTAATGACCGACGTGCAAGTGGTATTCTCGTTCCTGTGACGACTGGTCCAGTCACGTCATTGTGACGTATACAAACATCCACATAATTTAATATATGCCTCTGTTTTTTCTGAAGAGACACATAAAGCCGTCGGTCCCTATAATACTGGTGTCTATGCTAAGGGAAGCAAAATATGCTAAGCAGGTAGACAAATTATAAAGGAGAAAAACTCTCAAAATAAACCACTCCTATGTTAAATCACTTAGTCATATAATAAATGGCGTGATATCTCACTCGCTAGTGTTGTCTTGTACATTCTTCCTGTCGCCCCCTTTCATACAAAAAAGTTCCGCTTTTTTCGTGGTTGATGTCACGATTTTGTCTGTTGTTTTTATGGGTTTCTTAGCTTGATTTGGCCTTTCACCCAATGGCTTCATTTGCAAATGTTAACCTTATTCTGCAGGCTGGTGGGCCGGATGTAGGAACTGGCCAATTCGGTTAAAATTAATTCGGTAGGTGGCGCCACCAACGAAAATACATTTATTACCTTAACTTACCTTTCCTCGTCGAGCCTTCTAGCCGACAAGGTTGCTGTGCGACTCCAAGTTGCCCAGCCCAGTTGTTTTTCGTTCTTTTTCCACTGTAGTTCTCCACGTTGATTTTGGCCGACCAACTTTTCGTGTTCCTTCCGGCATCCATGTCAGTGCTGTCAGGCAGTGGTTGTGGTCCTTCTTTCTCAGCACATGCCAGATCCAATTCCACCTTCTTCTCTGTACTCCTGTGCTGATCTTCTCTTCTGCTGTTATGTTCTCAATGTTTTTTGTTCGAAATTACTATTGGCCATCTAATTTTATATATTCTTCTAAGACAGTTGAATTGGAAAATGTCAAGTTTTTTGTTGTCGCTTTTGTTTACTTTCCATGTTTCACATCCGTACAGAAACACTGATTTGACCTGAGTATTGTGTAATCTGAGTTTAGTTTTTAATGTGTACACATTTGAGCTCCATGTCTGCTTGAGTTTCATGAATGATGTCCTTGCTTTTCGTATTCTGTTGATAATATCGTCACCCTCTCCTCCTTGCTTGCTGACGTTTGCGCCCAGGTATGTATATTTCTCTACTTCATTCAGTTGTTGGTCATCAATTTGTATTATGTCGTTGCATTTGCTGTTTATCCTCAGTACTTCAGTTTTCAGTTTTCTTGTTATTGATCTTTAGGCCGGTTTTTGATGCAAATACATGTATCTTTGTTGCCTTTGCTTGCATGTGTCTGTAACTTGATGATATAAGCGCAATGTCATCTGTGATGTCCAAGTCTTCAAGTTTTAACAAAAATCTCCATCTAATCCCTGAAATACAGTTATTAGCTCTACGAAAATGGTGTCCATCTCAATGACCTCGCGAAGAATATTGTTTGAGCAACGTTTTTCGAAGGGACTAGTGTTTACCAAGTAACATTTCATTGACCAATGTAATCGCCGTGGCACATGATTAGGTTTTGTTATTTTATAACAAAAAATCCATAGCAAAATTACACAAAATCAATTCAAATTATTTTGGACGCAACCGAGCGCATGTTGGCATAGATACAAAATTTGTTTTCGCTCATGGTAAAACAATTGCGGAAAATTAATTATTGAATTCATTTAAATTATATCAACTACTCAAGGATACACAAACATCACGCCAGTGTTACATCGAGGTTGCATTTTCCTAATGTTTAATATATTGTTCTTGATACTAGAATACATATGTTTATACCTGAATATAATAAAATTATTTTACCTCTGAGTTTACAATGCAATACAGCTATATTTCGAGTGTACAATTTCACAAATGTTTTATGATAATTCAAATACATAATACAACAAAATAATAGGTACAAAAAACAAAAGACCAAACAATACATTGCAATCGAATCGACATGAGTAAAAAACAAAGTTGTAAGTATATAATGTATGATAGGGAAATAAAGGATTATGTCATATGAGGGACGGGAGACTCCTACTAAGACTAATTATAGTCGCTGTCGTAAGAGCCACCCTATGAAATAATTTGAACCATTTAACTTATATAACAGTAAATTTTATAAGTAGGCAGGTAGCTTATTGTGCGAAAATGTATGGCATAGTTTAAAGTCACGCAATTTTAGAATATGTTCTACTTTTAGTAATGTAATTTAAGAACAGTGGATCAGTATGAGCATTATGTTTACTTATACTTGTGATACGGACGGCGTTCTTTTGAAGTTTTTTATTCTGTTACATCTATAGCCCCAGGCCATTACACCATAGTTTAGATGTGACAATATGAGAGAGTTGTACAAGATAATCGTTATATTCAAAGAAGAAGTAGAAGAATTTGTTTTTATTTGACCTCTTGTATCATGATTATGTACCTCATAGTTAAACATTATCCTCCAGTTTTGTAAATAAACTCGTAAGTCATCGTGTAAATATTTATAGTAAAATGTTAAGTGTTGTAATTTAAGGATGTCATCTACTTTTAATAAGTTGAGTTTTTTGTGAAGTAGTTCTGTGTGGGAAATATGTTTTCTTAAGGTAATCATTCTCAGGGCTTTTTTAAAGTTTTATTATTCTATTTGGTTGAAAACCCCATGCCAGAATTATATATTATTATTTTAATATGAAGAGGTAACACATATTTCAATTTGTTTAAAATGCAATTTTTTAGAACAAGCATTTTATAGTTTTTCAGAATGTTTTTTTCAAGTTTAGGTTTGTATCTATAACTAAACTCCAAAAAAATAAATTCCTTGACTTGTTCAATATTTACAATGTCTATCTTCAGAGTGAGTGCCTCTATATTTTTATTTCCCTTTTGAAATGTCATGTATTTAGATTTTGCTATGTTTAGCGATAATTTATTTATTTTGAGCCATTCTGTTATTTTTTAAAGTTGTTCATTTATTAAAGTTTCACAATTTTCGCCATGTATGTTATCACTGACATAAACAGTTTATTAGATTGTGCAAAATCATTGACATATATGATGAATAACATGATCCTAAGACAGAGCCTTGTGGAACACCTGTTGTTATTGATAACATATTTGATTTGATTTTGTCAATTTCCGTATATTGTTTACGATTTGTTAGGTAACTGCTGAATAAGTTCAGATTTGTTCCATGTATACCATAATATTTCAATTTGTCAATTAAAATTAAATGGTCAGTGGTATCAAAGGCTTTGGAAAGATCTAGGTAAATATGTATGGGTATTTCATCCTTATCCAGTTGGGTTATTATTCTATCTACTAATTCTAGAGCCGCGTATTCAGTTGAATGTTTAGGTCAGAATCCATACTGATGGTCAAAAAAAGCTTTTAAGCAAGATGATAATTAGTCCCAAAAAAAATGTTCAGCTACTTTTGAAATAGCTGGTATAAGAGAAATAGGCCTATCATTATTTAACACTGTTGGCTCACCTTTTTATAAATTTAAAATGCCTTAGCAATTTTTAGTTTATCAGGGAATATTCCTGTGGTTAATACTTGATTTGTTAATAAAATAAAATATTTGGTTAATGCAGGTTCAAGCGTTTTTAACAGTTTGGTGGAGAGACCATCACATCCACAGCTGATTTTGTTGGGTAGATTAATTATAGTTCTCTTTATGATATCTTCCTCAACGTAATTAAATGTAAAATTACAGTTTACATAATTTATTTAGATACTATGAATGATCATGAATGCCTTTGTATTTAATATAATTTGCTAGATTACAGCCTACATTGGTAAATAATGTATATATTGAATTTATTTTCAATTTCCTATTTGTCTGCCACAATAGAATCGAATTCTTTGAAATATTTTGGAAATGATTTATTAATTTGATCTTTAGACAGGATTTCATTTATAGTTTCCAAAGTGTTTTATATCAAATTTAAATTGATTAAAACATTTGTCAAAATACAACTGCTTTGTGGAAACTTCTTTTAAAAATACTATTGTATGTTTTAGATTAATCAATAATATGCCATATTCGGAAGATTCAGGGTTTGTTATTTTTAATTGTTTGTAAAGTTTGTCTCTGTATCATATTAAGGTTAGCAAGCCTTGAGTTATCCATGTAGACTTTATATGTTGATATTGATAAAATTTCACTAATTTGCTAGTCATATATTTATTTTTAGCCTGATTTATTTCATTGATGATAATGTTATAATTATAGTTTGGCTCAGCATTTGGATTTGTATCTAATTTTTTATGTATTTAAGAGGAGATTATATCATTTTTGACTTTTAACATAGCGTTTATATTTTGTACATTAAATATTATACATTTTGTAGGATGTTCCTCTTTTAGAGCAGTGTCCATGAGCATAAAATATGGTTGATGATAATAATTTTTTTAAATTAATATTCCTACTGTACTTTGTAAAATCTAATTAGTTAATTTGCAAAAACAAATTAACAATAAGTGTACCAGTACATGTTGTGAACGTTATAGGAAGAGTAATATTTGGGGTAATAAAAAAACTGAATGAGGTTAACATGTCAAAGAAAGTACTACAGTGTTCTTGCTCGTTTATGTTTAGTATATCTATATTGTAGTCCCCTGCAAGAATTAGGTTGTTATTTTGATGATGTTGAATAGATGATATGACCATTCATTTATGAATTCGTTATAGTTTTCAGTTAAAGGCCTTGGAGGTCGGTATATATTTCCCATAGTGACTGTCTGCGATAAGCCTCCTCCATTTACTTGTATTATTTGTCCCTCCCATTGTTCATACATATTAAATTTCATCTTTATTTCATAATCAAAGTTATATATATATATATATATATATATATATATATATATTAATAATCTCCCTTAATGCTACAACTTTTTCCTTGGGATATACAGTCATATCCATTTAATTGAATTAGTGATAAGTCATCATTATCAGAGAGCCAGCTCTTTTGGATACATATTATGGTAAAAATGTATTGAAGATAAATTATTTACAAATGCCTCGAGCTCACTAAACTTTGCGTTAATGAACTGTATATTGGAGCTTAGGATACTGAAATGTTTATTATTGTTTTGGAGTAATAGGTTTTTTCAAAATCATAATATGACGACCGGCGTAATATTGGCAGTTCATTATTTTCATCAATATCATTACTGATGCATAACATATTATTTAGACAATTTTGTGTAATACCACATGTAAATTGGAGAAAAATTCGTCAGTTATCATTTACCTGTATTTACATTTGAATGAGATCAGAATATTTTCAATGTGCAGTAATGTTTCAATAAGAGTGTGTGTCTTTAGTGTATCAGTTACAAGATTGTTTTAGCAACATTTGTTTTTTGTTCATGTAAAGCTAAAGAGGTGCATGACAAGTATCTACTAAAGTGTCAGAGATAAAAAAAAACAGATTATGTTTAATAAAAATACAAGAAAGAAAAAAACGATGTAATAGTAACAAATCAGGACCATTTAAAAAGATAGCCCGAGAAAGAAACTTAATAATAAAACTGTATTTCTAGCGGTAATGCATTTTAACCAACATTATATGCATTTAGAATGCGAAAATCATCGTTTCGTTTTTGGCGGAGATAGATCGTAGAAATTGGTGGTGCAGAAAAGTCGATAAACAAGTGGAATTACTGATTGATAAGTATTACTCTTGCCTCAATATCATTCATAAAGTTGCAGTAAACATATATTGAGTAGCAGTTGTACTTAAAGTTAGTTAGTTAAAGTATTTTAGAGCACCTTAGTATAGTGAGTGATAATAGGGTAACTTAGCCTTCGATAAGTTGTAAACAAGATTTAACAAACCTGATTATGTAATAGAATATAGAGGAGATAAAGTAACAACCGGGCGGCGTAACCTAAATAAATAAAGCAGCCTAACGTAACGTAATTGATTGTATTTAAATTAGGTCACTACCGGTAATGTTAGCGTTCGTGATAGAATAAATAGTCGGCTGTGTAATTGAAATCTGTAACATAAAGTGTGCTGTAGTACACAGGAAACAGTATTTATAAAGATTAAATTAGTTAAGTTATTAAATAAATTCTGATCGGGATATGGCGCCTTGCTAGCGGCAAGTCAAGGCAAAGCGACACTTAGTGTGCGATCACTGCCACAGCTGGGTAGATTTTGCATTGTCCGGCTGTGAGAAGTCATGAGCAGAAACCATGGAGGAAGGATTCACCTTTCAGTGCATTGGGTGTTGGAAGGTGGAGTGTCTGCAGAAGGAGATAGTTAGGTTGACATATATTGTGAAGGGAATGGAGATGGGAATTAGCAAGGAGACAGGTCGAATGGAGAGAGACGACAGCGAGAGAGGTGAGAATACTGCAAGACTGAAGGAGAATAGCAGTGGCAAGAAAACTGAGGAAAGGAGATTGAGAGGAGGGAAGGTGATTGGAGGGGGAGAAATTGGAAAATCGAAAACGTGACAAGCGTGAAGGTGACAGGGGAGAAAGTGACCGTAGAGAAGGAGGGAGGGAAAATGGGACGGGAGAGGAGAGAAGAAAATGAGATGGGAGGAAACATGAAGGGAAGAAAGGAAGTGAGAGCAAATGTGATAGAAGAGAAGTCGATAAAAGGGACGGTGACAGGAGGAAAGGTGACAAGAGAAAAAGCGACAGAGAATGGATCGGAAGAGAGTGTGACAGGAGAGAAGACGACAGGGGAAAAGTCAACAACCAGACAGATGCAAACCGAAGAAGGAGCTTCTCTAAGGCAGTGATTGAGGGGGCAATGAGGAAACAGAGGGTGTTTATGGGTGACTCCAGTATGAGAAAGACGGACAAGACACTGGGCGAGGGGAAGGACGTCGTTGTTTGTTTACCGGGGGCTAGGATTGAACACGTGACAGGGTAGAGAAGGTATTTGGACATGGCAAGGGAGGGTCTATATTGGTACATGTAGGAACAAATAATGCAGACAGGAAGGGAACAACTGGGATAGTACAGAAGTATAGACAGTTAGTGAGGAAGCTAAAGAAGACAAGAGTTGAACAAATTATTCTGTCAGGAATTTTGTCAGTAATGGGAGGAAGGGGGGCAACGTATATAAACTGCAAGAGGATGGCGACCAACGCACTAGTTGAGCAGATGTGTGAAGAAGAGGGGGTGGGATTCACATATATATGCGGATGCTTTGTTGGGAGGGAAGATATGTACATGAGAGATGGCCTCCATCTTAGTGGAAAGTAGGCAGCATTTTTCTCAGAGAACCTGCTGCGGTTTGTTGACAGTGGAACAGGTTGCAACTATTTAAACTAGATTCGCAGGGGGACTCACAGAAAATCCTGAAACTTGAGGCATAGATAAAGACAGCACAAATAAATCAGCAAAGAACAGTCTGGAAAACTCTTCTGAAGCTGGATATAAATGTGTTTGTTTAAATGCAAGGAGTATAGTAAACAAAAGAAATGAACTAAACATTATGGTAGAAGATATTGACCCTCACATAATAGGTATAACCGAATCCTGGACCACCACCGATATATTACAGGAAACTTAACGTTAACAGTTGGGTTAGTTTATCGAAGTCCAAACATAAGCATACAAGAGAATGAAAAATACAAAACGCTATAAGGGAAGTAAGCAAACGGGACTGTATTATTGTGGGGGACTTTAACCACGGGCATATACAATGGAAATCTCTACAGAGTATGGGGAGTGAGTTTTTTGTTTTAGTTCAAGGTACTTTCCTTTCTCAACATGTGCTAGAACCAACCGGGGGTGAGAATGTGTTAGACATAGTTTTGTCCTGACAGAATGAATTAGTTGACAATGTCCAAATATGTGAGCCACTGGGGAATAGTGATCACAACCAGATACATTTTACCATCAAAGTAAAATCAGAAAGGAATAGTAAAAAGCTTTATAGGAGATTTCACAAAGGAAGGTATAAGGACATGAGGAAATATTTAGCAAAGATAGACTGGAATAACACACTGAAAAATAAGATAGCAACAGAATGCTGGAATATATTAAAAAGTGAAATTAAGTGCATAATCGATACATTTGTTCCCTTCAAAAACAAGGGAAACGGTCCAAAAAGAAAAACGTATCGAAAGAAGCCATTAGAAAAATTAAGTATAAACAATTTATGTGGAAGTCATATAGATGTACTGGAAATGATGAAGAATACAACATTTATAAAGAAGCACTTAACCAAGCTACAGCTGAAATTCAAAATTCAAAGAGAAGCTATGAATAACAATTAGCTAATAATATAAAACATGACAGCAAGAGTTTTTATGCGTTTGTTCGAAGTAAACAGAAAGTTCAAGATAAGGTCGGTCCTCTAGAAGACAGTGCTAGAAATATAATATCAGAGGGATTCTTATTGACAAAAGACCTGAATGAGTACTTTAGTTCAGTGTTTACAAGAGAAGATATCAATTCACTGCCAGTACCAGAGGCTAAGTTCAAAGGGGCAGATTCAGAATATTTAGGACAATTAATTGTAACCCCGGAAATGGTAGCTAAGCAAATAAGGGCTATGAAGGATAATAAATCACCTGGAGTGGATGGGATTCCGCACAAACTACTATTGGAAATTGTAGAACAAATTAGCGTACCGCTTGCAACAGTTTCCAATTTGTCATTAGAAGAGAGAAACAACAGAACTAGAGACCAGTGAGTTTAACATCAGTGATTTGCAAGTTTTTAGAAAGTCTAATTAAAGATCACATGGTGGATTTTCTTGTTAAACATAACTTGATAAACCCATCTAAACATGGTTTTTTTAAAGCGAGGTCATGCTTAACAAATATATTATGTTTTTTGGAAGACATCACTAAGTGGGTAGATGAGCGATCATCAGTAGATATCGTCTACTTAGATTTTCAAAAAGCTTTCGACCAAGTACCACATCAAAGATTACTGCTTAAACTAAAGGCCCATGGCATAGGAAATGGTATAATAAACTGGATAGAAAAATGGCTGATTGACAGAAGACAGCGTGTAGTAGTTGATGGGGAGGCTTCAAACTGGAAATCGGTATTGAGTGGGGTACCACAGGGATCAGTACTAGGACCTATATTATTCTTAATATATATCAACGATTTGGATGATGAAATAACAATCAAGGTGTTTACATTTGCGGATGATACAAAAGTGTTTAGAAGGATTAAAAGTGATGGAGATAGACAACATTTACAAGATGATCTTGACACGTTGATAAAATGGTCTGAAAAGTGGCAAATGCTGTCAAATTTTAGGAAATGTAAATGCTTCCACGCAGGACATGGGAACGAAGAGGTAGAATATACAATGGGGGGTACTGTACAAAGTACTAGTGTAAAAGAAAAGGACTTAGGGTTAACCATTAGTGCTGATATGTAGGTTTCAGAGCAATGCGGAATTGCAGCTTCAAGGGGAAATCAAATCCTTTGATTAATTAGGCGAAGCATAATGTATAAGGAAAAAGAGCTAATAATACCGCTGTACAAAACAATAGTTAGGCCTCATTTAGAATATTGAATTCAAGCGTGGAGGCCATATGGCAGGAAGGACATTGATATGGTAGAAAGAGTGCAGAGGAGAGCAACTAAAATTTTACCAAAACTAAAGGATCTTAGTTACGAAATACGCCTAAAAATGCGGATTAACTACATTAGAGACCAGGAGATTGAGAGGAGATCAGATAGAAGTGTTTAAAATAATGAATGGTTATGAAAATATTGATAGAAATATTTTTTCTCAGTTAAGAAAGATAGAAGGACTAGAGGACATGAAGTTACATTAGCAAAGGAGCAGATTAGATATAAGAAAGTTATCATTTTCACAAAGGACTGTAAATTAATGGAACACATTATCTGCTGATTGTGTGGGTGCTAGTAGCGTGAATATAAAAAAAAAAAAATCGACACATACCTCAGAAGGGCAGGATACACATAGATAAAAGGGTCGGACTCTCGATAAGCCAAAGGGCTTCCTTGTCCACCTGCCACCTAGAGTTAATTCTCGAGGTGGCAATCTTGTTAAATCTTGTTATATTTAAAACCAACACATGGTACGTGTTATAGCCAACATAACCATACATTGAAATGAAAGCAGATCAATATAATTAATTAAATGACTGATATAATTTTTACTTCGGACTGTTTGTCACAGGAGTAAATATAATTGGTCAAACAATTTAACCATTTTATTATATAAAAAAACTGGACAAAACATAGCACACGTAAATCATAACATAAAAATGCATGACAAAAAATGTTAACGTAATTTATGTGAATTAAACTCATATTGGCATTAGACAAAATAATGTACTTTTACAGCTCAGTTGAAACATAACTTACTATTTTAAATGTCCAAGTCGGAGTAAATATATTAGTCAGACAACAAACATATATATTGGTCAGACAATTTAACCATTTCATAAAAAAAGAAAAACTGGACAATACAAAAAAATACAGTTATTCATAGTACTCGTAAATAATAACATACAAATGCATAACAAAAACATATTAACATAATCTATGTGAGCTAAAGTCATATTGGCACTGCAAAATAATAATGTATTTTTATAACTCAGTGTAAAAATAACTTACTATTTTAAATGTCCAAGTCGGATGAGTGGCCACGGAGTTAATGATACACATTACTCGTATTTGTGTAGATCAATCATGGCGTTTGCTTTGGTTTTCCGTCGTTCAGCGATTTCAGTGCAGTTCGTTATTTGAAGACTGCGTCGCGCGTTCTCTCGCTGCGGAAACGTACGATGACTTGTCGCGGTCTGGCTTTGTTGTCTAGAGTTCGCCCAATTCTGTGAACTCTTTCTATGTCACAGACATCAACGGGATGAGAAATGTCCATTGAAGAGTGTCATCACCTTTTCCTCCAGGTCTTCCCCTTAATCATTTTCCACTAGACCACTTACTCGTAGATTAGCCATACGACCGTATTGTTCGTTTGCATCTGTTTGCACTTCCAGGTTGGCAATGTTATCCTCCAGGCTTGGAATCTCCTTGTCCTTTCCCCCTAGCTGAGTTTGCAGTTTCTTTAATGTAACGTGAAGTTCTCGAATTTGCTCAGATAGTTCGTCCGGAAACAGCACAGATTACATCTTGTCCAAAACCGCGGAGTCATTCAAAAATTGTATTATCCTGAGTGTCAGCTGGTCATCGTCAATGGACACGGAGCTTGTCTTTCCAAGCCTAGGCATGTCTGTTTTCGAGTTTTACGTAACAATCGTTTGAGTCTGTAAGCATTCCGTTGTACATTATGTATTTGGAAGACCGGAAACACTACGCTGTAAAAGTCTTTATTTATTTGCTCCAAATGTAATACCTAAAGCATGGTTTAATTCCAGCTTTCCGTGATCTTAATTAACCGGCTACAGAGTCAAGTAGATACCAAAAAATTTCTTCTTTATCTATGAGCAATTACGTGTCAAATAAAGAAGTCTCATCAGAACAAAGGCTGTCAAGAACTCCAAAGCAAACGTGGCACAGGAAACAAACGAGAAAGAAAAAAGAAGACGACAAAAATAAACGTATCCGAGAACCATCGTAAAAGAAGTACAGCACTAGAAATTAAAGACACAAGACTTAGAAAGAATGGTTGAAAACAGATTGCTCTTTGTCTTGCGCGCCTGACGACACACGGAGAGAGTCAGTAAATAATAACATATCGGGTCTATCTCTAAAACTATGACTGTTGCTATTTTTCACATCTGTGCATCTTATATATAGAATGTGGCAAGCCGGTAAAATACTCTATTGTACCAATAAAAACTCTGATCGATTCTCACATTCATTTTCTACGCAGCACACTGCTATTTTACAAGAATTAGCAAATTTGTGGAAAGAAATCACTCGAGTTTCCCCGGCAAGTTTTCATCGGAAATGAACGTTCGCTCCCAACCATACCAGGTATTATAAAGTAAGCCCAAAGCGCAAAATCTATTAAAAAAATTGGTACCTAAATGTGACAAGCTGCTATCCATGCCAGGATTTATTTATGACCTTTACCGATATAACCAGCCCTGACGATACTTTCTGTTATGATTTTTTCTACGTAGTTAGCGCTACACGATAAAAAAAATTGTCAGCATGTGTGGATAAACAAGTCACATGACAAATATATTTACAACAAAAACTTCCCAATTCATTTCCAAATAAAACAACACTAGAATCTCTGACTAATGATGTCACATATTACATACACAACCAAAATCGAAACCCTACCGCCTTAGGACATAATCCGCAATATATGTACTAATTACAAGGTTACATATCAAATTTTGGTATAAAAAATGTTTCGAATGGTGAGATACGTACTTGCAGTTAATGTACACATCAATAAAAATTATTGTAAATGAAGTTTAAAGAAAACCACAACATATGCTAAGATATATTAACAATTTAGTTTGGTGTCGTGAAGGGTGGGCATTAGTTTAAATAATTCACACATCTGGTGAAGGATGATCATGTTTTATCTCACAAAAATCCCAGTTCATTTTTTTTAAATCACTAGATTTTCTGAGAAATAGTGTAATACTTTGCATATAAAACCGAAAAGCTACCCCTGCCCCCTTATTTTCCATAGGGTATATATAGAACGTTACATATTCGTAGTAATTATGCTAGTCAATATTATATACATAACTGAAAGTAAAGCAGACATTATGCCACCAGATTATAAATTTCAATTTGGTTTCGTGACTGAAGGTGTACAATATTGGTGAAGAATATTTCATATAATTACTTACATTCGTGGCACATGACAATTGTTTTTATCTTAAAATAATCCCTTTTAATTTCCAAATAAAATAGTGTTACATTGTATGACAAACAAGGTAATATATTGCATGCAAAACAAAGCACTAACTCTACCCCTTTATTTTGCATAACCGCCAAACCTCGAACACATTTGGTTAAATTATAGATCTACTAATTACAGGAATATATAGCTAACTTTGTTATAAAAATGTTTAGAATAGTACGTTGCGTAGTTGTAGGAACACCTGTTTCAATGTTATAAACGGACTTAAAAAAACACATACTATGTCAACATATACTAACACATTATAGTTGGATTTCTTGACGGAATGTGAAAAATACTTCAAAACATTACTTACGTCCATGGAACGTGCACTTTTATTTGTAACTGAAGAGTCAACTCATACGTCACCTAACATGGCACTGTGCGCTTCACAGGAGCACAAAATATATATTATGTGTAGCATCTGTGTGCCACACAATTTATAAGAGGTTGGTCTCACGTGTAACCAATCTAATCTTACCCAACTGCTGAGGGGCCAATTATGGTGAAACCAAAGGCATCATTTAGAAAGTGTGAGTTGTCACGCCTGGAAGCCCTGCAGAACTGTTCCGTGGTACAGGTGTTCATCCACTCAAATCATCCCATGAAGGGACAATGTAAGTGTACTGTATCACATGCTGATGCAAATTGTCAAGCAGGGTTTGATTTATTATCTTAAGCAAATATTCCTATTCTCTTGTGTTTTTTACTCCTTTACAATGTAAATTGCAACACAACTTAGTCAAGAACTTTGGCCAAGAACAGCTACTGTGTCACAACGATGCTTTGCTGTTGTCCATGATATCATCTTAACTCACACTGGAAGGAACATACCAGTATATTAAGCATTAACTAGATGTGATACGTAGGTGAGTAGGAAACAGTCCAGAAACATGCACATAGTTCTATTGGATAATCATATACGTGAAGCGTATCTTTCTGAAGCCAAATAGAACAACTAGAGAATCGCGCTCGCAGAGCCTATCTACGGTGTGAAAAATAAGGTGTAGTGTTAGTGTTTTGGTTTTGCAAGCAATGCATTACCCTGTTTGTCAGACAAACTAGGATGATTTTATTTGGAAATGAAGAGAGTTTGTTTTGAGATAAAAACAATTATCGTATGCCATGACTGTAAGTAATGATTTGAATTATTGTACAACTTCGGTCACGAACCCAAACTAAAGCATTATGTGTGCTCTATTGTATGTACATAATACTGACATGCATTCTTACCACAAATATGTAACGTACTACACCTATCAGCGTGATATCAAATTTAGACATGTAGCCCTGTAATTAGTAAACATATAACCAATTGTGTTTGAGGAAGGCGGTTCTGAAAAGTAAGGAAGTTATGTTAGTATTTTAGTTGTATATGCAATATATTACATTCTTTGTCAGACAATTTAGTGTTGTTTTATTTTGAAACGAACTTGGATTGTTGTGAGGTAAAAATATTTGTCAAGCGCCAGATGTGTTGATGCCAACATTAGCTATGACTGTAGCTCAGTAATTAGTTGCTATTAGTAACTACAAATACGTATATTATCTCTCCAAACATTTTGATACCAACACTAGCTATATAGCTCTGCTACTAGTAGAGTTACAGGCTATTGTGTTTGAATACGGTGATTATAAAAACTAAGGGGATAAGTTTAGTGTTTTGGCTTTGTGTGCAATACATTACATTCCTTGTCTGGTAAAGTAATGGTATTTTATTTGGAAATGAACTGGGATTGTTGCGAGATAAAAACATTATCATGCGCCACATGTGTGAGTAATGATTTGAACTATTATACACCTTCGGTCACTAAAACCAAATGAAAATGTTAAAACAATCAAAGCATATGCTGTGCTTTTCTTTCAAGTAGGTCTGCAATATTGGCATTCCTGCTAACTACAAATTTGTATCTTAACTTTCCAAACATTTTGAAATAAAAATTAACTATGTAGTTCTGCAAATAATAAATATATATTGTCGATTGTGTTTGAAGATGTTGGTTATAAGGGGTTAGATTTAGTGTTTCGGTTTTGATTGCAAAATATTACATTGTTTGTTAGAAAATCTAGTGTTATTTATTTGGAAATGAACTGGGATTGTTGGAAGATAAAACATAATTGTCATGCACCATATGTGTAAATAGTGATTTGATATAATGCCCATCTCATCATTCAAGACATTTTGATACCAAAATTAGCTATGTAATCTTGTAATTAGTACATGTATTGCGGATTATGTTCTTGTGCGGCGTTTATGAAAAATAAGCGAGTCGGATTACTATTTTGTTTGTGTATGCAACATATTACATCGTTTGTCAGAAAATCTAGTATCGTTTTATTTGGAAATGAATTGTGAAGTTCATAATATAAAACTAGTTGTCATATGCCACGTATGAAAGTAATTGTTTTGAACTATTGTACACCGTCGGTCACGAAACCTATCTATAATTCCAATATAATTTGGTATATTCTGTGCTTTCATTTCTATACTATAGCATTGACTTAAAATTTGCTGGCCAGACGTGTCTCGATTTTCCACACATGTTGACACAAATGTTATCGTGTAGCCCTATAATTAGTAAATAAATAGCCGATTATGTACATATTGAAAACCCTTCAAAAAACCGTCACCATTTTCATAAAATATATTACTACGTAATACAAAATCACAATAGACGTGTCATCTGGGCTGGTTGTGACTGGTAGCGGTCACAGATACATCCTGGCATGGATGACAGCTTGTCACATTTAGGTACCCCTAACGTGATTTCTAGAGCCCTTTGAGATTTCTGGCCTAAACTATTAGGAGGCACGTAAGTAATTATTACACGCGAAATCGTTTACTCTGTGTCCGTTTTGCGTTGCACCTTTCCGAAGCCCAAATAAATGTGTCCGCAATAAAAAGGACAGTCTTCCTACAAAATGATTACTCGAATATGTGAAAAACAAACCAACAGAAGGTGCTAATTCTATATTTCTGTCGGGTGGTTGCCCATTATAATATATATATGTGTGTGTGTGTGTGTGTGTGTGTGTGTGTGTGTGTGTGTGTGTGTGTGTGTGTGTGTGTGTGTGTGTGTGTGTGTGTGTGTGTGTGTGTGTGTGTGTGTGTGTGTGTGTGTGTGTGTGTGTGTGTGTGTGTGTGTGTGTGTGTGTGTGTGTGTGTGTGTGTGTGTGTGTGTGTGTGTGTGTGTCGGTGGTTGTGTCCGTATCTGTGTATGAGTGAGAGAGAAAGATATATATATATATATATATATATATATATACAGACAGACAGAGAGACAGACAGACAGACAGGCAGAGACAGAGACAGAGAAAGAGAGAGGATTTATTGTTTCCGCCAGAAGTCTCGCACATGTGTGATCACGCGGCATTAATCATAACCTCAGACAGAACTAAGAAACATTCCCGATCGAATCACTGCTCTTTGAAGCAATAAAGACACATCGACGGTGAACACTACTCTCGCAACACGACAGGGATGAAGCCATAGTAATTACAACAATCATTTTAGTTGTTTATGATATAATCCGCTAAAATAAGGACACATTATTGGGACAGCTACGGTGATTTCCTCTCGTCTATACCCCGTCTATTCGCGGTAATAGACCAGACTTGTATTTATTAATCCGGCGAGATAATTAAATTGTGATTGCCAACCGCGTGGCTGCTGAACGGTGCCGTATAAATCATGACATCTGCTGTGGATAGGTTTTGCAAGACGAGAGACGGCCCGGTTGAATTTTTGGATGTGATAACGTGGGTTAATTATTGTGTAGAGCATTAGTGTCATGTCATTTGTTCCATTTTAGTTGTAGTAATTACAGTGCTAAAAATAAAGTGTAAACGTATGAACGTATTTACTAACTGGACCACGCTTTCGCTCTCACATCTCCCTATCTCTCTCACCCATCACCAAATCACTCACTAATTAACTTAGTAAATAAATAGGCCAGTCAATAAATCAATCAATCAATTAACAATCAATCATTCAAAATATATCAACGTCTCACAAATCATGACACTCACTCATCCATACAGCATGCCTTCACACACCACACACAACACACAACACACAACACACAACACACAACACACAACACACAACACACAACACACAACACACACAACACACAACACACCACACAACACACAACAAACATCCACACACAACACACCACACACCACACACAACACACCACACACCACACACCACACAACACACACCATATAACACACACCACATGCCACACACCACACATACACACATACACACACCACAACACACACCACACACCACACATATACACATACACACACCACAACACACACCACACACCACACACCACACACCACACACCACACACCACACACCACACACCACACACCACACACCACACACCACACACCACACACCACACACCACACACCACACACCACACACCACACACCACACACCACAAACCAAACACCACACAACACACAACACACAACACAAAACAAACATCCACACACAACACACCACACACCACACACCACACACCACACACCACACACAACACACAACACACAACACACAACACACAACACACAACACACAACACACAACACACAACACACACACCACACAACACACCACACAACACACACCACACAACACACAACAAACATCCACACACAACACACCACACACCACACACAACACACCACACACCACACACCACACACCACACACCACACACCACACACCACACACCACACACCACACACCACACACCATACAACACACACCACATGCCACACACCACACATACACACATACACACACCACAACACACACCACACACCACACACCACACACCACACACCACACACCACACACCACACAACACACAACACAAAACACACACCACACACCTCACACCACACACCACACACCACACACCACACACCACACACCACACATACCAACATACACACACATACACACACTCACACATACACACATGCACATACACACGTACAGACACACACACCACACACCATAGACCACAGACCACAGACCACACACCACACACCACACACCACACACCACACACCACACACCACACACCACACATCCACACATCCACACACCACACACACCACACACCACACACCACACACCACACACCACACACCACACACCACACACCAGACACCAGACACCACACAACACACACCACACACCACACACCACACACCACACACCACACACCACACACCACACACCACACACCACACACCACACACCACACACCACACATACCCACATACACACACACTCACACATGCACACATGCACACATGCACACATGCACACATGCACACATGCACACATGCACACATGCACACATACACACATACACACATGCACATACACACGTACACACACACACACACACACACACACACACACACACACACACACACACACACACACACACACACACACACACACACACACACACACACACACACACAGACACACACACACACACATACACATACACATACACACACATTAACAAACAAATATACAATCACAACCACGCGCACGCACTCGCACACGCACACTCACACGCATGTACACACGCACGCACGCGCGCACACTCTCTCACACACACACACACACACACACACACACACACACACACACACACACACACACACACACACACACACACACACACACACACACACACACACACACACACACACACACACACTTGGTATTCGCCCTCTATGATATATCTAACACAGGCCGTTGTGTAGCACGCCAGTTGAGCAGTTTGGGAGCGATCTCACGTCTTTCGTTCGATCCACAAGCGAGCCACGCAAAGCTTTCGATTTGATTAATTCCTTTTCTTTTTTACGCTTCTGTTTTAATTGATCGGTCAGATCGGTACAACTGATTGGCAATTAGATAGAGCAGACGATCAAAGGTGGTAATCAGTGCTCCTTTCTGCTGCGACGGCAACATCAAAAAGCGCTCAGAAACAGAACGACATCCTTGCATCTTGATCGTGTTCTCCGCGCCTGTATTAATCATCGTCGGCCAGTTTTCTGTGTCATCCACGCAAGTTATGACATCGAACGGCTTTAGAAGTTTTTATTGTGCACTTTGTCATGGCTTAATGAAGTGGTGGCTCCGTACAGTTCTTGTTTGTCACGTTGGTGTATTCTTCTTTCTTTTATAGAAAATTAATATGTCGGAGTAAATCGTCCAATTATTATCAGTAACACAGCCGCGGTGACAGCCCTGGCGACAGTGGCTGCCAAGACCGGCCTGGTCAGACAATTATTCCCGTGATGTTGTTTCTCTCTGGTTGCATTCACGTGTATTATCTTGAAATGTGCAGTAGTCCAATAAAGTATTTTGACCGTTTTAGAATAATCTAAGGCAGGCGATTATTTGGCTTGGGCTAGGTCAGCTAGCCACATATTTGTTTATATATATTGTGTATCAATAGCCCAATCTTTTGGGCATTCTAGCTGATATGCGTCGAAGCTGAACTTACACATTTTTGATTTGTTATTATTACGAAACATTTCCTATTGAAAATACACAGTATTCAAGGTCGGCGTTGACGTCGTGCAAATTACATTTTGACCACGTGTTCCACGCCCACGTGAGCTTGGCGTATGTGCACGATCAGTTTAATAGAATTTGTTTGCAAGATACATCCCACTGAATGTGACGTTGGGTGGCACAGAGCAACATTACATTTTAGGAACTTTACCTACACAGCTTCCGGCACGTCGTCGACTATAATGGGCTGTGAAACAAGAGCAAATACGAGCTGCGAAATATGTAAAACGCTCTGCAAACTCCCGTCTCAGCAGCTCAACGAATGCATCGTACGTGTCGTGTTCGGCCTTTCTGGTTCGTTTTCAGAAGTGTTAAGAAATTCAATAGTTGTGTTTACCACAATCGTAATTTGATCTCGAAAGCGGAAACGAACTGTAAGAAACGAACCAGAAGAGTTCTTTGGTTCGGTGTTCTCGTCCCTTAAATTGAAAATTCAGCCTATTGAGAAGCGCCACGATGTCTACAAGAAATGAAAACTCGCAGATGCACCTCGGGCGAGCAATGTCCGGTAGGCCTTATTTCTGAAAACGACTGCTCCATAAACAAGCTAACTCCATGGCTCATGCACGTAACCCAGACAGAGCAGTTCGCAATAATGTAGGGGCTCTTGATTTTTGCGCATTCGTCTCTGCCAGAAGGTGCTTGAACTGCTGATGGTTTAGTCCAAGAGCGCGAACGTATAGTTCACGGTCTTCACGGCCGCATTCAGTACCGTTTCCATTTTCCTTGATTTGCTACACAGGCTTTCTTGCGGGACAGATGTTGCAGAAGGCATGAAGAGATTCGCAGTGGCACCTGCATCGTGTCGAAACTTTCCAATCAGCGAAACAACTCCTTTTGTTCTTCGTCCCATGGAAGGTGCACCACGCAATATATATATATATATATATGCAATCTCGCGTTTAGTCCGCGGGCCACATGAAATAGCTTCGCTGGCCGCAGTTGGCCCGCGGACCGCAGGTTGCCGACCCTTGACATAAGGCTTCTCAACCGGTATACCGCGGCAACGTCCCTATTGTACCGGGGAATTGGAAGAGAAGTGTCACATTTGTAGGATTCATTTCAAATAAGGTGACGATTCCGCACCCAAAACGTCATCGTTCTGCAAAATATAACTAGCGGTTGCTAGAGCAGAACTTTAATCAAGATGTTCACGTTTACTCGAAGAATGTGTGAATGTGTATACAAGTTACACGTAGTCGTAGGCAGCAGTAGGGCTACACGATATCTTGATATCTTGTTGTTGTTGAGATGCATTAAATGCGGACTATCAGAAGTGTTACCAAGGAAGAGAGATGCAATGTAGCCGGATCAGAGAGGAGACAATCACTCCAGAATCCATCGCAGATGTCATCAGACACGACTCCTGTAGTTTAAGCATGTACATGCATGTTATACACCGAGCCAAAACATTGTAAACATAGCTGTCAAGCTAAACTTGAAGGGACAGATAATAAGACGGAGACCACAAACAGAACATTGGCCTCGTACTATAAACAACAGAACGGTGTGCTCAAGAATGGACAAGATGAAGGGCGTGGCATCCAGGAGGACAGCGATGGGCCAAACTGACCTATACAGTGACGTCAATCAAGTCTACTGCTACAAGTTGGTCCGCTTGACGTAATGCTAACATTTGTCATGAAGCATGCGCAGGTGTATGTGTTATGGTGCCAGAATTAGCAGGGCGTTTTACAGGGTATGTCTGACGTGATAACATTTGATTCGGTATGCTGCGAATTTAGAGCAAAGTCGAAAGTGTGGCGTGAACTCAAAAAGGTATAGAAGCACTGCCTAAGGTGTGAACGAAACAAACGTGTGTGTGTGTGTGTGTGGGTGTGTGTGTGTGTGTGTGTGTGTGTGTGTGTGTGTGTGTGTGTGTGTGTGTGTGTGTGTGTGTGTGTGTGTGTGTGTGTGTGTGTGTGTGTGTGTGTGTGTGTGTGTGTGTGTGTGTGTGTGTGTGTGTGTGTGTGTGTGTGTGTGTGTGTGTGTGTGTGTGTGTGTGTGTGTGTGTGTGTGTGTGTGAGAGAGAGAGTGAGAGAGAGAGAGAGAGAGAGAGAGAGAGAGAGAGAGAGAGAGAGAGAGAGAGTGTGTGTGTGTGTGTGTGTGTGTGTACGTGCGTCTGTATGTTTGTGTGTGTGTATGTGTGTGTGTTTGTGTGTGTTTGTGTGTGTATGTGTGTGTGTGTGTGTGTGTGTGTGTGTGTGTGTGTGTGTGTGTGTGTGTGTGTGTGTGTGTGTGTGTGTGTGTGTGTGTGTGTGTGTGTGTGTGTGTGTGTGTGAGAGAGAGAGAGAGAGAGAGAGAGAGAGAGAGAGAGAGAGAGAGAGAGAGAGAGAGAGAGAGAGAGAGAGAGAGAGAGAGAGAAAGAACGCGCGCGCGTGTGTGTGTGAGTGTGTGTGTGGGGGGGGGGGTGTTGGTGTGTGGGTGTGTTGGTGTGTGGGTGTGTGGGTGTGTGGGTGTGTGGGTGTGTGGGTGTGTGGGTGTGTGGGTGTGTGGGTGTGTGGGTGTGTGGGTGTGTGGGTGTGTGGGTGTGTGGGTGTGTGGGTGTGTGGGTGTGTGGGTGTGAATGTGTGTGTGTGTGTGTGTGTGTGTGTGTGTGCGTGTTTGCGCGCACTCGCGTGTGTATTTGTGTGCGTGCGTGCGTGCGAGAGAGAGAGAGAGAGAGAGAGAGAGAGAGAGCGCGCGTGTGTGTGTGAGTGTGTGAGTGTGTGAGTGTGTGAGTGTGTGAGTGTGTGAGTGTGTGAGTGTGTGAGTGTGTGAGTGTGTGCGTGCGTGCGTGCGTGCGTGCGTGTGGGTGTGTGGGTGTGTGGGTGTGTGGGTGTGTGGGTGTGGGCTTAAGTGCGTGCATGTATGTTCGCGCAGGCAGCGCGCGCACGTGTTTGTGTCTGCAAGTGTGCGCGCGTGTGTGTGTGTTCGTGTGTTCGTGTGTTCGTGAGTGCATATCTGTGCAGTGCGTTGTTTTCAGCTGTTCGCTTTATCCACAAATCTAACGGTCAACCTACAACACAACCAAATCCAACAAAAGTATCTTAATTACCAAGTAAGACCCGGTGCTTTGGACACAATAATATATCACTGAGTAGTTGCAAATTATACACAAATACGAGCACTGACACAGTATTGCTAGTGGTAGTATTTGATATAAGAAAATTTTTAATATAACAAAGACAACGGTCGAAGGGATTCGTACGAGCATTGTTAGTTGACGTGTTAAGACGGAACAAATCATAGAACTTGATAGGGATTTAACGAGTTTGCACAGGTTGTTAGACTATGTGTAGGACACCCGGTGTTAGACGGAGAAACAAGGAACAACGGAATGTACAGGTAGGACACCCGGTGTTAGATGGAGAAACAAGGGACTACGGAATGTACAGGTAGGACACCCTGTGTTAGATGGAGAGACAAGGGACAACGGAATATACATGTATCAACACGCAGACATGAAAGCGAATGTCGAAAGCACAAGCTATGAATTCTTGTATAGGGAGAACGGGGCATGAGCTCGAAATATCTACTAGTTCTCATCATAACTATTATGCTGTAGTAAGTACAAAAATAGTTGAGGATAATCTATGCAACTACAAGGAATATACAGGTTCTTTTCTTCGAGGTATAACCATCAGATTATACGCAATATACGTATTGGATTCTTCCACCGTAGAAGGCAGTGGGAGGCCTGTAAACTCCTGAAATAAAGCATTTTTAGGGAATTGCCGCTTACCTGTTTATACGGACAAGTATCATCCAGCCCTACTCAGTCTGCAAATGAACATACGAAACAAGACAGTGGTGAAGATATAAACCATCCCTAGATGTAGAGGTATTTATAACGTCGATATAAGAGGTTTAGCGATTGAAAGGGAGTATTTTGGCCAGAAATCGGTTCATATCACCAACATATTAAAACCACTTCTCAAGCTGCCGTTTCGAAGCTAGGCAATTTCTTTGGCGTCTGTTTCCGCGAGAAGACGAGTTGGGTTTCGCACGAACACGCCTGTCTGATGGTAAATGAGCTACGGTGCTATTCCGTGTTATATCAAACTACATAAAGGCGTTGGTTAGAAGTGTAGTGTTTTATGGTGGCGACATTAAGACACATTAAGAAAAGCACTCAAGTCTGGAAAGTTGCCATAAACCAGGAGGTGGAGGTAACTACAACAACATAATTCCAGAGGAGAAGGGGAATAATGTAATATATATGAAAGGAGAAGGAATATATTGTACTATACAAATTACAGATGAAGAAGGGAAATACTGTAAAAAAGATCAAAGAGGCGAAAGAAAATACTGTAATATGTTTCAAGAAAAGAAGACAAATATTATTTAAAAACATCCCAAATCGAGAGAAAAAAAATACTGTAATGTGTAGTATGTAACATACATCCTTTTTATGTTATTATTTATTTAGCTGGATTACAATGTATCTTACCTTACAGTGTAGTTTTTAGTTAGTTTATTTACGATGTGTATATGTACTTATGTATTATTTATTGTGAAGCACACAGTGCAATTATATTTTCCATATGATAATAGTAATAATAATGTGAATTCTTGTGTGCCTAGATCCTTGAAAATCAAGCCAATATTGTTACTATTATTGGTAGTAAAAATACCTATCCCACAGGAGGGATGATTTAGTAAGCGGCTACATGTGATTGTCTTCGTCGCTATCCCACAGGAGGGATGATTTAGTAAGCGGCTACATGTGATTGTCTTCGTCGCTATCCCACAGGAGGGATGATTTAGTAAGCGGCTACATGTGATTGTCTTCGTCGCTATCCCACAGGAGGGATGATTTAGTAAGCGGCTACATGTGATTGTCTTCGTCGCTATCCCACAGGAGGGATGATTTAGTAAGCGGCTACATGTGATTGTCTTCGTCGCTATCCCACAGGAGGGATGATTTAGTAAGCGGCTACATGTGATTGTATTCGTCGCTATCCCACAGGAGGGATGACTTAGTAAGCGGCTACATGTGATTGTCTTCGTCGCTATCCCACAGGAGGGATGACTTAGTAAGCGGCTACATGTGATTGTCTTCGTCGCTATCCCACAGGAGGGATGACTTAGTAAGCGGCTACATGTGATTATCTTCGTCGCTATCCCACAGGAGGGATGATTTAGTAAGCGGCTACATGTGATTGTCTTCGTCGCTATCCCACAGGAGGGATGACTTAGTAAGCGGCTACATGTGATTGTCTTCGTCGCTATCCCACAGGAGGGATGGCTTAGTAAGCGGCTACATGTGATTGTCTTCGTCGCTATCCCACAGGAGGGATGACTTAGTAAGCGGCTACATGTGATTGTCTTCGTCGCTATTCCCAATTCCTCAGTTTTGTCATAGAGGGCGTAACTTAATTAACGAATTTAGGACAGTTTGACGAAATATTCGTACCGGGTGTTTGATGACCATTGTGTAACGTTGCGTCTACGATTGTAACATGCTACGTAAACTCTCCGTTCACAGATCACTTGGGAACGGTTTACGTAAACTCTCCGTTCACAGATCAGTCTGGGAAAGTTTACGTAAACTCTCCGTTCACAGATCAGTCGGGGACGGTTTACGTAAACTCTCCATTCACAAATCAGTGGCGGAAGTTTTACGTAAACTCTCCAGTCACAGATCAGTGGGGGACGGTTTACGTAAACTCTCCATTCACAGATCAGTCGGGGAAGGTTTACGTAAACTCTCCGTTCACAGATCACTTGGGGAAGTTTTACGTAAACTCTCCATTCACAGATCAGTGTGGGACGGTTTACGTAAACTCTCCTTTTACAGATCACTTGGGGACAGTTTACGTAAACTTTCGTTCACAGATCACTTGGGGACGGTTCACACAAACTCTCCATTCACAGATCACTTGGGGACGGTTTACGTAAATTCTCCGTTCACAGGTCACTTGCGGACGGTTTACGTAAACTCTTCGTTCACAGATCAGACGGGGACGGTTTACGTAAACTCTCCGTTCACGGATCAGTCGGGGACGGTTTACATAACTTGGAACAATTCGTAATTCGATGTAGGCCCTTAGCCAAGACTTTGAAACTTTTCAATTTACCCCTTCTCAATTTTTATTTACCCTTTATGTTCATTGGTCATTGGCGTCGTAATGGGGTGCTTATTCAGGGTACTGAGTATCTCCGAAAACCTCCAACTGCATCGCTCTTGATGGTTCTCTAAAAAGGTCCAAGGGCACCCCTCCTGAGACTCGCAAAGTATTCATACTTCAAACTACACTCCTGCACTCCCCTTCACCCGGCTTACGACAACGCAAACACTGTTTTGACCTTATTATTATGATGACAAAAACTCCTTTACAGTCCTCAACATTACAATGGTAACACAAAATTTTAACCCCGCTATCAAAAGACCAAAAGACCAAAAGACGTGTTATTTGACAAAGTAAAACCCGTTACGGTTTTTCAAAAAACCCGTTTCAATAACGAGACAACGTGTCTTTGGCAAAAGGTGTTTTTCGACGGTTCGTAGAAATGGAAGTATAGGAGTGAATTCGACACACGTACTGGTTGCACTTCAGCTTAACATGATCGTTTACTGGGTGATAGTCGAGTTTTCGTTTAAACGACTAAACACCATCGTAAATATAATCTAAACAATTTATGATCCATGGAAAGACTACATCCATGGGACTTGCATCTGCGTAGACCAGCAGTAATTTTAACAGTACGTTTCTTGGCAGTTGAAGATAGACAATCGTTTGTTTTCCTCCGCGTGGGAACAATTTACGGATCCATAAACTAACGTTACTATATCATGTATGCGCGTGACCTCCACAAACTTTGCTTTACCAAAACAATGTGGCAGAACAAAACCTCCCGCGTACAGTTCTCGCTTAAACAAAGGTGCGTTATGTTGTTGTTGCAAATGAACAACAACATATGACACGTCAGTTACTCTTCAGCGTTCATTGATCTGCAGGAAAAGGAAACTCTATCAGTTAACGTAGAGCACTGTTAATCGCACGCGTGGTTTATTAACGCGAAGCACCGAAGACCTTTGACATTGCCGTTAGTGGCGAAACAAACACCGATCTCGCGCGATGCCGCGGGGGATCCGCGCGACTGAGCAGCTCGGGACGGCTGCGACGTGCGTGTCCCGTCTCGGCGGCCCGTGCGTGTCGGTCTCGTGCCAGTCCTCGCCCCCGGCTGAGCGTGCCGACCGCCGCTTCCTGCAGGTGTGCCGCGCCGTCTGATGGCTGTTCGTCGCGACCTGTCGTTCCGTCGCACCTGTGTCCACTGATAAACATCTCGTCGGCCGCCTTTGATAAAGACGTTCGAAGCATCGATGGCCGTGTGGCCGTGGGGCCCGTTCACACGGTAATGGCCAGCTATAAAACTCGATGGTTGGAAATCGGCCCAGGCGCAGCTGACAAACGTTCGCGATTGCTGCCGGTTAAGCGCGGACGGTAGTGTTGGAACTCTCCGCTAGGGGCGCTGGTCAAGACAATTTGTTATGCACTATCGAATGTGAAAAACTGTCTAATAATAACGCGACAAATACAACATATTGGTGCGATAATCTGTTGGAAAAGTTCTCTCCGAGAAAATTCTTGCAATAACAATTATTAATGTAGGCTGCCATTGAATTTCCGCAAGTCGTCATCGGATAGTTTAGACCGAACCAAACGATTTGTAAAAAGGTTTTCATCAAGAATAAACAGTAACTTTGTGCAAGCGAGCCAACATTTCGTACATGTATATTCGATTTTGTGTGTGAAATGAATCCGAAACATCGCGAAAGACAATTCGGGATTCGACTATGCACATTATATTTTTACTGAAATAATAACGATAAAAGTAATGTCAACTTATGTGTATTTTATGTATGCTACGTAGCATATATCATAACATTTAAATGCATGCAAATACACGTTAAATGTATTTATTTAGCATTAGTTAGTTTCTTATAATTAAATAAATACATTCAATGTTTTAAATGAAGTACGGTGACTTAGTGGAACAACCAACGGGAGGTAAGGTGAGTATTAAAATGATCTCGCTGGCTTATCGTAAATTAGCTTAACATATCTACAGAACTTTACTTATGTTGTTTACCTACAAAATAGCAGAACTAACATATAAGGCGTTAAATGCTGAACTCTGTTCACCATATAGCCATACACTTGTGTCAGTTTAGACTCGTACACTGCCTGAATAACCGCAGAAACATTTTTATTCTAAGTTATTAATATTTTTATCTTGATCTTTTAACTGCCAAAAGAACATGTTAAGTACTTATTTTACCACGAGAATTGTTTTCTTTTTAATCTACCGATGTTTACTCAACATTATTATCTTAATTTGTTATTTTTTTATTTAAATTTGTTCAATTGTTACTACTTATATTTTAGTTTTATGTTTTACGTTACGGATTTGGCGCTATATAAAAATATAGATTATTTACTTACGTGTTTTTGATATGATCCGCCTTTATTGGCGGTATTACGGGGCTAACAACCACAACCATTTTATTTCCGACGTGTCCATTTGTTTCCCACACAAACAATATCTTATTCAGCGTACTTCCTGCTAATAATCACCCCCGTTGTATGAGATTACGATTCCCAATAAAAGAACAAACAAGCTCGGCCACGTGTGTGAATGACCTTCAATGGAACCTCACTATTAAAGTCACCCTCGGGCCGTAACGGAAGTGACCTGAATAGCGAGGTGCCTTTATTAGAGGGACTCATTTCTATACTTTACTGTTATAGAAATAATTCGGGACTGGCCCAGGGTGACCTTAATTGCGATGTGGTTGAATTATCAAGGTGACCGTAAAACGAGTTTCTACTGTATAAACGTCATAACTGTAATGTCGTGTTGTGACAGCAATTAATCGTAGATATTTGTTTATAAAAAGTGGTTTCGACAATAATTATTTGCTGTGGCCCAGAACAACCTACAGTAGAATAATCGTCTTGGATGTCAGATGTTGAACAAACTGATCAGATTTTGTGTGTAACCAATTTAATTACATTCCTGGATAAACAATCGTGTTGCTCCAAAAGGCACCAGATCTGGGCATTACATGGTTAACAAGTACGTGCTTCTGTGGTCAAGTTTGGCCTTGCGCGAAATATAGTTGATTAAAAGCCTGCGTTATCAAAACAATGTTTTAGTAGACGTAGTGATCTTGGTGTAGTTGACTTGTATTGACTTGTTTTATTCACCAAATACTGTTTTATGATCAACTGTGTCAAATATAACAAAGCCACTGCGTATCTGATATTTTATGTTATACAATATAATGTATAATATGTACTTTATAATATATAATATTATATATATATATATATATGTATATACACACACGTACACACACACACACACACACACACACACACACACACACACACACACACACACACACACACACACACACACACACACACACACACACACACACACATACACACACACTCTCTATCTCTCTCTCTATCTCTCTCTCTCTCTCTCACCCACACACACACACACACACACACACACACACACACACACACACACACACACACACACACACACACACACACACACACACACACACACACACACACACACACACACACACACACACACACACACACACACATACACACACACTCTCTATCTCTCTCTCTATCTCTCTCTCTCTCACCCACACACACACACACACACACACACACACACACACACACACACACACACACACACACACACACACACACACACACACACACACACACACACACACACACACACATACACACACACACACACACACACACACTCTCTCTCTCTCTCTCTCACCCTCACACACACACACACACACACACATGCACACGCACACACACGCACACACACGCACACACACACACATCCTTTTTGGCATACCTGCCGCCCTAACCCTCTTCCTCTATCGTCTCATTCCCGTCGGTGATCTCAATTCCTCATTTAATAGACTGTTTACAAACGACATTACGAGGTCTCCTCCCACCTTCACACCAATGTCATCGCCCCCCCGCAGAGCTCGTGTCACGTGATTCAATTAGTGCGCAGGTGCATGAGTCCATTGTGAGGTGGCGCGTGCTGTAAGGAGCTAGGGGGCGTAAGAGGGAGCGGACGCGGCAGGGAGCGGCTGCGTCCCTGCTACATCCATCAGCGTCAACGAGCCGCAATAAAAACACGCCGGGATTAGAGTGCAGCCGTAGTTCATCGAGGCGTGAACAGAACAATAACATTTGATAAACGCGCCGGACTGTAATAGACACAAGACCTGACGGCGTCTATTGAGGATAGAAACGGGCATTCAGACACCTGGGCTGGGCGGGTGCGATGGAGGCGTACTCACCCTCCACTTTGAGGTAAAAGCTTATGAGAGTAGTTGTTTTTGAATTAAAATTGTGACCAATTGTCTAAGACGTCCGATGACTGGAAACATATCCCGCACTACCCCTTAGCCTGGAAACATCTCCAACGCTATCCACTCGACCTGAAAAATCACCAATACTAACCACCTCGACCGGAAAATTCTCCAACATTACCCCCTCGACCCAAAAAATATTCAACACTACCCACCTCGACCGGAAACAAATCTCCAAAATTACTTTCCTCGACTGGGAAAATCTCCAAAATTAACCCCGTCACCGCAAAAAACGTGTTTTGGGCAGGAAAGCATCTCCCACCGTACTAAAAACCTGGCGTTGATGGTGGGTTGAGAGGGGTATTGATGGTTTGGTTGGCAGCAAATTGTGCGCGAAGTAACACAATCTAAAACAAAATTAATTTCACAAACGGGATATACGACTGTTTGTGATATAACATACATATGTTGACTAAAAAATCAACACGAGGAGAACTGACACACGAGGAGGCAATCAAAATCCACAAAGAGAAACCTACATTGAATCGCGACGTTGGCCAGGAGCTCCCACCAGTACTTACCCAGCTTGTGTCACACACACGACATTGGTCATGTGACACCCCCGTAACTTCATTTTGCTGAAGAAGACCGCGGTGTGCGGTTCAAATATACAGAACGGAATCTAAGTTTCTTGTGAGGCAGTCATATATAATTATATCGAGTTATTTACTTTTGCTTGATATGCTTTGTTACTTCTAGACTTATGATGTCGATGTTGCGCCACAGTGGTGATAACTGATGCCCTTGTTGCTCCCTGGGTTGGTGGGTGTATGCTAATTTCTTATTAAAACTCCAGTAACCTTGATAGTCACTCCCGTCAATCCTCTCCGTAGCGATTTTGCTATTTACGCCGACGAAGTGTGTATGACGTCACGCCATTACCGTTCCGCTCCAGTGACGCTGTTTCCGCAGCCGCTCAACCATTTAGCTGTTTATCAACGAGTCGCTAAAACAGCATTCAATATCCACTTAATTTCAGGCTTCGCCGACGAAGTTGCCTCGAAATCGCCCCTTTGTAGTTAAGTAGATCGCCGCCGCCGTCGCGCATGCTCAGTGCGTCTTTATAACGTCAGTGACTCGTGACCAACGCTGCCATTTAACAGGCGCCAGGGGAGTCTTTTTCGATTAACGCGCACGTAGCGAGCGTCGTTTATTTCCTTTGACTCGATGACTCGCTCAAGCGCTCAGTTTTTTTCATTTGACTGTGATTCGCTGCTATCAAGGGACCATTTTGTGACGTCCCGGGCGACAATTGGCGGCCAAATCGTGTATGAAATGGTGGTAATTTGTAGGCGGGGAGCATTCATTAATCACGTGTTGAGAGGGCGTCAGATCGACCTTTGTGCCTGTCTGACAGACGCGTGATAATTGAGCCCGGGGAGATTTAGCGGGTCCACTGATCATATTCGCACTTATCCCGGTGTCCTAGCATCCCTTCCGCGCAGGGTATCAGGCAGTGTTTGTCACCTTGTCACCAATCTGTCGCCTTGTCTGTTTTGGTAACACGCACAAGCGGCACGCAACGGACGCTGTATTCCTCACCGGTTATGCAGACCAGAATTGAGGATCCTGAAAACATCCAAGTATACCCCGTTTAGGCTCACAAAAAACTCCAACTGCACTCCATTGGAGATGAAACCACCAACCGCCCTCCCCCTCTTCACGCCTCACCTCCAACTGTACCCTCCTTGTTACTCCCATAAAACCACCAACCACACCCTCCTCGACAGTCCCATAAAACCACAAACCACACCCTCCTTGATACTCCAATAAAACCACCAACCACACCCTCCTCGACAGTCCCATAAAACCACAAACCACACCCTCCTTGACACTCCAATAAAACCACCAACTGCTCCCTCCTTGACAGTCCTATAAAACCACCAACTGCTCCCTCCTTGACACTCCAATAAAACCACCAACTGCACCCTCCTTGACACTCCAATAAAACCACCAACTGCTCCCTCCTTGACAGTCCTATAAAACCACCAACTGCACCCTCCTTGACAGTCCTATAAAACCACCAACTGCACCCTCCTTGACAGTCCTATAAAACCACCAACTGCACCCTCCTTGACACTCCAATAAAACCACCAACTGCTCCCTCCTTGACAGTCCTATAAAACCACCAACTGCACCCTCCTTGACAGTCCTATAAAACCACCAACTGCACCCTCCTTGACAGTCCTATAAAACCACCAACTGCACCCTCCTTGACAGTCCTATAAAACCACCAACTGCACCCTCCTTGACACTCCCATAAAACCACCAACTGCACCCTCCTTGACACTCCAATAAAACCACCAACTGCACCCGCCTTGACACTCCCATAAAACCACCAACTGCACCCTCCTTGGCACTCCAATAAAACCAACAACTGCACCCTCCTTCACACTCCCATAAACCAAAAATTGCACCCTCCTTCACACTCCCATAAAACCACCAACTGCACCCACCTTCACACTCCCATAAAACCAACAACTGCACCCTCCTTCACACTCCCATAAAACCACCAACTGCTCCCTTCTTCACACTCCCATAAAACCAACAACTGCACCCTTCTTCACACTCCTATAAAACCACCAACTGCACCCTCCTTCACACTCCCATAAAACCAACAACTGCACCCTCCTTCACACTCCCATAAAATCACCAACTGCACCCTCCTTAACACTCCCATAAAACCAATAACTGCACCCTCCTTCACACTCCCATAAAACCACCAACTGCACCCTCCTTCACACTCCCATAAAACCAATAACTGCACCCTCCTTAACACTCCCATAAAACCAACAACTGCACCCTCCTTCACACTCCCATAAAACCACCAACTGCACCCTCTTTAACACTCCCATAAAACCAATAACTGCACCCTCCTTCACACTCCCATAAAACCACAAACTGCACCCTCCTTCACACTCCCATAAAACCAACAACTGCACCCTCCTTCACACTCCCATAAAACCAACAACTGCACCCTCCTTGATACCCCCATAAAACCAACAACTGTACGTCCTTGAATTGACATTTCCAACTACACTCCCACCTGAGGCTCCGAAAAAACACCAAATGCACCCCCTCGAGACTTCGAGCGGATCACTATTGCCTCAGAGGGGGAGTGGCATGTTCACATCCACCCTTCGCTCACCCCTACCTACGGGCCTGATATGTCATCTTCCACTATGTATGCAGAATTGCACTAATCATCATGTTGATATACATACCAAATATAAATTCGAAGGGTCGTCTGGTTGATCTCGGCATTCCAAATGCTGTTAATAAGTTATTATATAAAGTACCTATTTTGTAAAGATATTTTACTGGGCTGTCCCTAATTTGTTTTTGAAGACGACTATCGTCAGGAGAAAAGGCGAATAGTCAAGCGTTTCGAAAATATTTCTCATAACTGGGTTTTCTGTAAGTTGGTCATTCGGTAGCACGGTAGCGGTGACATATTACGTTCAAAATAAATACTTAATTTGGAGAAAAGTTGAGAAAATATTTAACATATTCATGGCTAAAGTGTCAATTTCGACGTCTTCAAAAGTCATACCTCGAGAATTACGCTATCGATTTTGAAACATTTTCATACTTTAGTTTCTCTTGACAGTAACCAAATCGTAGAAATATAATACAAAATAAATATGCAGTTTGATATTTTCATGAGCATCTCGGGTACACTGTAAAGGAAAAATATTGTTGGTAATAACGAAAAAGTGTTCACGATATGTGGTAAAGCAATCGTTAAATATTGCATTAATAAAGGTTGCATCACGTAGGTGGTGTCATTGGAAAACTACTTTCTTCTCTTTCACACGCTTCCAATGATTAGAAAATGGATGTTAGGTGCAATGATACTCATTTTCTGGTGATGGGACATATATATATATATATAATATATATATATATATATATATATATATATGTATGTATGTATATATATCGTCTTCTTTTCTCCGAAAACTCTTAAAAGGGCAGGTTTGCCCTTTATGAGCAATCTCTTCAGGCAATCAAATGTCTACTCACGATTGACGATCCTCTGATTACCTGCATCAAGTTGGCCAGCGTCTCGCGCGGCATCACGTGTCGTGTCCACATTTATTACGACTTACGTGAGAATAATCCCAACCGCAATTTGCGGTATTTCCAGTGTTTGACGCATTAACAAATCCTCGAGTCCATTCTCCGATACTTGTCATAAATCGTGGGTTTTAATAAAACTAGTCAAACTGATCTAATGCTTAACATAATTGAATAGTGTAACTGTGTTTAATATCATATCACACACACGCACGCACGCACCCACGCACGCACGCACGCACACACGCACGCACGCAAGCACACACACACACGCACACACGCACGCACGCACGCACGCACGCACGCACGCACACACGCACACACGCACGCACGCACGCAAGCACACACACACGCACACACGCACGCACACACACACACACACGGTCGGTTTTCATCCCGAATGGCTAGCTGGCCCAAACATTACCTAATGTAGTGCCGGGCCCACACTTGGCCAGCTGGGAAAAAGAGAAAGAGGGAGAGATAAAACAAACCAAAACAGAAAAAAACAGAGAGGAAAAAATAAAATAAAATAAACTGTTTCGTTCACGCAGATTTGGAGGCCTTAGACACAAACGTGTCGGTAGTATTGGCCTCCACAGCCCCCTGGGGTAGGGAATTCCAGTCCCGGATAGTACGTGGGAGGAACCGTGCCATCCTGTATTGAGTTCTACAGTAGATCTGAGGCTATTGTTTGTTGTGATCACGTCGCTGTCGCGTGTCGCAATCTTCTTCTTCAGGCTACTCATCGTGACTAGGTCGTTCTGTAGCTTATATAGCATGGCCAGTCTTGCCAGTGCGTCGGCGCTGTTGGAGAGCAGGTCACTTGAGTTGCTCGAGCATTGAGCTGATGCTCGACGTACTGGTAGCGCCTCAGTACGAACCCCGCCGTGCGCCGCTGGACAGCCTCAATTCTGTCAATGTCCTGTTGTCTGTCCACACATAAGATGAGTACTCCAAGATGGGACGTACGAATGATGTGTAGGCCTGCTCTCTGAATGTTTGGGAGCCTACTTTCAAATACCTCATCAGGAAGCCTAATGTCTTATACGCTTTTGAGCACATGTTGTTGCTGCAAGCTCCTTCAATCCTTCAAGCTGAGGTCCTTGCGGATGGTGACTCCAATATATTTGGCTGAGTCGACCGTTTCGAGTGTATGGCCATGGAGTTTGTAGGTGTGCTCCAGTACGGTTCTGTTTCTGCTCACAGGCAAGGAGGTGCACTTCCCAGGATTAACAAAATACGCTTGTATACTGCAGTGTCATCGGCGAAGAGTCGGGAAAATGACGTCAGGTTTTCACGTAGATCATTAATATATGTCAAGAAAAGGCAGGGTCCTATGACTGAGCCCTGTCGCACCCCTGATCGGACATCAATGAATCCGGAGCTGATGCCGTTCACAATTACTGCCTGCTTTCTGTCTCTGAGAAAGTCCGCGATCCACCTGTCGACGTCTCCTCGAATGCCGTAGTGGTAAAGTTTGTGCAGGAGCAGACTGTTGTTGACCTTATCAAAGGCCTTGGCGAAATCCATAATTAGGATGTCCGTTTGCTGCCCCTGCTCCATGTTCTCCAGCAGTTCGTCAGAGAATTCCAGGATTTGGGTTTCACAAGATTTCCTCTTTCTAAAGCTATGCTGCTTTTCACACAGTATTCCATTTTTTCAAGGTGTTCCATGACTGCACGGATGACGATGTGCTTCATTATCTTACACGGTACACTGGTCAGGGTTACAGGTCGATAATTGGCCGGGTTATATTGCTCGCCTTTCTTGAAGATTGGCGTGACACTGACAACCTTCCAGTCAGATGAAACTGTCGCGGTGATGATGGACATCTGGAAATTGATGTTAAAATGGGAGCCACTTCTGACGCCAGCTCTTTCAGCACGCTCGGACTGATGTGGTGTGAGCCGCTAGTTTTGCCATGTTTCAGGTTTTCAAGGAGTTTCCTTACTCCCACTTCCGCTATCTGGATACTATCAAGGGTGGGAAAGTCTGCTGGCTTCATGTTACCCTTTCTGACGAATTCTTCGGAAATAAAAAAATTATACTCTCTCCCCTCCCCAAGGTTTGCTTTCCCTGATGCGCGCCATTTTGCGGGTGATGTACTCTTTAATTGCAGCCTGAGTAGTGGTTTGTTTTAAATTCCAGCCAAAGCTCCTCTCTATTGGCAGTGGTCTTCTCCTTCACCACATCCGCAGCCAGATCCGTCATAGCTTTCTTCAGCCCATCCCAGTCAGCTTGCTTGTAGAGGAGTATAAGCCTGTCGTGATCTGACAAACCAGGAATAACCTAAATTAAATGTTGGCTGTTTGCGATGATCAGGTCTAGGCTATTCTACTATCGCGTTGGCCCTTCAACCATCTGCTCCAGTCCGAAATCGTGCAGTATGCCTTCCAATTCTGAGGGTAGACCTGGGCATGGGGACTTCGGTTTTAGCACCATCCTCTCCCAATCCCACCCAGGAAAGGTCAGGTCTCCCCCTATCAGGAGATGGGCCTTGCTGAGTGAGGATATAAACTGGGACAGGCTGGCTTGGTCTGTGACGTGAGGCCTGTAATAGACGCAGATGTTCAAAGTCCACCTGATTTGTAGCTTCAGCTTCACCCATAAGGGCTCACACTCTGCTGGGAGTTCTGGGACGAGGTAACTGTCGATGCTTGAGCGCACCGCATTGAGAACTCCACCCCCCTCTATTTATGTCCTTGCGGTATATGATGTACATATCTGGTAAGATTTGTATGTTGATTATTCGCACAAGCCTCTTGTTGCATCGGTTCTGCTGGCTTGCCCTGGTTGGTGATGAGGCTTGCTGAGATCGCTTCATGTTCAGTTCGGTGGATGTCGAGCATGTCTGCTCTGAGTGCAGTTAGCCCGAGAGGTCTGAAACCTGTGGGAGTGTCGAATCTGGCCAGTCAACGCCATGCAGATCGAAGACAGTGTGGCTGTTGGAGTTCCCACATATTGCACAGTGCCAAGGAACATCTTATTTGCTGTCTCCAAGGAGATGGTTGGTCAATGTATCAACGCTCTGGCAGTGGGCATGATACCACAGTCCACAGGTCTCACAAGCTATAGCTCTGTCTCCCCACTTCACAGTCAGGTCACAGGTGCCACAAAGCCATGCATGGGATTGGTTGAGATATATATATATATATATATATGTATGTATATATATATATTATTTGTAGTAATAGTAGTAGTATCTGGATTTTTATTTTGTTTGTATTAACGAAACAATTACTTGTTCTCATTTATTACATTATATATAGATATATATACACACACATACATGTATATATATATATATATATATATTGTATATATATATATATATGTATATTGTATATATATATATATATATATATGTATAACTGTGTTTTCGTGATTGCACATGCAATGTAAAAATTAGATTCGCCCCGACCGGGAAGCAGTCAACTAGGATATATAATATAGTAATCAATTGTAGTTCATTATAACATATTTGGGCGATCAAAATGCTAGAATAGATGGATTGTATTATACATTAGCATTCAATAAAATGTGTCCTCGTATCGTTAATGAAAACCAGAAGTTCGTTACGCTTCTTTAGAATCTCTCCTATGGTAGTACATGTACAGTACTATGAACGGAGAGTTCGTTCAATCGGTTGTATTTCGACCCACTTGCTGTCTTGATTGTCTCAACCATGCAGGTTAACTGCCTTCGGCGGGTAATTCTGGGATTTCTGAGATTCGGAGATCATTCTCGACGACCTCCACAATAGCTCAGATGTATATTGTATCTGTCAGCGTATTGCGGACGCTACATTCCAATTACTAATACGTTTCGCGCTTATTAAACGCACATTCACGGGCAGTATTTCCTCAACACATGCATTCTGTTATTGAGAACAGTGACCGAATTAACAACAATCGCGTCTACACATGCACGATGCAGTCGACGTGTCCCACGTAGATCGATCAGCAACATCCTAACGTCGCTCCGTCTTCTGATGGCCGGCTGGGAATCACGTTCGACACCAGTTCATTTCCAATAAGTACTGATTGTCTAAAAGGAGGTTGTCCGTTCGTTTTTATTATAAAAATCATGTTATATAGTATAATATATACTCGATATATATTCTAACATTTCTAAAGCCCAAATAAGTTTTAACGAAGCAGAAACAATTTTAAAATCATTTTCAATAACTGTTGATTGTTTAAAGGGAGATTATTTGTGTTCTACAACGTAACCAATAAGTATTCTAGCATTCTTACCGCCATAGTATGTTTCAGAGAAGCAGAAATATCTTGTTAATTCAACTATTCAATGTTTACAGAAATCTTTAATTCATGAATAGCGAACTCGGATAATTCCGAGAAAGGTCAAGACTCGGCGGGTGATGCAAACATACATCTCATTATATACATTATAAATATTACATTGTATTAGTAAAAAAAGACATGAGGCCCCCACTTCAGGCGCGCCGCCATGTATACAAAGTAGGTCCTCTCGAAACACTTCAATTTCAACAACAACAACAACACTAACAACACCAACACCACCACCAACAACAACAACAGCAACAACACCAACAATAACACCACCACCACCACCACCAACAAAAACAACAATAACAACAACAACGACACCAACAATAACAAATAGTTAATTAAAACATGATTGGGCTAGCAATATGTTAAACATAGATATAGTTTAAACGGACAAAGTCCCCTTAAAGCGAGGTTGTCCGTTCCGCTGCCCGGAATCACCGAATCAGCCAGGGATGGTAATAACTATGTCGCATTGTAATAGCATCTCCGCCCAGGCGCCGATGTCCACTCGTGTTTCTATGTTCATCCGCTTCCTTGGACCATTGGCTTCTCATCTAACAATTGACAATGCATTTCTAAAACACACAACGATAGTTATTTGATGTCTAGATAGACATTCGTTTAGCTTAGTGAAATGAATGCTGATTTATTCACTAGGTGACGAGAGGGTGTTGCTCCATATATGGGTGTAAGAAAGTTATATACAATGCCCCACACAAATAAACTAAATAACAGTTGATAAAATGTTGAAGTTTTATTAGTTATATTAATTTATTATGAAACAAGAATTACATCGCTCTACCTGTTGTGGTATCGGTGTAATTTTGATTTCTGTATCACCTGGCTAGGCAACTTCCTAGACAGTCAGTACTAATAATTATCTTTTAAGTCGACACAACTTCCTAAACCATCATTAATAATAATTATCAATAAATCGACAACATCTTTCTTGTCCGATACCTCGTTGTACTGACGACAATAACAAAGCGTTAGCTTACGACAGGGGAAACAAAGCTGACAGCGCATAATGAGCGCCAGTTGTCGTAGAGTCAGCGCGTCTTTGTTCCAAACACATCCAGCGCACGCTGAGATTCGATAAAGAGACTTAATTGCAGTAAGACGCAGGTGTCTCGCCCGAAGCTTAGGCGCTGATTTCAGGTGACACGCCAGCCGCTTAATAATATCTTACGATAAATCAACAGTTGGCGTGAAGATTTATGGCTTACCGAGTTTTTTTTGCTAGCGCAAAGTCCTGTTTTATTAAGTTTGAATTTTATTGAGTCGAAGCGACACGCAATGATTTTTCCGAACACTTGGTCGATACCATCTCAAATATATCCATGTGTTACCAGTAATTGTACAAGATCTAATACGTTTTTTTATGTAAAATTGTTTGGGAAAAGCGTATTTTATTAAACAAATACCAACAAAAGTAGGTAAACATAGAATGAATTGCCAGTTAACTTACACGGTGCGCGAAACAAGACTCGATTTAAATATGTAATCAACCCTTTTTTATTCACTTATTTTATTAAATAGGAAAAACATTCATAGGCGATGATGGGACGTGAATTATGGAGAACTGAGACAACCCAATATTTAGGGTGGGAGGCTCGCGATGTGCTTATCCCCCTAATATCTCGGCAACGGGGCCAATTGGTGATTTTGTGAGCCTGTAGGGTGACCAATTTCCAACACTACTCCCCGCGACACCGCGATAAATCTCCGACATTATCCTCTCAAAATATTTCCAACAACGTCACCATTCTCGTCTTCCGAACGCACTGCATGGGTTAGCCTCCACCCCTTCCCAATATCCATCAAGTTCCGGCGCCTGCGGTACTATTTTGTTACCAAAGAAAGATGTCTTCCATTCCATATGTACGCGTGTGGGCGTGATGCTATGACCTCATCATAAGGGGTGGACACTAGGTTCACGATTAAGTAGATTTTGTGATAATGCCAAGGCTACGGCCGTCGTAATTTGCAAGCATGTGTCGTATTTATAATTTGACAATTTTGCGACATACGCACGGTGGGTGAATCCTCGTGAACGTAACATGACTGCAATTATTATTGTTATCATGTTGCATGTACGAAATTAATAGTACATTGTATATATTAGTGCTATATATGTTACTGTTGCCTTCTGCGGGTGAACTTTGTTATCATTCCTCGTCTACTAAAAAACAATTATTCTTTGTTGTCACTTATAGGATACAACTAAAGATGCCAGCCTCATAAAAACAATAGTTTTTCTCTTCTCATTTCAAATTCATATTGTGGAAAATCAAACAAACCTAATATTTACTAAGATATGATAGCTGGTTTGTGCAATTGTTTTTAAATTAATATAGTTTTGGTGAAACCATCCGACAAACTATTAACTTTTTTAATGTTGACCTGACATTAATTGAAGGCGAAATGTCAGTGCGGCAATTGGCAATGTTATACGGTCAAAGTCAATTATTTCGAACATTTAGTCAAACGTTTGCACTTTTTTATTAAACCAACTTCGGATATTCCAAACGCTACACATTTGGACAGCAAAAAACCGGACTCACGATGGACTAAACCAGTTGAGGAACAGCTTCAATTGCACAAATTAATGTGATTTAGTCACCCCCACGTCATCGTTCGTAACTGACAATGATGTAATATCCTCTGTTTAAACATTGAACATAGATGTTCAATGTTCATTTAGGTTTTCGGTCTATCTATTTCGGATTATATAACCGGTATTGTCTTCTAGTGGGAGGATATACACTATTTGCTTTGACCCAAGACATGGTAGAAGACCGCCAATACTAGAACATGATGGTTAAGACCGGCTCACACAGACGTATGGATAGTTTTGTGTATAAATGGGACTGTGTATACATGATTTACATGCGTCCGCAATTGCATATATCGCGAATTCTCATTGGAGGCCAGCAGTCCAGAAGTGCGCCCGGAAACCCGTCGTGCTGACATCTTTTCGTTGACATTTTCAACAATTAACGGAATAGTAATCATATCACGCGACTTCAGTTGATTACTCGGCATTATGCATTAATCTTTTTCGTTCTGCGTTCCGTGTTTGTCATTAGCAAACCAAGAAAGATCATCAAAACACCATATTAGACAGAGCGCCTCACCTCTAAGTTATTAAGCCGACCTTCGCTGTTTCTCGTTTGTTACTGCCCGATTGCGCGTGATAAACGTTTACATTTAGTGCGAAACATTCGACTAATAAAGACCGGCTACTAGAAGAGACAGGTGGGGCTAACTGCAAGTTCCTGGGATTTCTCCTTGATCTCACTTGGTTCCCACAATGAGACCGAGAAGACAGCAAGTGGGCCGATGCACAGATGATTTAGTGGAGTTTCCTTCATTTGAACCTGCAATATACCAGAGGTAATCTAATACGATCACCACCCTTGGCTCAAGAGGAGGACTCCGGGTAACAGAGAAGGTCGCTACAAACATACTCTTAAGCATGTTTAATAATCGTATCTGAATTGAATAACGTAGCCGTATATATCGATCGGTCTATGACAACCTTGGTTATACGTGATATGTATTGACACACTGGAAGCGTGCTAATCATGTACAATGTTTGACGACAGTCAGTGGCCGATGAAAATGAGGCCGTAGATATCCCTCAGGTTATCGACCCCTGTCGTAGACAGTAACGTTAACACTCGCATCATATCGCATATTACTTCCATCAGTCATCATAAATGGACGAAGTCGTTCCAAATCAACAGGCTAGTAAGTCTAGCCAGAAAGCGTAAGTCGTGGAAGATGACAGCTATTGCAAATCTACAAAAACACCAACGCCACATTCTGGTTATAAGTGTTCTCATTGTGGGAAGATCTTGCCAAGCAAAGATTGGATTGATACGCGATATAGGAACGCAAACATATTAAACCTACACTCCATGGACATGTCATCCGCGCTACGACAGATCGCTCATGACGATGGTATCCACATGCACGTGTTAAATCCGCGCAATGGATTTCGACCTTCAAGTTCAAGATTTCCCGCTACGCATTGCTGTTGCTACGGGCGCAAGATACGAGTTCATAAAATTGTCAGCCGTTCGAGCAGCGAAGTCGCAGTGGCGCCGCCTGCTGGGAATACAGCATACTATAAATGCAAGTCGTGACACACACACACACACACACACACACACACACACACACACACACACACACACACACACACACACACACACACACACACACACACACACACACACACACACACACACACACACACACACACACACACACACACACACACACACACACACACACACACACACACACACACACACACACACACACACACACACACACACACACACACACACACACACACACACACACAAACATACACCCACACGCACGCAAGCACGCCACACGACCGTGGAATCGTATGCTGTATACCTTTTGTGTATGGCTGTAGGCCATCTCTTTGTTGCTGTTTAGTCAATACTTCCTCTGCTTGTGCCTTTCTGTGCAACACCATTGAGCACGTTGTAACCTACTGGCCAGCATGGTGTCACTCTGTAGACGTAACCCGTTTTGAAGTAGTTGTTTCAAGTGTATGTGTTTTCTACGTTTCATGCACAATTTGTACAACACAGCTTCAGTACTTTGCAACTGGGTGGCTTTTAAAAGGCGTCACCATATCAGTAGGTAGCCACGCGCAACACTACACATCAAACTGGCATTTCAGTTCGAAGGAAAAACTAAACATGTACACTCTGTACATCAAAATATAACGGTCACGGTTATTATTCTGAGTAACCGTTTTGTCATTGTTGATCGATATGTTACGGGCATTGAATTTAAGACAATTGTGTAAATAAAGTGTTTAGCATGAACAGTTTAATCTTAAAATGGTTGGTAAATTAAACCAATTAGCTAAACCATAATAGTATGTAATTTAATAATTTGTTTTGATACTGTCAATGTATCATTACACGTACCATGATCCAACGTTCACAAACAAAGGTTGAGTAATGTAGAATGATTTACACCAAATTAATAATTTAAAAAATAAATGCCATCAACTTAGTGTAGTTCTCACACTAAGCTTTTCCTATAAAAGGATTATTTGCATGCGGGCGCGATAGATGTGGGGGGGGGGCGTGGTTGGCACGTGTTAATGGATGTAGAAGGCTCTACGTATAAGGTGTGAATTTCTTATCTTATTTGCAATGGTTTTGCATCTTTTCTGTCATGAATTAAACAGCATACGCTTTCGTGTGGACATGTGTACGTGGTTACGTGTTTAAGTGTGTACGTGCGTACGTGTGTACCTGTGTGTACGTTTTATTCGTGTGCAAAAAATCGGGGTAGTAATTTAAAGCTTTATTTGTAACTATCACACCGGGATGGTAAAGGTATTACATGGAATATTGATGAATCAGTTACACATCTTACCACTTGCGGTCTTCATTGGGCGGTCGCGCCCAATTTCAAAATTCCAATTCCAAGAAGTTGCGGTTAGCTCTGCTTATCTCCGCTTCAGCTATGGTTATTATTTATTTGTCATTAAAATAAGGGACACTGCTTCGAGCTTTACGACAAGCTTTTAGTAGGGAAGTCTACCTTCAACACGCGTATTCTAGTATTAACAACTTCATATTAATGAATATTCTTAGACGAGGAACTGACAGAATATTTTGGTAGGATTAAACACTTTAGGAAGCCTATAGTTAATGGAATTGCTATAATGAAAAACAGGAAACTTTACTTTTTTTAAGATGTGTTGTTGCCATGGAAGCAACTGACATCTTGGATTTTAGGGTGCTTTGTAATATAAAAAGTGGGTTCATAAAAATGAATTGAAAATTGGTTTGCAGCGTATACATAATTCTGCTCATTATTACATATATTAATAAAATATGCATTCCTTATCTCTACCTTACTCTAGTTTGATATATAAACATTTTGATCATTTTTTGTTGAATCTGTTTTCTTTAATCCCAACATTAACCACGATAACTCTGTATTGTTACAATCAGTGGCGTGAAACTATATCTCTATACGATGTGCTTAACATTGGTCAAAATTCGTTAAATATTGTGTGACGTCACAATGTTAGTATTGACCGTAATATGCGATGAGGCATCCATCTCGAATCAAATACTTATAGAGAACAGTTACCAGCATCTACACGTACGGTTCAACTCTGATTTAGGACGTCACACCCGGTCACGTACACAATTTTAAAGGCGCCAAACAATCGTGACGTGAGAGAAACTTGTGTCGGACATTTGTTGTATTGTAGCTTTCCCGTTGGTTTAACGTGACATATGTGTTTAAATTAAAGTATATCTCCTCATTTTCGAAAATGGCTAAAATTAACCAAATTAGATATGATTTACCTCATAAATATATCTATATCTATATATATATAGACAGAGAGAGGAGAGAGATGTACTACTCGCAAATGTCTACATCACATTTGGTGTGGAAGCAACAGGATTTAAAATAGAAAATGTAGATTATGAATAATAGCGTCACATGTTTGCTGACCATGAAAGTTTTCCAAGGTTAACGGAATAAACTTTAGCATGCAAATGTGTAGCATAATAAATACCATTATAATGTTTACGCTGAATAACTATGTTAACTTTGATCGAAAGCTTCCGACGGTCACCTTCAAACTCAATCAGAGATACGCCGCCAGTCCAACAGAGACGATATATGTAGCGCTTACTAGTCCTTCTTAAGGTCGCTATATTGACGGTTGCTGTACTAACGCTACCGACGACAGCGACTTCCTCTTTTCGCGATCAAGTCCTTGTGATCGCTTAATTTGGCATGTCAATGAGCCGTACTTTCCACCGGATCGCCGCAGTAAGGCGATAGTTCTGTTCGTTAACTATCACTAATGACAACACACGGACACTGCTGGCGGAAGCGTTCCGGTATCAACGGCGTTGTGTGTCAGTCTAATAAAAGTCGGGTTTTCGACGATCAGTTAAATTGCAACTTCGGTTTCAGGAAGCGAGCGAGAGACACGCGTACAAAGGCGGTCGGTGCTAACAGGCGATCGTTCTCTGATGACGGTGAAACCAATTACAGCGCCGCGCTCGCGGCTAGGTTTACCGCCTTCTTTTATGAGCAGACGACAATTGCGGGTGCATCTCATTCCAACTAGGTGGCTTACCGGCTTCAAGGCCACTCGTGTGAATTATACGTTTTAAGCTTACATCATAACAACACGATCATAGCTTTAATTAACACATATAACCATACCATGATTATTCGCAGATTACGGATGGTCATGTATATTATATACTTCGCATCACGTAATGACGTATTACGTGATGTATCTATCTATCCATCTCAAAACGTGAGAGCTGTTTGGAGATAAGTGCATATTTTGTCATATCGCGTTAGGTTACAAAACATACAGTAAAACAGCTTAACCGCAAGTTCCTGGAATGGTTCTTTGATGTCGCATGATTCCTACAATCCAAACGAGCGGAGACAGCAAGCGGAACGAAGTACAGTTAATTAAACAAACTTCCGTACATTTGTGTGGGCAATATACAATGAACATATTCTAATACTACCACCCTTGAGAAGATGATTTGGGTTCACGGGACAAATAAAGACACTTCAATATATAATGCAGTTTTCATTCATTAAAACTGCCTAAATGCCACCAAATACTTCATCCCTGGCAGACATGTTTATTCAATAACCTACTAAATTTCCATAGAAAGCATTCAGCGATGCTACACGTATTCGCGAAAGGTAACATTCCACATAAAGAAGTTATCGATATTTATAACCACGTACGTATTTCAGAAAACAGCGCTACAGAGGAAATTGCATCAACGTGATAAGACAAATATATTGTTTTCGCCTTGAGCAGTAGCTAGAAGATTGAAACCCCGATTGTCGCTTTAGGGGGTGCAACATTCTAGCTGCGTGTCTACCACATTTGAGTCTCACTACATTTACCCTGCTGAATTCGCGTATCGCACCCGTTACTCCAATGTTTGCCACTTGAAATTAAGCAGCAAAATAATGTTTCCTCGTAAAGATGTAACTAAAAGTGTCCATTTTGGTGTTGCGTGGCACCGACCTGTTCGTAGATCGCCCATTTACGCCTTTGCGCATGTGCGCATGTGGAATTATCGGGACGCTTTCGTTCAAAATGTAATCCGAAGAATGTACGACAAACACTGTTTGTTTGTATTGTGAATGGCTTGCCGATTTGTGTATTTATGTGTTGCCCGTACAACATCAAACTCACTTCGACCGTAGGCATCTCTGCTGTTCTTGTCACTGTTTGATTAAGGTGAATATCGCGCTTTGCAGATGCATGCATTTTTACCCAGTATACTTTGTCTAGAGCCGAAATTAACCGATCTCGGAACAGGTCAATGCAGAAGGAGGACGGAAAAGGTGGTGATTTGGAAACAGTTTGTCCTCTGTCCTAAAAAAAAACCGCAAAAGATTACAAGAAAGGAATGCCAAATAACACATAGAGATATACTTAATTGGACGCTGTCGCCACTGACGTTCGGTTGACAACACTAATGTCTATGGAATGTAAACTGCCATTTAAACCATGAAAATTTACTTCGACAGAAAATTGAAGATATCATATAGCTTTTCCTATTAAGTTAGGGCGGATTGTCAAACGAGGAACCCTTGAACGGCGAACATTTCAGCCCCAGAAACAACAAACACGGATGTTAGGCATCCCTCAGGCGTCTGTGACGTCATCGTACTGTACATCATTTAATTGACCTAAGTCCGCACAACCTCAAAACAAGCACACCATCGATGACGGTTATTTCAATAACCACGACCAATTTAATATCGCTTATGTAACGTTGTTTAGATACTCCGACCAAAATGCATACCACTTTAGCAACAATTAGCAACCAAGACAAGTATTGGCTCATTTAGCATACAAACCTATTTATTGTTATTGCAATAAGACAACGTAGACTCGGATCATATGAGGCGGATCCAGGCACAGCATCTTTATCAACTTCCAACTGCTGCATGATATATTCAAGCTTTTGGGAGAGCGGTCAGTTTTAAAGTCAGAATAACATCTTTGAAAACGTGTGTGTGTTAAAAACTGGTACGGTATTTCTGTGTATGGCTACAAATCTCCTAAATTGGCACATCTCGTATAATATGTTACACATTTATTTCAGTCTAGCTTACACCCACCAGTGAAGGAGCAACACGCCGAGAGCAGCTATCGTCACCTTTGCAGTATTTTGAAATTAAAGTTGTTCTTCTGGTCACTTAATGTCTGCTCTTACCAATTACGACATTGCATGCAGCAGATTATAATTCGTCAAAGCTCGGCTTGCTGTCTCGCCTGTTACATGCTACGCCACGGTAATATGACGTAGACACCTAGCTGGGTTTGTCTCAACTGGTTTAATATACATATATATATATATATGTGTGTGTGTGTGTGTGTGTGTGTGTGTGTGTGTGTGTGTGTGTGTGTGTGTGTGTGTGTGTGTGTGTGTGTGTGTGTGTGTGTGTGTGTGTGTGTGTGTGTGTGTGTGTGTGTGTGTGTGTGTGTGTGTGTGTGTGTGTGTGTGTGTGTGTGTGTGTGTTACTAACATACTTACACCACACACATGTTTTAATGAGGCGCAAACAACTTTTGACCCCAATGGTGTTTACCAACATTGCAGAGCTGTCACGCAAATCCTGGAATAACGTGAAAGAATGGTCATGACCCGACGGTTGGGGCGTGATGACATCATACATGATGCAAGTAGGACCTACCGACCTCCTCAGTAGTCGGACCCGAGGAAACGCCTGTCATGTAAACAAACTGTTTCCCCCGAGACACTCAACGTTAATACCAAGGTGATACAAGTAGGACCTACCCACCTCCTTATTAATCGGACTCGAGGAAACGCCTGTCATGTAAACAAACTGTTTCCCCCGAGACACTCGACGTTAATACCAAGGTGATGCAAGTAGGACCTATCATCCTCCTTATTAATCGGACCCGAGGAAACGCCTGTCATGTAAACAAACTGTTTCCCCCGAGACTCTCGACGTTAATACCAAGGTGGTGCAAGTAGGACCTATCATCCTCCTTATTAATCGGACCCGAGGAAACGCCTGTCATGTAAACAAACTATTTCCCCCGAGACACTCGATGTTAATACCAAGGTGATGCAAGTAGGACCTACCCACCTCCTTATTAATCGGACCCGAAGAAACGCCTGTCATGTAAACAAACTGTTTCTCCCGAAACACTCGACGTTAATACCAAGGTGATGCAAGTAGGACCTACCCACCTCCTTATTAATCGGACCCGAGGAAACGCCTGTCATGTAAACAAACTGTTTCCCCCGAAACACTCGACGTTAATACCAAGGTGATGCAAGTAGGACCTACCCACCTCCTTATTAATCGGACCCGAGGAAACGCCTGTCATGTAAACAAACTGTTTCCCCCGAAACACTCGACGTTAATACCAAGGTGATGCAAGTAGGACCTACCCACCTCCTTATTAATCGGACCCGAGGAAACGCCTGTCATGTAAACAAACTGTTTCCCCCGAGACACTCGACGTTAATACCAAGGTGATGCAAGTAGGACCTATCCACAACCTTATTAATCGGACCCGGGGAAACGCCTGTCATGTAAACAAACTATTTCCCCCGAGACACTCGATGTTAATACCAAGGTGATGCAAGTAGGACCTATCCACCTCCTTATTAATCGGACCCGGGGAAACGCCAGTCATGTAAACAAACTATTTCCCCCGAGACACTCGATGTTAATAACAACATGGTTCATTCTGTTACGATTTCCATGTGTCGCGCTGCCAAGTAAACACACGGTCTCCTCTCGAGACCATCAATTTCAACAAGAAAATAGACTTCATTAAATCACATCTGAACGATCATTATGTTATATTAGATATAATATATACTGTATAACATGTGTTTACAATAAAAATGAAAGGAAAACCTCCATTTAAACTTCCTTCTCAGGGCCGTAGCTAGAGCAGGGGGTAGGGGGGGCAGTTGTCCCCCCCCCCAGAAAAAATACAAAACAACGTTCTTTTAGTTTAAAAGTGTCCCTTTTCTCTAGCCTATTTTACTGATGCACTGCTGGGTTTTTTTGTGATTCCTTGCCCATTTATTGGTAAAAGTTTTTTTCAGAAACTGGCCCGAACTATATCTCCCGTAATTCTGGATATGTGCCTGAAAACGATCGAGCCCAAGGCTTAGGCGTGGATACGGAACAGAGTAGTTCTTTCAAGCACAGCAATATACTATATTATTGCTATGCTTGAAGGAACCATTGGGTGATACCCCGTATTTTAAGTGCTCTTTTCCCGATAAAGGGCACCGTTTCTTAAAAGGGCAATTTCGTCCTGTTAGATCCGCCCCTGATCAAAACCGTAGATAAGTAGAGGACGAGGATTTTTTTGCATCTAGAAGATTCACAATTTATCGTGTTCCTTGTGGTGGCCGAAAAGGTGATACCTTTTATTGGGTCCGTGACCAAGAACCTCCAAGCCAAACAATCCGATGTGGGCGGTGCATAGGAGGACATTTCGTTGGCGAGTAAATGCATCCTGGACTACATGCAGAACCATCCATCCCATCAGGGTGCGGTGGAATAAGGCGCCGTGTTGGGCTGGTGGGTCAACTCTACGGGTATTGAGATTCGTAAACCCAGACGGGCACAGTTTCAGCGCCATGGCGCCAATGCTGGAGACACGGATCAGTCAACAGCTGACTACTATCGCATCAATTTATTTTACCCGTTTATTGATCAAGTCTTTGACGAGTTGGCTGAACGATTTTCGAGTGACAACCACATACTCGCTGCAGCTCAAGACCTCCTGCCATCCAAACTATAGAAACTTGATGACACAGGACTAACTGAGTACTACAATAGGTATCTCAGTTCGGCTGAACATAACGTGCTTCCTGTGGAAATCGCAAAGTGACGAAAGGGGAATTTTAACCATCAAGTTACACAAGAACCGATTTTGGCGTGTGGTTAAACATTTGCAATCATCAGCAAAATCTAAAACATCTTCTTCACTACACCGGTCGAAGTGTTGCTTGCGAACGGTCTTTTTCTGCCCTGCGACGCCTCAAGTAGTGGAGTAGGTCAACAATGACAGAAAAACGGCTCAGTGGCCTCGGAATGTCATATGTTCATAGAAAATCAAACCTTCCCAACCGCGAAGAGGTTTATTTGTGTAAAGCTAATTGCCGAAACACTGCACACGACGGCGAGAGCAAGTGATCTTGTAATATAATGTCAGACGGGTGTAACTGTTGGATATATATTCCATATATGATGCATAGCTGTCGATTTTGATAAATGTATTGTCATTTGATATTAATTATTGATTTTCATATATTATTGTCATTCCCACGCAGCATGCGACCAATACTGAAACAATAATTGAGCCGTGGGTGAAATTCTCCAGAAAATATGCTAAATTGCACCAAGAGGGGGTACATTTTCAACATTTTCTCGGATAGAACCCCCTCGTGAATCTCTATGCCTTACTGTATTTTTTATTGCCCCCTAGTTGTTTTAGGCTAGCTACGGCCCTGCTTCTCAGGGATAAACCTTGGTCAACGAGAATCACACTTATTTTCCATGATCTAGACAAGGTAGCCCTTGTAACGGAGGCTATAGGCTGATGGCACTGGTCACGCAACGCACATTAAAGGCACCGCTATTGCCTAACAATGCTTCCTTCGTAGCTAGTTACAGCCTGAGTATCGTGTTCTAATTGAGTGGTGGAGAGGGCACTATTAAGCAGTGGCGTATTATCTCTGTTCGTTTACTTTATTATGTCGGCAGATCGCATTTCGTCTCTTTATAAGCTCTTGCGGCACGACAGACCAAGGCGCTAATGTCGGAATACGCCTAGGATCTCGTCGTCTACTAATGAACAATTTGTTATTAATAATGTTTCTGAATTAAGTAATCTGGGACCGCAGTTCAAATTACAGCGCAGTATAAAATAGAACACTCAGTACCACATCAAAACACATGGATATGTTTACTAAAATGCATTTTTGGTCTCGAATTGTGGATGAATTCCAAGTTATGATGAGTCCAACTACGGAATAATCGATTCTCCGATCAAACAAACCTGAGATGAATTGAATCTCTCGTGAGTCGAATAAGTCTCGAGTAAGTCGAAACATGAATTCGAATAAGTCAAAATTCGGAGTAATGGAATATCGGATGAGTCAAACAGACAGTCAAGTTTCAGGTGATCTTGAGAACTTCATGTTTGGCTCTAGTCAATTTAAATTAAAAGTATGCTGAATATAGGCGTAGATACCGTAACTATAAGCTTTTAATACAAATGTGATGAAGTGAGGATAAGAGCATCTACGCTAACAAAACAAAATAAACTAGTTACACCACGTGCGTGTGCGTGTGAGCATGTGAGGATGTGCGTGCTCCATTCACGCCGTAGCTGCATTGCCACTGCCAACAATAATGACCACGATTAAACACCTGACGCCGTTAATAGCACTAAACAGCACACGTCTCCCCCGAGAAACATCGTCAATCCGCGTTTAACGAATTATCCGTGTTATGACGAAATGACACCCGCCACTCGTGAAGACGCACAGCCGCACGCCATGGCCGTCACGCGACCGGAAGTGACGGGCCCGCCATAACTGACAATGGTGTCAGAGGTGGGACGCTACAGTGACTTGCGGAGAATGCCATTTACGCATGCGGTTGACCGGCGGAGCTCAATTATATTAACTGGCGCGACACTTCGACGTGGGTTTGAAGCGACGTTGCAAAGCCGCGAAATTATCACGCTCGCTCCTTTCCGGTGTCACGGCGCACGCTTAGTGCTGCTCTACGGCAGAGAATGCCGCCGACGGTGGCCGAGCGGGAAAATCGATATGACCAGTGTTGAAAAATCGACTTGCGTTCTCTTGGCGTTCACGGGAAGCGCGATAAGGTGATTAGTGTAATAATACGCGCATTAAGCGCATTTCAAGCGAGTTGATTAGACAAAATAATGACGAGGAAAACATGGAAATGCTTACGCGTAACGTCACTCGCAGTGACACGCCATCTGTAATTATGAGCGTGATCACCGCTTCGCATTGTCCGACTCCGACCTGAGAGCCGCAGTGTAAAGAGGATACAGGTTTCTTAATAGGAATGGGTGGTTATGACGTCACATCCGCTTTGATTTTTGTCACGTGACCAAACGCAACTTAGATCTTGAAAATGTTTTAATATACGAACGTCTAGAAGACGCATACTAGACAATATAAAATGGCCAATTACTGTGTCGACAGTAAAATCAGTTTGCAATGTTTTATTTCAACCAGTTAAGTGAAAAGCTTGATCATCATTATGAAAATGATGTTTCGATGTTGCGTTGCAAAACTGTTAATCTGTAACAAACAATAATGTGTAAATAGTTTTTATCAATACCGATATGTCTAGAAGGGGATCTAACTGAACTTCAAACTGGCAAACGGTCGCCAGCGTTCTGAGCTTAAAGTGGTTTTCCTTAAATTGCGACCCCCGTCATTTGATACTTTTCGCTTGACTTATTTCAGATCCATTTGGCGGGAAAAAACATCCCCACCTAAAAACGCTGTATCTATAATCAATTCAAGTGATACGCGTACCTAAAATATTTTCGTAAACGTGCGATGCGATTATATACACGTGTTTCTTTCTTAACTGTGTCGCTATTTCTTTCTCTCTCTCTCTCTCTCTCTCTCCCTCTCTCTCTCTCTCTCTCTCTCTCTCTCTCTCTCTCTCTCTCTCTCTCTCTCTCTCTCTCTCTCTCTCTCTCTCTCTCTCTCTCTCTCTCTCTCTCTCTCTCTCTCTCTCTCTCTCTCTCTTCTCTCTCTCTCTCTCTCTCTCTCTCTCTCTCTCTCTCTCTCTCTCTCTCTCTCTCTCTCTCTCTCTCTCTCTCTCTCTCTCTCTCTCTCTCTCTCTCTCTCTCTCTCTCTCTCTCTCTCTCTCTCTCTCTCTCTCTCTCTCTCTCTCTCTCTCTCTCTCTCTCTCTCTCTCTCTCTCTCTCTCTCTCTCTCTCTCTCTCTCTCTCTCTCTCTCTCTCTCTCTCTCTCTCTCTCTCTCTCTCTCTCTCTCTCTCTCTCTCTCTCTCTCTCTTCTCTCTCTCTCTCTCTCTCTCTCTCTCTCTCTCTCTCTCTCTCTCTCTCTCTCTCTCTCTCTCTCTCTCTCTCTCTCTCTCTCTCTCTCTCTCTCTCTCTCTCTCTCTCTCTCTCTCTCTCTCTCTCTCTCTCTCTCTCTCTCTCTCTCTCTCTCTCTCTCTCTCTCTCTCTCTCTCTCTCTCTCTCTCTCTCTCTCTCTCTCTCTCTCTCTCTCTCTCTCTCTCTCTCTCTCTCTCTCTCTCTCTCTCTCTCTCATAAATCACGTGACCGAAACGTTAAGTAGTGTGAAGACAAAATGTCGGTCGGCAGTTGGTTTTGACGCACTTTTAAATATTAAAACGATTGCATATGTTATTTAAAATTCCATCACCCGGAATCAGCCAGAGTGGTAATATAAAAGGACGGTTTGTTGAGTATTCGGTTGTCTTGAATACGGGAACATCGGGACATCGATGACAAAATTAATTGCGTTTAGCCACCCTCGTCGGTTCTATTACCAGTAGACATGTTTATAGT
>OZ023206.1:70236032-70240069 GCA_963995525.1 Escarpia spicata | reverse complement strand
GCAGGGGAATTGGCGGTTGTTCGCCGTTGATGGTGGTGATTATTTCAGGGAGGCGAAACTCGGAACAAGAAGCCGGATTTGACACCGTTCACTCGCGCCCGGTAATTGACTCGTTTGCCGCAACAGCGAGCTCCAGCGCTCGGCCCTCCAAATGTCAGACGGGCAATAAAATAAATAGGTTCCGAGATTGAGCTTTGACTATAAGCGTTAGCGGACGCGCTAATGGTGAGTGATCACCTATCCTAGCCAAGTCAAATTACCACCGACAAATCGGCAGCAGCGGTCGCTTTGAGCAGTCTTTGTTTCAAGGTGAGGTGCGAAATTACTAGGAAACGTGCGTCCTCATAATGAAGACGTCCAGCTCGTACCGTGTGCGCGGCACCTCGCTTGGTTCGCTTGAGATTGTCGGGCACTTCCCCGATAATCTCGCTTTGATTTGTCGCGATGGTATGTGAAGTTTCTTTCTACACGTGTAGATTCGCCGTCATGAAAAGAGGCAAGACACCCGGATGTGTCAGTCGTTTAACTTGTCGTCTGCCAAGGATAACGAGAGTGAAGTATTTAGTCTGTCATTCGAAAGTGTCGGCGCGCAGAAAAATCATCCGCGTTAAAATCATCAAATAATAACACGATTGTCATTTGTTTTAGTTAAACGTGGGACACTCGGTAGTTACGACGTCGCTTCGGTATAAAACTGCCCCGGTGTTGGCAAGTAGTGAGGTGTTTGTGCTTTATGGTGGTGCTGTTAGTGCCTTTCTTTCCGGCTTTACATCTTCTCAACCTATACACGTTTCCTGTAGTCGAGTATTCGGTTTAAGAACATACTTACATCGACTCTTCGTTCACACACATTTCGTTGATGACACTTCGTTTACATACATATCGTCTAGCGCGATTTTATCAAGGACACTTCGTCAACTTCAATTTTGTTGATAACAATTCATTTACTGCCATTCATGTTATGGAGGTCACTTTGTCTACTGCCATTTCATTAAGCACATGCCGTACACTGCCATTTTATTCAAAACACTTCGTCTATACAACTATTTTATTAAGGACACTTCGTCTAATGGTTATTTTATCATGAACTCTAGTCTTCGCCTACTGCCATGCTATGCTATCAAAACCATTTCGTCTATTGCCATTTTATCAATGAACATCATCGACTGCCATTTTATCAAGGATGCTGCCATTTCTTCCAGGACATTTTGTCGACAAGTCTTTTGGACATTGTGAAATTGTTAATTCTGTAGGAATCATATAGCAACTCACATCACCCACGTGCATTGTTAATTCTGTAGGAATCATATAGGAACTCACATCACCCACTTGCATTATGTAAATATGTTTTATCGCCAATACTGCGAACCCCCACCTAATCCCACGCGGTCAGATCAAACAGCTATTAGTCGGAAAAAACATCAATTTTCTGGTGAACCAATTTGACAACTCCACTTGTAATTGAAGCAAAATACTTAATCCGATCGCTCAATCATAACAATCATCGTCCTAAGCTGATTTATCCTTTGATCACCAAAGTCGTCACCTGTGGCCTCGGAACCGCTGTCGGAGCGTTCGCGGATGAAATTTCCTTTGAAATGGTGCGGGCACAAATCTGCTGGATTATATTTTTATATTCAACGCGTTTCTTATGATAGATCAGACATAAATTATTCATACGTCAAGTCGCTCTGTAAATGTCAACGAAGACGTTCGGCGATTTTATGACGAATATTAATCTGCCTGAAGTCCCAGTGAATATTTCTTAAGACGTTTGCCCGTGTTGTCATCAGACTTCAAGCAAAAGACAGAGGCACCACTGTGTGTAGTTGTGTCGACAAACGCTGACCGTTTGAATCGAGTTCTAAGAACTTTATTCCGCCAAGTGTTCACGGATATTGCGCCAGGTTCTCAGAGCCGCAGGCGCAATGCAACTAATTTCCTTCGCTTCAGTCTTGCACGGGTTACGCAGTTTGGTCGACAGTCTTGATCGTTCGCACCGTAAGTGTGTCCCGTTGTTTCTCGTAGTCCCATCTTATACAGGGGGTGAGCTCCTGCACTGTTGACCGATCTTGTTGTTACTGCCCTCCCCTGTTTCCAAGTTACATCCTCCTCCTCCCCAACGGTCATCTTTCTCCCATGTTCTAAATTCAAATGCACGTGCGCCTCTTATTTCTGCTATTGTCTTCTTCGTTCGTGCGTTCTTGATGTATCTCCGCTCTCAGATATCTCTTGTAGTTTGCCTGGCTCGTAATTGGTGAACATTTTCAACAAACCACCTGCCCACACCAGAAAGCGTTTTAATTATGTTCCCGTTATACTAAACTGCATCACAGTATCTCCCTTTCTGTCCATCCTCATTGCTCCTGTATTTGGTTTGGTCCAAATATTCTCGCAAACTTACCGTTTCTCTCTCCATTTTAGTACGATTTCAATTATCCGAACTGCTTTTTTATGGCAAATTCCAATTTGCATGTCAGTCATTCTCGAACTTTAGTTCTTCCCATTTTCCCGACAAGCAAGTACACGGGTACACGGGTATACGGCCATCCCATGGGCGTGTCTCCTTACTGTAAGCTCGATAATGTCAATTTACCTGTAACTGTTGTGCCGTTTAACCTTTTGCGAAGTTTCAGTTCTCTTAATATACGATCATTCTTTTTTATCTGCATTCATTTTATTCTAAGTAACCGCCAAACGAGCCGTATTTAAACGGGCCGAATATTCTGCATCGTAGTCCTATGTGGGAAATGTAAACACCGCTAGTGTCGTAATAGTCTCAGTTTATACTTTTTGCTTATATTGCCAACAATCACACTTCTACATAACTGCATGCATGTGTCGCAGTTTGTCAAAAATAGACATGAAAATACCATGTTTAAAACACTGCATCTCGTTTGGCGAATGCCAAGAGCGCAACATATTGTTGTACATTGCGGATTGTTATTGGTTGCAAGTAAGCAAACCCGACGGTACCCGCTATGGTTTTTGTTGTGTGTGTACGCCAATATGAGAGAGCTCGTGATATTGAGATCAATATTTTTGTGCAGGTTATGTTACAAAAAAAACGTTGACACATTGTATACAGTTGTGTGCATAAAGGAAACGTGCTGCGGTTTCCATTGGATGACGTCAAACTGGCTTGCATCTTAAGATCGTAAGACTCGAAGAAACACAATAGTGAAATGCTTTACACTGATACTATTTCTAGACAACCCAGATCTTACAAAATACCAATACTAGTACATACAGCAGCATAGCATCTCGTATAACAATGGTCGGTCGAACAGAAAAAGAGAAATGCGTGATTTATGCTAGCTCAGTTTTTTCGATTTCCAGCGTTGCATAATTTGTGATGGAATATAATTATGCTACGACAATTACGATTAATACAGTGCTAATTTGAAGTACTGAAATAATAAGAAGGTTAAGAGAATACATACAATTATCATTATTATGCAAACACCCAAACTAGCTCCGTATGAGTTAACAAATGAAATGCCTTACCCGACTCTCGAGTTGAAAGACTTGTTGTATCCGGTTCGATTATACCTTTCAGCGTGACATTTTGCAGCGAACATTGGTATTTCATTTCTTCTTAAATACGCGTCAAATGCGAACATAAAAAGGGCAAGGATCAACCACAAAGTGTACCGCAGAAAAATAGCAATGCTAAACTACACGTTATACAGGACACGTGACACGAAGAAACAGTAAAACAAAACCGCGGAGTATTGTCATTTCACAACGGCGATGTAATTTCGTCGACGCCTGCACGTGCATCCCGGTCGTCTCAGCCATGTCTCCCTAGATGGCTACTGGCCACACGGTATTTGACGGCACGATATGGCATCGCCTAGCTATTTCAAAGGCCAGGGCGCACAGCACCTTGAGCCAGTCTTTGACGTTAGCTTTTCCTAGTTGTTAATCAATTCATTGTGAATAGAAAGTGTGGAACTCCAGGAGGAAACATAGAAACAATAAACCAAGGGGGAACTGAACACGCCTTCACGCACGTAAGCATAAGAACGCACGCA
>OZ023206.1:70001032-70233532 GCA_963995525.1 Escarpia spicata | reverse complement strand
CTGACCCCGTCACTACCGCGCGTGTCACAATCTCCCCTTCATCGTTATCACTACACGGACGGCGTCGCACATGACGCCCCGTTTTGTCTGCGCGTCGCAATTAAATCGGATTAAAACAACGCTAAAATCGGCAGCTTCATTAGCGATCGGCGCAACAAACGCGTGTTTATTAAATCTGCCGGATTGGGTTTCGTGAGACGCGGCAACGATGCTGTCTGTCAAAGATAATAGAGAACGGGACACCGCATTAACCCTGCTTGTGTGGAACCACGTCGAACCCGGCACGCAACGGCGGTCTCAAATCACGGCCAATAATACAGCCATAACCATCAATACCGTCTGGTCATATTTTATACACGTCGTAATTGTTGTGGCGTACGTCCTTGGTTATATGAGATGTTCACGGCGCGCGCTAGCTGGTTATATGGAGAAAGACCAATGTGACGTCACAGAAGGAAGGCATCACACTGACACGCGTATAGTGAAACCATGACTTGGCGGTGTCGTTATCGTTGAGCTATATTTTGGTGGCGGAAAAAATATATTTAGTAGGCACGAACGCACCTACGCTATAATGTCACTGATATTACTCAATCATTCACAATTGGGTCTTGGGTCGTGTAACGCAAGGAATCCACATGTACGGATTCGGCATCCGGAATGGGAAGTACCTCTGTAGTGACGTCACTTGCGCAGGAATGAATATCTTAACTGATTCCTGTGCGGATATACGATTCGAACCGCTACATGCATGGAGTGATCCAACTTTCAGTATCCGCGTGAAAAAAACGCATCCGCCTATGTACACATGGAACTACTTTTATTAATGTCCACCGGGCACTAGACCCTGCATCCGCCTATGTACATATGGAACTACTTCTATCAATGTCCACTGGGCACTAGACTCTACATCCGCCTATGTATATATGGAACTACTTTTATTAATGTCCACCGGGCACTAGACCCTGCATCCGCCTATGTACATATGGAACTACTTCTATCAATGTCCACTGGGCACTAGATCCTACATCCGCCTATGTATATATGGAACTACTTCTATCAATGTCCACTGGGCACTAGATCCTACATCCGCCTATGTATATATGGAACTACTTCTATCAATGTCCACTGGGCACTAGATCCTACATCCGCCTATGTATATATGGAACTACTTCTATCAATGTCCACTGGGCATTAGATCCTACATCCGCCTATGTATATCTGGAACTTAATGAAAGACAACAGGGTAGAATCAGATAACAGACTTAAAGCCGAAATCCTCAATAACCAATTTAAGTCAATCTTTACAAATGAAAACACAAAACAAAAGGGGTCACCAAATTACTTCATGACTTAAAAACAAACAAATCAACAGGACCTGATGAAGTGCCAGCCAGAATGAATTAGCTCCAGCTCTCAGAGTAATCTTCCAAAAATCAATTATCACAGGAGAACTTCCCAACTCATGGTTACGTGCCAACATCACTCCAATCTTCAAGAAGGGAGACCGGTCCCTTCCGTTAAATTACCGTCCCATCTCCCTAACTTCAATATGTTGCAAACTCCTCGAACACATTATCTACTCTAGCATAATGGACCATTTTGATCAATACACAGTCTTATCCGACAGACAACATGGCTTCCGCAGTAAACGCTCCAGAAACCCAATCAATTCTCACCACACACGACCTAGCGAAATCCCTAAATAATAAATCCCAAGTGGACATGATAATAATGGACTTCTCAAAAGCATTCGACACCGTTCCCCACAACCGGCTCATAAATAAATTAAAGAGATATAGCATCCACAACAAAACACACGCCTGGATCTCTAACTTTCTCAAGTGCCGTGAATACAGAGTGGAGAACATTCCACCTGGACAAATGTTACATCAGGTGTACCGCAAGGCACGGTATTGTGACCGCTTCTCTTCCTGATATACATCAATGATTTACCTGACAAGATCCGCTCCACAGTCCGTCTTTTTGCAGATGACTGTGTCCTCTATAGAGGAATCAATAATCAGTCCGACTCACAAGAACTACAGAAAGACCTAAATGAGTTAGCAAAATGGGAACACGATTGGCAAATGCACTTTAACCCAAAAAAATCCTTTGTGATGAGACTAACCCATGCAAGAAACGTAAAACATTTTAATTATACTCTAGGAAACGCAACACTACAGGAAACCGACAGTCATCCCTATCTAGGAGTATGTATCACCAAAGGTCTCACCTGGAACAAACACATCCATCAGATTACAGCCTCAGCAAACCGTACCGTAGCATTTATCAGACGCAACCTCTACTCGTGCCCCCAAAACATTAAAAACAACTGCCTACACAACCCTTGAATATTCAGCATCCGTGTGGGACCCCCACACCCAAGTCCTCATCAACAAAATAGAAATGGTCCAAAGACGGGCAGCTCGCTTCTGCCTTAACGACTAGACATCCCGAGAAACTGGTTGCGTGTCTCAAATGTTAACAAAAATAAACCTAGAACAACTAACAACCAGACGAACAAACAGACGCCTCGCCATATTGCACAAAGCCATTTATGGCCACCTAACCTTGCCTGTTGAAAACCTCCTCCAGCCTGTACAACTCCTATCACGGCATCTAAATACCAAAGCATTCAACACTATCCACACCAGCAAGAACTGTTATAAATTTTCCATTTCCCCCGAACAATAAAAGATTGGAATTCCCTACCAGATGCAATAGTCAACATTACAGAGCCACATAAATTCAGACAAGCATTAATACACAACTAATAACCTAGCATGCGCACCCAACCCTGACCGTATGACTCCTAAGGAGTGTTGGCCAGTACTCAACCAAGACCAAGACCAAGAACTACTTCTATCAATTTCCACTGGGCACTAGACCCTACATCCGCCTATGTATATATGGAACTAATTCTATCAATGTCCACTGGGCACTAGACCCTACATCCGCCTATGTATATATGGAACTACTTCTATCAATGTCCACTGGGCACTAGATCCTACATCCGCCTATGTACATATGGAACTACTTCTACCAATGTCCACTGGGCACTAGATCCTAAATCCGCCTATGTACATATGGAACTACTTCTACCAATGTCCACTGGGCACTAGATCCTAAATCCGCCTATGTACATATGGAACTACTTCTATCAATGTCCACTGGGCATAGATCCTACATCCGCCTATGTACATATGGAACTACTTCTACCAATGTCTACTGGGCACTAGATCCTACATCCGCCTATGTATATATATAACTACTTCTATCAATGTCCACTGGGCACTTGACCCTACATCCGCCTATGTACATATAGAACTACTTCTATTAATGTCCATTGGGCACTTGACCCTACATCCGCCTATGTACATATAGAACTACTTCTATTAATGTCCACTGGGCACTTGACCCTACATCCGCCTATGTACATATAGAACTACTTCTATTAATGTCCACTGGGCACTTGACCCCACATCCGCCTATGTACATATAGAACTACTTCTATTAGTGTCCACTGGGCACTTGACCCTACATCCGCCTATGTACATATAGAACTACTTCTATTAATGTCCACTGGGCACTAGACCCTGCATCCGCCTATGTACATATAGAACTACTTCTATTAGTGTCCACTGGGCACTTGACCCTACATCCGCCTATGTACATATAGAACTACTTCTATTAGTGTCCACTGGGCACTTGACCCTACATCCGCCTATGTACATATAGAACTACTTCTATTAATGTCCACTGGGCACTAGACCCCACATCCGCCTATGTACATATAGAACTACTTCTATTAGTGTCCACTGGGCACTTGACCCTACATCCGCCTATGTACATATAGAACTACTTATATTAATGTCCACTGGGCACTAGACCCTGCATCCGCCTATGTACATGTAGAACTACTTCTATTAATGTCCACTGGGCACTAGACCCCACATCCGCCTATGTACATATAGAACTACTTCTATTAGTGTCCACTGGGCACTTGACCCTACATCCGCCTATGTACATATATAACTACTTCTATTAATGTCCACTGGGCACTAGACCCTGCATCCGCCTATGTACATATAGAACTACTTCTATTAATGTCCACTGGGCACTAGACCCCACATCCGCCTATGTACATATAGAACTACTTCTATTAGTGTCCACTGGGCACTTGACCCTACATCCGCCTATGTACATATAGAACTACTTCTATTAATGTCCACTGGGCACTAGACCCTGCATCCGCCTATGTACATATAGAACTACTTCTATTAATGTCCACTGGGCACTAGACCCTGCATCCGCCTATGTACACATGGAGCTATTATTCATTTCCACGTTGCACTACAAAAAAATTTCCTTTGCCCCTTTTCGAAACCGCAAGCCGTTTCCGTGTATATGTAAATCTAGCTGAACCATGGCTGTGAAGACGGAGGGGGAAGTTCAGTGACGTATATAGGAGCTATTACGGGTCTAGCCGCGGACCAACAATCTTAGTTACCCATTGGCTTTCTTTTCTAACATATTTCTAACACGTAGTAGCCATAGACGATTTATAGGAGACAATAAAGACACCATTTCCATAGACGCATAAATAAGTCACTGGGTCGTCCCGTAGATTCGCGTGATACCCACACACACATATATATATATATATATATATATATATATATATATATATATATATATATATATATATATATACGCTGTGTACGTGCGAAACTCAATAGAAGAACACAGTAATCATAATTTCAATAATAATGAAAAATAATCGGGACAATGTTGCGCTGAAAATTGGACGCAATGAATGTGAAAATGGCGACGTAAACCACAACATCAATAGTGCTATACGTGACGTCACGGTGTAGTCAAATAAATGAACGCTAGCACGGACACGCGACAACAGAGACGTGGACGTGGATGAGAAATGTGGTGATTTCGTGAAGCGCCCGACAACGTGATTCATCACGTGACACGTAGGAACCACGCATATACCATCAAAGAGCTACAACCAGGAACTTGCAGTTAGACCGTTAGTCCCGTCAGCCTCTGTTAAACATAGCGTGTGTTTACTGCTGGAATTGGTCTCTATCCAATTAGAATGTATCGTGACCGAAACACTACAGTTGCGAATATTGCTTCTTGCTTATTAATCACAAATTAATGACAATATAATTTCGATATATTTATCCTAGTTCTGTACTAATGTGTACTATGTCTCATTACCCAGATCAACCAGTCAAAGCGTCACTTCAAATGGCAAATGTTGCTCGTTTAGATGTTTCAAATGACGAATGCACGAAATGAACGACGCAACATAATATTTCACATCCACGATACTACGAACTGACTGACACAGGCTTACATCTGGCTGCATGTCAGCAAAACGTAACTTACTTTATGTCAAACTATAATTATAACGACTAAATGTCGTTCTTCTCGCATCAGCGGATTCGCAGGCGAGTTATTTGAAATACACAATTTGGGTCCGCTACTGGACAAACGCAACAACAAGCGTTACTGCATAAATAACTCCGATTATGCATAAAACGCATACAGTATAATTATAAATGGCATCAAAAATAAGAAAAAGTGAAATAGTATACACACACATGCATATATATATATATATATATATATATATATATATATATATATATATAGTGCTGTGTGACGCTTTACAATCACATCATGCAATATATGTGTATGTATATACGTATGTATGTGCGTGTGTGTGTACGTACGTATGTATGTATGTATGTATATATGTATAGTAATAATATTTAATATTTATAGAGCTTAATAATCATAATATGCTCAAAGCGCTGTACAGTAAAATTCAATCAAACAATTCAATGTATATTAATAAAAACTACAAAAAAGAAACTTAAGATAAAATGTAGAACAAATTAAGTTAGTTATATTAAAATTATTAATTAAAAACTATAAATAAATAAAATAAAATAAATTATAAAGTAGACCTATTATTATTTAATTATTATGCTTACCTATACATACATACCAACACACACTCACGCACGCACGCACGCATACATAAATAAATACTGATACATGCACTCAAAATAATATATCTATATGTATGAAAGTAAGACATGCAATAAAATGTCCTCAAATGAATTTTTTTTTTTAAATGTCAGCCGTATTGAGCTTTGAACATATGCGGCTTTAGTGTCTTTCTGAACGCCGACAGAGTTCTGCTGCACTTGCTAGCAATGGGCAGTGCATTCCATAGTCGAGGTCCAATCACACGAAAGGACAGGTCCCCAAAGCTGACCAGCTTCGTTCGTGGAACTTCAAGCAAAAGTTGATCAGATGAACGTGTGCGTCCCGGATTGTGCCTGGTTGGCAAGATACAGCGGCGCCGTCCCGTTCAGACATCTGAACACATAAAGGAGTATTTTAAAGTCGATTCGGCATTTGATTGGCAGCCAGTGTAATTCTTTTAGAACGGGAGTTGTGTGGTCACGGCGAGGTGTGGACGTGATGATTCTGGCGGCCATGTTTTGGATTCACTGGAGTTTGTGAATGTGGTTCAATCTAGATATGACGAAAGCGTGCACAAATGATTTAGTCGCATCTGTTGTGAAATACCGCCTGATACGGCTGATGTTGTGGAGGTGCATATACGCTGTTCGGCAAATGGCACTGATGTGGTTAGACATGCTGAGGGATTGATCAAATACAACGCCCAGGTTGTGCGCACGTGAAAACGAAGTCAAAGTTGAGTCAAAAATACGAATCTCCTTTAGCAGTGGCAACTTCTGTTTAGTACCGAACACCATGACACCCGTCTCCTGACCATTTAACTTCAGTAAATTGGTCCGAGACCATTCACCAACAGCACAGACGATCCATTGAGTTCAGTTGGCCATCTCCACCAGGACAAAACGAAACATAAAGTTGCGTGTCGTCGACATATAGGTGATAATCCAAGCCGGATTTCTCGACGACGTCGCCAAGTGGTGTGATATATGCAGTGATCAGCAATGGCCCGAGTACGGTGCCTTGCGGTACACCAAACGGCACAGCAGTTGGGGAGGATTTGACACTTCCAATACGAACGACTTGATGTATGTATGTGTGTGTGTGTGTGTGTGTGTGTGTGTGTGTGTGTGTGTGTGTGTGTGTGTATGCATGTATGTGTGTATGTATGTATGTATGTATGTATGTATGTTTGTTTGTATGTATGTATGCATACATGTATGTATGTATGTATGTGTGTATGTGTGTATGTTTGTTTGTATGTATGTATGTATGTTTGTATGTATGTATGCATACATGTATGTATGTATGTATGCATACATGCATGGATGCATGCATATATGTATGTATGTATGTATGTATATATTATATATATATATATATATATATTTATATGAATGAATGCTTTTTTATTTCAGGTACAAACACCCATAGTACATGTACAATTAAGTAATACATACAATTAAGAATAAAAGGTACACCTTTAAAAATAATAAGTAAAATGTATTAATGAGTAAACCAAATTAAGAGATAAAAAGTAATAAAAATGAAATATAAAATAAATTAAATAAATATGTACAAAAGAGATATAATATAGTTACTATTTAAAAAATATATCGAGATTTTGACCAACAGGACCACATGGGCCCATTAACAATTTCTCTACAGTTACACATATATTTTATTATATTGTTGTCATTATTAAGAATCCGTTTTCTGAAACCGTAAATATGTTTGCGCAATAGGGCGTCAAATGAGTCAATAGCATTATTTGCAAACATAATAATTACTCGCACTGTCCCATCGGTGGTATCCTAGGATCCGTCTATGCATATTGTTTTATGCGACTTTAAGTCTTAAATAGGTGCCCTAGTTGAAAAGTACCCAGAGTTCGGAACAGTAAATTGAACAACAATATGCATGGAACAGATGAAGTTTAACACCGATGGACCAGTTGTGGCCCTTCTTGAATCCAAACTGATTGTCTGTTCTATCAAGGTTAGATTCCATAAGTTCAAGTCATACAATTTCAAACATCTTGGTCTGTAGTTGTTAACATCACTTGTGACACCAGACTTGTTTTTCACAAAGGTATAATAATCTCGACACCTGTTTTTTGCATGTACTGATAGTTTTAAGACTGGATTCCCGAAGTGCAGTGCTTATATAATCAAATTGTTTATCAATGTTACACATATGCTGTATGTTACACACACACACACACACACACACACACACACACACACACACACACACACACACACACACACACACACACACACACACACACACACACACACACACACACACACACACACACACACACACACACACACACACACACACACACACACACACACACACACACACACACACACACACACACACACACACACACACACACACACACACACACACACACACATATATATATATATATATAATTTATTATTATTATATATATATATATATATATTAGATAAACTTGTATATTTAAGTCACACGTTTCATATGTTCACATGGAAAAAAACTAACGCATAAATCTTACAAGAACATCTACAACCAACGCTGGATTATAATTCAGACTAAACAGGCAGCCGTCTATTAATGTCGCGGCGGCCGGAGTGCCACGCGATCACGCCGACATCCGACGACGCCAGCCCGTGGGCCAAGCGTCGTAGCCGAGAGAAGCCCGAGCAGTCCAGTAATCGTGCTTGCATCGTCGCCATCAAGTACGACGTTTCGCTTTATTGTAGCGTTTGTCGTCTAGAGTGTCGCCTGTCCCTCGCTCTCGGTCACCGACTGGGGCGACCCCGCGGGAACGTGCGGCTTCCGTTTTGACACCGGAATCGGCGTATTACTGCCGACGAGAAACGGAATCTGCCTGCGCGATAGGGGCACGTGATTCGGCGCCGCAGGTCGTGAGCGTCAAAGGCGCGGTGCGGGTTCAAAGACGCCACGATTGCGCTTCCGTGTGCATGCACGTCTGCGTGCACGTCCGTACGCGTGAAAGCGACGATGGACTGCACGTGAAACTGCTAGTGAAGCAAATCATTCCGAAGCGTATTTATAAGAGATATGCACACATCTGTGAATTACCTGATGAAACAGTGTTTGTCGAGCTAAGTAAACATTTTGGTAAAATCCTACGTTAAAGTACGGCTATTTATTTACACGTCTTACGTTTAAAGTTTGTTTTATTTGGAATGTCAACATAATATTGGGTTTCCACTAATACACGAACAATTCGAGAAGCAATGCGACGACGACGACGACGACGAAAACCACCACCACCACCACCACCACCACCACCACCACGATGGTAACGTTGATAATGTATAGCAATTGCCTCTGTTAGGCCGTCGACGACTTGAAGCCACCTATCAACCTCGCTGGCCACATCGAGTGCATTAACTGTCCAAAGATTGGTGGCGTCAATTCATCAAATTCGTTCTTCTACCTCACAGTTTTTCTTGGTAGTTCTTCATTTATCTGCTAAATACCAGACGCTCACTTTTTTATTTTTTTTATTGCCGTACTTAGGAATGCAGTTTTCATTTCTTGATGGAACCTCGCAGTCCTTGTTCGTTAACTCTCTACAGCATCTCTAGTCCAAATGTACCTACACTTCAAAGGACTGAAATTTGTATCTGTGATATTTGCCATTAACACAAACGCTACTGTTATAACGACAACTACTTCCAGTACTTAATTACAGCAGAAAACCGATTGACTTTCACATTTTAGTACGTATATGTACACGCGCATTTGCATTCATTTAAGACCTGATGACCCTCGGAGAAGGAGTCCAGCCAAAATATACACACAACACACACACACACACACACACACACACACACACACACACACACACACACACACACACACACACACACACACACACACACACACACACACACACACACACACACACACACACACACACACACACACACACACACACACACACACACACACAGACACACATACACACACACACACACACACACACACACACACACACACACACACACACACACACACACACACACACACACACACACACACACAACACACACACACACACACACACACACTTACACACAGACATACACACACACACACACACACACACACACACACACACACACACACACACACACACACACACACACACACACACACACACACACACACACACACACACACACACACACACACACACACACACACACATACATACATACAAACAGACACACACACACGCTCGCGCGCACACACACATACACACACACATACACGCTCGCGCACACACACACACACACACACACACACACACACACACACACACACACACACACACACACACACACACACACACACACACACACACATACATACACACACGCACACACACACACACACACATACACGCTCGCACACATACACACAACAAAACATACACATACACACACACACACACACACACACACACACACACACACACACACACACACACACACACACACACACACACACACACACACACACACACTTACACACAGACACACACACGAAATGCGGGTGAAATATTACAAGGTTTGCTAATCACGCTAGCAGCTATTTGTCCGTCCTCCGGAAAAAAACTAACTCGGTAGTTTGATATTATGTGCCATAAGGAGCCACATACACACAAACGCAGGGGACGGTTTTACGAATTTTTTGTACCTGGCTTGTGTCGAAGATCAAGTAACTTTGAACAGATGTTCGGAATGCGTGTTTTCTGCAATTGTTCAACGCTATACATACGTATATAGTCGACTGGTTATTTGTTAACAATGTTCGTAACTTGCTACAATTGTACGTCGACCGTTCATATTAAAGGACAATGGTGGATTTAATATTATGTAATCATTGTAAAGAATCCTTCCTTTGGCTCCTTTGAGCTCCTGAAAATGTGGCGAATTATAACGCGTCAAAGAGAAACATAGTAAAACAATCCTCTAGCTCGAACATAGTTAGATATTTCCTAAAGTATAATAATAAACAATATAGGCATTTTACTGTGGCTATCTAATGAATTATTTGCTAACTTGCCCTACAAACCACAGTAACAATGCCGATTGTTAACACATAATCAATGTAAGTAACACATTACTTATTGCTACGGTTTAACGAAGAGCGAATATCAAATTAATGGTATGCACAGACCACAACGATGCCAGCGTAAACAGTACATGACGAATTTAATATACAACGAAATATACATTAATCATTTGACACCAACTGATGAAACATTATAACGATATAAAATACAATTCACTGTACACATATACATATAACGTAATTGCAATTCCAAATGATAAAGACCGCGTGCAGAGCAGTTGTACTGTATGCTGCTACCTAGGCATCGTTTTATGTCATATATAGACACGTGTTCGAGTTGGCGTCATATTCAACTGTCAGTGTATTGACTAGAAATGTCCACCGGAAGTGGGCGTGTACAACGGAAGTGGTTGCCAACCGAGGCAGCGGCAGTGTCAAGCGCACGCGCATAATATCTATCATTTGCCGCAGACACGCCACGTTTCACAAACAAAGGTTAATCCCTGATATTTGACGAGTGACGGAGCGACGAACGATATCATGCCTACACCGTAGGACAGAATGTGAGAAAATAGTTATAAATAATTTCGATTTGCACGATGGCAATACATATTCATGTTAAGTACATTGAACGCGATATGCAAACGATATGCCGGTCTGGCATCGATCCGATGGATTCACCGTTTGTTCTTTAAGCTCCATGTGGTGTTCGGGCTACTGTCGGGCGCTACACGAGGCTGGGCATGGACGGGCGAAGCGCCGATATCTGCGAGTACGTGGGCGGATAGTACATAGGGTGGTACCCCGATAGGGGGGTGGCGGAGTGGGGCACGCTGTCTGAGTGTCCGCTGCGTGCGGCGCCACTGTCATGGTACAGTATTGGTACGCGAACCATCCGCTGGGCGGCGTGTGCCATGTTGGCGGCCTCGAGTTCTGCCGCTAGCTGGCGCTTCCACTTGTTGCGTCGGTTCTGGAACCAGATCTTTACCTGAGTCTCCGTCAGGTGGAGCGACACGGCAAGGCCGGCGCGCTCCGAGCTCGACAGGTAGCGCTTCATGTCGAATGTCGACTCGAGCTGGAAGACCTGACTGCGCGAGAACACGGTGCGTGTCTTCTTCTTCCGGCCGCCGTTCTTTGCGTCGTCCAGCGCCAGCTGCGAGCCGGACGCCGAGCGACTGCGCAGTAGCGTCGACGTCGTGACGTCAGACGTCATGTGATCGTCGTCATCGTCGTGATCGCTGCGGTCAAGGTCGAGGTCGTCGCCGTCCGGGTCAGGGTCACGTTGGGTGTCCGAGAACGGGGAGCGGGCGGGTTTGGGCGAGCGGGGAGGGCCGGCGGACACCGGGCTGCCAGGCAGAGGGGAACACCGGGTAACCACGGGGCTCGTTGACGGACGGGTCTGGGGCGGCACGGTCGGCATGGACAGCATCGGGTTGCCGGGGATGAAACCTGCGGGAAGAAACAGATGTGTAGGTGCGTGGCCGGATAGAAAAGAGCGGGCCTAAAGATAAGGCAGTGGCCGGCTGGAAAAAGAGGAGCGCCGGGATAAAATGTAAAGGTGGTGTGTGTGTGCGTGTGTATGTGTGTGTGTGTGTGTGTGTGTGTGTGTGTGTGTGTGTGTGTGCGCGCGCGTGTGTGTGTGTGCACGTGTGCGCATGTTGTATGTCAGTGATTAAATGTCCGTGTATCACACGATATACATAGCTCTGTCATTCTTATAACAACAACATCAATAATAATAATAATAATATTGTAACTTTTTCTGCGCCTAAATTCTTTGCAACATCATTGTATTGGCTGTCTTGAAATCACCATAAACAGTTGAATAACGTGTCTATATTTGACGCCACCGACACTGTATTTGTTTATGTTATCAAGGACATTGATCAATATTAATTTAGTTTATTAAATGCGTTAACTGTGTTGGCTTACCTTAGCCGAGAACCAATATACTCATGCTTTGTTATAGTGAACTAAATGTTATTACATTTTATGAAATACCATTATCGTATAACACCGTTTTGGTTTAGCTCATAACTATTATAAATTGGTTTTGATAATATATTTTCATAGCATTTTTTTTAATAAGTTGTACCTTTAATATAAGTATTAATTGCAGCATTCATTGCGTTTGATATCGCCAATTCAGTTCAACAGAGTTCCTCATAGATTTTATCGGGTAGCGTTTGGTCACGTACAAACTGCGACAACACGTGTTGATAACACAGTGCAACACTGTTCGTAGTAATTTTATTTCCTTGCAAGGCTCGTGTCATCGCAGTGTCGTCGCTTGACTGTTTCCTTTTATTGTTCCCGTTGTCCGTGACGTCAGATGCCACGTGACACGTTAACACCTCTACTAATTGACACACTTCGACAACGTTGTCATTCAATATAGTACGAAATGCTACATTGTTTGAACCGTTTTCTTGTTTTTATTGTCAGTCTGTTAGTCTGTCAGTGTCGCTGATATCTGGTCGCCATTCTCCCGTGAACTGTGTAAATACGTCCATTGTATTCAAAGGTACAGAGTGTGTGGGTTTGTATTACAAACAAATGTGGAATAGTATCAGTTTTATCTACGTATATAATTTTCCCGCCAAAGTTTATTTTAATGCTCCTCTATGTTTAAATATCACTTGATGATTAGATATTTCGTTATAATATTTCGAGGCAAAACTTATGTCATCACTTCATGTTTAACGGCAACATTTATAGCCATCGACATATTACGGTCAATATTTATTTTGAAATAGTTTTTGTTTGCAGGTGAACGTGTTAAAAGATCATTTATATTACATAGCATGATATTTGCCAGGAAGACAAACACATATTGCACCCTCTACCCTTAGAATATAACCAATGGAATATGTTGCCCGACTTGAGCAGACAACGGTAAGAACAATAGTTCGACATTCAACAAAACAACGGCTTCTTTATCGATGCGCCATTTGGAGCGGTTTGATTGACAATCTTATTAAATTTATAACCCAGTATTTTAAAGCCTTGTTAGCTGTGATTATATTATATAATTATATTTTGGACTGCCGTGTGCATTTGGACTAATTGTTAAAAGCTAAGATTTCAAAATTGTTGCAGAACATTATTCCTTTATTTTATTTATGTTAGTGTATATGTAATTTGAAAGTTGTACTATATGTTGTGCCTGTGATTAAAATTGAGTGTAATTTCTTACATTAAATGTTAATTAACTCGTCGCTGACAGTTGTAATCTTTGTAGCTGCCGGATAAAACATCAAAGATGTAGAAAGGTCATGTTTATGGATAGGTTCAGATAACGTGAGTAATTAGTAATATGTATTAATTAATGTTATCATTTGAACATTAATAATCATCGTTGCTACACTATTATTTTTACACCATCGTTTGTAATTGGTTATTCTGTTGTTGCTGATGTGAACAATATTTTGAGCAGCCGGTATGTCACAGTATATAAAATTAATTGTTGTCCGTTAACACCAGTAGTATATGCAATCAAACATACAAACCGTAACGGTCCGGCAACAAATCAAAACACTCCAGATTGACATGCATTTAAACTCTATTTCTCGTTAATTGATGTCACCGACGCACAACTTATATTTAAAGTATTACATTACAAAGGTGTCATCACAACATATCGCTCTTCATAACTGAATGAACTTTATGTATTTGTAACTATGACGACATACCGAAGAACTTCCTGAGAAGTTTCAACACCCCATGTATCGCCCCCTGTCGGACACTTCAACGAACTTCTGATTTCGTCGTTTGAATGTCCAACAAGATCGATGGCGCAGATCAGGAAAGCATCTCCAGAATTAAAACCCATTGGATTAGATTCTAACATATAACTATACAGAGAGACTGAAATAGCTGCACTTGTCTTGGTCATATTCACGAACTCTGTGCCCCGGGTATCCGACAGAGGGCGAAACTGTGCGCGTGAAATATAAGAGGGTAATTAAATCAGCGGGGAAGGCCGCTGAAACAGTTCAATCGGCGTTTGATGTGTTAAATTGCCCGTGCGACATCTCTGAACTGGTGTTATTACAGTTAGCCGGTTGTCCCGGTTGTTGGTCTTCAAGGCGCCAGTGTTCGATGACAGACCATGGGCCCGATATGTCTGACGACAATAATTACTGCGAGCGTTCCTGAGGGGGTTTGAACGCGTGACGGAGAGACAAGAGTTGCCATCGTACACAGCAAGTACACTCAAGCTGCTTCTTCTGTCTAGCAAACTGTTAGCGCAATGTCTACTGTTTGGCAACAGCGCTGACGGTTTAGCAAGTATTGTCGTTGTTTACGAGACATGCCGCTATGTCAGAAAAGCGTATGTGTTTAGTTGAAATCAACGACCGTGCAGCAGTTCGGTTTCTACATGGTAGATATATATATATATATATTATACATATACATATATATATATATATATATGTGTGTGTGTGTGTGTGTGTGTGTGTGTGTGTGTGTGTGTGTGTGTGTGTGTGTGTGTGTGTGTGTGTGTGTGTGTGTGTGTGTGTGTGTGTGTGTGTGTGTGTGTGTGTGTGTGTGTGTGTGTGTGTGTGTGTGTGTGTGTGTGTGTGTGTGTTACAAATGTTTATATTATTATGAATTATTACTATTGTATTGGTGTATCGGCAACATTAAGTCTTACGGGCTTTACTGTATATTTTATGTACACAATGTAATATTGTTATTGTTTTAATATTGTAAAACGTGTTAACCTGTTAATATTACTATGCGTGTGTTTCCAATGATTTAGGCACACTAGAAGTTACCCATGTCGTCATTACAAACATTCATAACATATTGCTATATTTATGTGGACTTCGTTACTAAAGTGCGTACGCGCATCCGCGATTACAGTATATGCGTGCATAATCATACATTCGTGTGTACTGACAAATTATTTACCACTACATGTCAGAATCTGTATTCATAGAAATGACATACCGTTAACGCAAATAATATCGTATTGCTGTCCTAGATATTAGGGAAAATATCTTCATGCAAAGAAGAAAAGAAGATAGGAGCACTATGCAAACGGTATAATATCATCATCCAAAAAAGATACAATCAATATCCAAACAATATATATGTGTACTAACAACATCCAGAGACGAACGAATCAGTATTCAAAAATTATTGTTACCATCGTGCACAGAAGACATAATCAGTATCCAAACGGTATACACTGTAACGTCATCTTCAAAGAAGATAGTATCATCATCCAAAGAAGATATATAATCATTATACAAAGAACGTAGTATCATCATCCAAAAAAGATACCATCATCATTCAAAGAAATATAACCATTCTCACAAGGAGATAGTATCATCATCCAAAGCAGATAAACTAGTTATCCAACGAAAAGTATAACCATTATCCAAAGGAAATAGTATCATCATCCAAAGCAGATAAACTAGTTATCCAAAGAAAAGTATAACCATTATCCAAAGGAGATATTATCATCATCCAAAGAAGACAACATAATTATCCAAAGAAAATACGATCGTTATCCAAAAACGATATAATAAGTATTCAAAGAAAATAGTATCGTTATCTAAAAACAATATAATCATTATCCAAAGAAGACACATCGTTTTCCAAAGAAGGTAGAGTCATTATACAAATACCGTACTTACGATCTGAGAACTGGAGTTGTAAGTAGGGAGTTGCGCCGAACCAGGGATACCAGCCGACGGACTTCCCCGGGAGTGCACCTTCCAGGAGGGCGGCGGGTGCGAAGGCGTGGTGCAAGGCCTGCTGGGCGAAATGTTTCCCCAGTTTAAACGGGTGCGGTGGTTCCTGGTCCTTCCCAGGAGACGCGGGAACGACCGGAGGCGGGGACGAAGGACGGAAGTCGTTAGCCGTGTCTGGTTGCTTCCTCTTGGTGCTGGAGACGTGGGGTCGACTGAGGATGCTACTGATGGAGAACGCCGACGACTTGAAGGGAGTGCTGTCGCTCGCTGGCGTCGGTGTTGGCGATTTCGGGGTCACGGCGACCGGCGACTCCGGGGCTTTCTCGGCCGGCGAGTCGCTGTCGGTCATCTTGTCTTCAGACATGTCGCCTGGTCTGTCTCGGCGGCCTCACGAATGTGTGTGACAGCGAAGGTTCTCGGTTGAAGATTCGCTACTGGAACACCTGCGACAGTTTCACACTGTGTCTCATGTTACGTGTTTTGGAGGCGAAATACACAACGTAATCCGGAACGAATATCGTCACTTGACGTCCGATGTATATAGCCGAGCGGTTGGTTCTATTCTAAGTTAAATCGGTTCCAAGTGGCGCTGACACACAGAGGCGTCTTGCTGCTGTTCATGGATTGACCGCAAGCAAATGCGCCCGCTTGTCCACCAAAACTGACCCGTTCAGAATGACCAGACACGAGCGATTGGCACAAGGCGCGTGACACCATCCCGGACAGCGCAAACAAAAGACGACGTCGGCGACCATTGGCTCGTTGCGAGTCCGTAATCTTCACTATATTAATCATAATGGCTAATCTTACGCGTACAACAATGCCATCGCTGGTCACGTCTCTGGCCACACCCACCGTGCACCACCAACCAATCAGTGTCGTCGCAGCGGTGATTGGCACGCCGTCTAATCACAGCGCGTCATTTGTCGCAGGCGGTAATATTGACGTAGCCAGCCCTTGTTGCCGCTGTCTTTATCCCGGGTGCTATCAATGAACAACTATTGCCCATGAATAAATTATGCTTGCGCTGAGTGAATCCGTGTGCACGATCACGCGCACGTCTGTACGTTTGCGCGCGGCTTATCGTTGCTGGTATTTTATTCCACACAATTCGTTATCTTTATCGTCCACTTAACATTTCAATGTTGTTGTTTCTTGATTTTGTCCTGCTTAAACTTACTGAAAGGCACTAGTAGCAACGCGAATGCTTGTTTTTAATGACAATTGTAATGATTAGGTGAGCAGATTCACAAAGTACTAATAATAGGGAGATAAAATATTATTCTTAAAGTATTGTCCATATCAGTCTCCAAGTTGACTGGTCCTCCTGTGTCTGCCGGAGAATCGGATGATGGCTGTCACGTGACGGAGGAGTTCACTGAAACAATATGTCTACCTGCCACCAACACCACCAGCAATACGACTACTGATACTAACACCACTAACAGCCTCATTCTAGCAGCGTTTTTAGACCCGCCTGGGCATCATTCAAATATAAGCACACATACGCATGCAAGCACGCAAACGTGTGCACGCACCCATTTCTAAACGTACACTCACTCATCAACTCGCACGCACACGCACACGCACGCGCACGCGCACGCACACGCACACGCACACGCACACGCACACGCACACGCACACGCACACGCACACGCACACGCACACGCACACGCACGCACGCACGCACGCACGCACGCACGCACGCATGCACCCACATAGACACGCACGCACGCACGCACGCACACACACGCACACACGCACGCACACGCACACGCACACGCACACGCACACGCACACGCACACGCACACGCACACGCACACGCACACGCACACGCACACGCACACGCACACGCACACGCACACGCACACGCACACGCACACGCACACGCACACGCACATACAATACGGGGTCTATATAATCGTGAACCATGAATGTGTATAATGCGTGATAATGTTTGGTCGACAGCTGATTTCGTTATGATATTTTAAATTCAAATCGAACGGAAGTTTAAATAAAAACACTATAATTATTTCGTCTGAATAGCACGGTTGACAACTATAGCCGCTGGCAGTGGGCGAACACAACACTGCTGTGCTGTCCTGGGATGTGTTGTGTTGTGGTGAACTCGAGAGGGATTGAAAGAAAGTCCGCACATATAAAATCGGCTGTGAGAGAATATGAAATCACATGATAACTATAAACACCTTATAATGACACAACAGTGGCAATGCCCACTGTGAAATACTTATTAACCATGACTACGTAATACTTTATAGTTTGACTTGAATATTTGCTAATGCGTACACATACCTATTTATCGAACATGGAATACAAACATTATATTTGCATAAGAACATTCAAATTAATAATAAATAAATTATACATTTACAACGAATCATACAGTTGAGGGAAAACTAGGTCAAATGCGTTAATAATGTTTAAAATAAGTTAAAGAGGTTTCAGTCAGTGTAAAAACAATTTACATATGTTAAACATGTTGAATAAAAAAAATATTCCAAGCTATTACAGTCATTGCTGCAATATATGATAAGCTCGGTGTCAGAAAAGCAACGCATAAAGATGTTTTGGTAGAATTAAACAGTTTATGGTCAAATCGAATAGGTAAGTTCTTACACAGCGCGATATAATCAATCATTGGAACTGTTCAATACCTCTTCCTCGTCACTCCGTGGCATCTTGTTCGAACGACGCCATCTAGACATCACACACGCTGCAATTTATTCACGAAAACTATTCACGCACGCATATATTCTATACAGCCAGGTACGCATTCACAACTGAGTGATCTGAAGCAACGTGGAGGTAACGAACTTGTCCAAGGTTCGAAACGGCAACAAAAAGATTCGAACCTGGAATATCTGGAATGAGAATACGAAGCTCTAAGCACCACGATTCCATTGTGGTGCTAAATGTAAGCTTTCCGACAGGACCATCGGTGTCTCGTCTCGCTTATTTAACATCAGATTTTAGTGCACGTCATTGCATACTGGGGATAGATCAATCAATAAGCTATGAGCTTCCGGGTTCATAGTGCAGCTGTGTACACGACTGTAGTGCTCTTGACTTTGCCACAGTGTGTCTTACTTTCGGGTTCATAGTGCAGCTGTACACACGACTGTAGTGCTCTTGACTTTGCCACATTGTGTCTTACTTTCGGGTTCATAGTGCAGCTGTACACACGACTGTAGTGCTCTTGACTTTGCCACAGTGTGTCTTACTTTCGGGTTCATAGTGCAGCTGTACACACGATTGTAGTGCTCTTGACTTTGCCACAGTGTGTCTTACTTTCGGGTTCATAGTGCAGCTGTACACACGACTGTAGTGCTCTTGACTTTGCCACAGTGCGTCTTACTTTCGGGTTCATAGTGCAGCTGTACACACGATTGTAGTGCTCTTGACTGTGCCACAGTGTGTCTTACTTTCGGGTTCATAGTGCTAGCATTTCTATGTTAGTTTGTTTCAAACATACACGTGTCAGTGGTGAAAGGCGCACGTGTTTACGAAGACAGAATCAAACAATTAGAACAGAGGCAACCAGTTACAAGAAACATCTTCCGTGATGATTTTATCCAAAATATAATTGTTGGATTTGACGAAACCGCTAATGTAAATTGGTGACAAGACGTATCGTGACAAGTCGTACCGTTTTTATTAAAACCAAATCGTAACTTTTGTGCTGAATATGCAATTACGTGACAGCATCTTAGCATTGGGAAAACACTACCGCATTGTCCTTTAGCCTACAATCGCGACAGAAATGGCAATTGGGCCGTAGACTACTCCAGGCCGTGCGTTGGACTGTGGGCGTTGGACTGTGGCCGCGTTTTTTGGCCCTAGTTGATGTGTGCACCCTGCATGCAAGCAGGTTGGGTCTATTGTTCCGGGCGACAGGTGTCCTCTTGCCGTGCACCTGACACCTACGCCCTCAGTATATGCCTGGGCGGACCGCGGCTGTCTGGGGACTGAAGCCTGTGATTACAGCGAGAATCAACACTACTATTCTCGATCCTCGCGATAGCTTCACTTTCGTCGGCGCCACGACACGACTGGAGCTACACGCAGTGCTCTTGACACTGCCAGCGTCTGTTGGAAACGATTGCTGTTAAACGGAAATCAACGGAGACAAACGCGGAGGCCGGGTGAAGAAAACTTAATTTAAGAAGACTGTACGCTATTTTACACAATTTTACAATATTATAAACGACATAAAAAGTATCAACCAGATTGAAAAAAATAGAATTGGATTTTCCCAGATTAAACAAGAAGTTACAAGACGTGTCTAACATGACCATGCACGGTTTTTATAAAGTGTACAACATTTTGCAAACGTATACAATATTATACTACAGTTTTACAACACGTTACACCATTTACAACAATTCTGCAATATTTTGTTACACGAAAAAAATAGTTTAACTGCTTATATACGTTACAATGTTGTTGATTAATTTACAATGTTCACAGCATAAAACAAACATTCTACTATATTTACATTAATTGAAGTAGTTACACCTTCTACAACAGTTACATAATTGTATGCGTCTTACAACAGCTTACATAAACAATACAATATTTAGACGATTGTACACATTTACAATAGATTATTAACATTTACACAGCTTACAACACTTAATTGCATTTTACAAAAGTGTACAATATATTACACGATTTCACCAGATTTTCAAAAAACAAGGCTTACAAGATTAAACAAGTTTGAACTAGTGATTTTATAAATTGCAATCCACTGCACCAAACCCGCGCTGGTGACAAATGGGCAAAGACGCCAAATAAATGTTAAAATAAAAATGTAATAATCACGCTGCTAGAATTTGCATAATCATTAGTTAACGTATCACCAGTTAGTGATTGTCCTGTACGTAACGAATACGTTCTCAGATCCAGCTACCCAACCCAAAAACAACAAACGAGAGCTTAGTAAACAACCTTCGGTTATTGAATACTTTTATGTAAACATAAGTAACATTCCATCGAAAATCAATAGCAGAGTATTCATACTCGAATACTATTCATGCGAGAATGGCAGATCAATCGAATGACGGATTAAAATACTTGAAACTGTGTCCTAATAGACAAGGCATACACAAAGCACTCAATTTAAAATTTAGAACACATCGTTTGGATGTGTGACTAGATAGACAGCAGAACTGACACTTTGCGATCTGCCCTTTGCTGACATGCTTACTGTTGAATTAATCACACAATGATGCTGTCATCACTTCTAAAGCGTGGGCCACTTTAATAGGCCTATGTCGCGTAAGCCTCTGCGATGTGAACACCTTAAACAAACCGTTACACAATTACCTGTCACGAGTGCGGGGCTATAAATGTGTTCTCTATTTGAGCCGGCATATCTGAAGTGAGGTGATTGTGAGCGAACCGATTTATCCTGTAGCTCGCCGGTCATGTTCCTTTGTTTCGGCCAACAACTGGACAGTGCAAACTGACCAGATGGTCACTTTGGGTAACTAACGGATAGACTAATCCACGTAATGTCAAAGTTTGAACTTGTGTTCTGTCGCCCGGTGGGTGACATTAACGTGTTATGTCATGTTTTATGTATCAATTAAATGTATTTGCCGTGCGTGCGTGCGTGTGTGCGTACGCGTTTACGTGTGTGCATTCGTGCGTGCGTGCGTGCGTGCGTGCGTGCGTGCGTGCGTGCGTGCGTGCGTGCGTGTGTGTGCGTGTGTCATTCTGGAACTCGTATCATTCATAGCTATATAAAATTGTCTGCAATGACGAACACACATGAAAGAGTAGGTCCTAGTCTATACGTTGTAGTTGCAGCGTGGCTGAATGATTCTCATTCGGAAGACTAATTGATACTGCAATGAACAGATCTGCCAGGGAGTGAAGTTTAAATTGCCTTAACGTCCCAATGACTGGATACCGCGCTATATTAGAATTTATCTTTGCTTTATGTTGAATGATGTACGTCTTGTAGGACGATCCTCGATACATTCTGACGTAATGGTGATTTATTCTGACCACAACAAACGCTTATTTATAGTCAAAGAATATCGTTGAATGAGACACAAGTATGATGAATTATATCAGCCTGAACTGTTGAGAAGTAACTGGTGCGTGGTGTTGCTGGCGCGATCTTGATTAACTGATAAAAATAAATCACGAAAACGATCCAAAACAATATGTGTTCGTGCAATGCATTCGACGACGCGCGCAAATATCTATTGGCATATAACGTTATCGTTCAAACCGATCGCCAAAATGCGCATCTCGACATCACCGCCGCTAACCAAAATGGCGGCCTGGATCAATCGACCGCCATCATAACACGCAAACGTACAATACTACTCAATAAGTGGAAATTAATCGACCTAAAAAGCGCCGCCCTTGACTGCGCGTCCCATATGGTCGGGCTGAGACCAGCGATCAAAACCCGTTACTCGAACTCTGCCGGTCGCGTGTCGTTGATATAGTTAGTAATTTTCGCCGAATTAACGAGGCGTCAAATACCGGTTTTGTTCGGGAGATGTCAACAGGGAGACGGATTCGCGGCACTGCAAATTACAGCCGCACGATAACGGTAAGCGATCGCAGCCGCGCGCCACGTTGTTAACGGGGCCCTTCTTTGTACGCCGGGTGGACGGGAAACCAGACTCGGCGCAGCGCTGACGACACGAAAGCGTACATCTTTATAGTCGGCGCAGAGATAACATCGACACCGCTCATCTTCGCTATCACTTGTTTTGTTACGGAGCGTGACGGTGTCGTGTATCGCGCGACATATGGGAGTGTGGACACGGACGGCGTTCTTGGACATTATTTCTCGCGCCAGTTTTAGCGGTTACGCGGGTGCAACGCTGACACGCGTTTGTTATCTTTACTGGCGTGTCTGAAACACGCCGATAACTGATAACTTGATAAGATATGAAAATATTATTAGTAGTAGTATTCTATTTTCGTTGTGTATAGTAAGCATACAATACAATACAATACTACGCGAGGGGACATTGCTTACAGTGTGCGTTGTGCGGATATATATATATATATATATAACTGGAAAGGAATACGTTATTAATTGTGTTGGTGTAATGCCACTGTGGCAACTACAAGTAATAAATGTTGAACAAAAAGAATATAATTTTATCATATTATTATTCATATTAATATTATAGTACCAAAATTAGTTCAATACTACCTAATATTATTATACATTAATACTACCACCACCCAATTGTCAATACACCGTCACATTGGATTGTCAGAAAACGATGTCTGTATTGTCCGTTCCATAAATGCAAACTCTACGCTAAATGCAGAGTTGACAACATTGTATGCATGAACAGACAACAGCAGCAGCAGCAGCAGCAGCAACAGCAGCAGCAACAGTAGCAACAGCAGCAGCAACCGCAGCAACAGCAGCAGTAGCTGCAAAATAAATATTAATTCTGTTACCATACGTAATTTAAAAACTCCATTTAGATGTCGCTTTCTTGTGATTTCGGACCTTGTTCAGGAGGCGGATGTAGTGGGTGGGTGCTACACGGCCACACCGGCTACGGCAACACTTGGCTTCTTATTGCTATTGCTTACTAATTGCTATCATTGTTATTATTATTACTGTTTATTGTTATTGTTATTATTGTTATTATTGTTATTATTGTTATTATTGTTATTATTGTTATTATTGTTATTATTGTTATTATTTTTATTATTGTTAGTATTGTTATTATTGTTATTTTGTTGTTGTTGTTGTTGTTGTTATTATTATTATTGTTGTTGTCGTCGTCGTCGTCGTCGTCGTCGTCGGTGTCGTGGTTGTTATCGTTGTCATTGTTATTGTAACTAGCTATAATAGTCAACAACGACTCAGTATACGGCACCGACAACGTAGTTCTCCAGCATGCCCGGTCTGTGCCCGGAGCGTCAGCCCCTCGCCTCCCGCCTCAGCCGCCGTCGACTTGTCGCTCGACTGGGCGTCTTGAGCCGGGCTGGGTGACGGGTCGTTGAGTCACTGCCGCTTCTAATTTGCCGCTACGTTGACTGCGACAATCGAGGGAGCAATTCGGCCGTGTTGTCGTCGCCGCAGTGACTTAGACGGTCACGGCCGACTGACTGATGTATGGCCGCTCTGTCAACGACCGATAACGTCGCAAATTACACAGTCCGACAGAGTTGACTTCATCACAGCTAAATGTAAACGGCATCGTTTTGTCTAAGGCGAGTGTATTGACTTGACGAAGTGCTGCTCGTCTCGCCGCTGTCATACGCACGCATGTACGTACGTATATACGTACGTACATCACAACATACACACGTACGTACATACGTACATACATACGTACATACGTACGTACGAACGAACGAACGAACGAACGAACGAACGGTCGGACGGTCGGACGGTCGGACGGTCGGACGGACGGACGGACGGACGAACGAACGAACGAACGAACGAACGAACGCATGCACGCACTCAGACATACATCCACGCAATTATTTATACACACATATATACGTACATACGTACATACGTGCATACGTGCATACGTGCATGCGTGCATGCGTGCATGCGTAAATGCGTAAATGCGTACATACGTACATACGTACATACATACATACGTACATACGCACATACGTACATACATAAATACGTTCATATATAAATACGTACATACATACATACATACATACATACATACATACATACATACATACATACATACATACATACATACATACATACATACATACATACATGCATACACACTAAGATGTTTATTTAAGACACACAATGAGTACTTCCATATAAAATAAAGCATAAATGAAACAGCATACAATTATATAAAATAATTTCGTCACAAATAGCCTGCTGACTCGTCCATCTCGATCAAAGATAATACACATGACGACACGGCAGTTGATCGCCTTGTCTAGAACCTCTAAGATGATTATTTCGCGACAACCGTTCGATCTTCGTGCCCATGTTCTCCTTCGTGCCCGGCGATGAAGAATTAATAACGCGAAGTGTCGTTAGCGCCATGGGCGAAGAGCTACTAAGTCGTCCCCGCGGAAACGACATCTCCTCGGCTCACATGTTACCTTTTTTGTAGTAAATTAAAACGTGTAGATTAAAGGTAAATCGGATTTGTTCAGATTTACTTGGCTTCCGCCGTAATGACGAGAGGCCGGCGGCGAGTTCTCATTACTCTAACTGAGATTAGATTCGTTGTGATTCTGACTGCAAGTGATCTCTCATTACGGGTAATATCCATTTGGCGGAGACGCGGCAACGATCACATAGCGAGAGGTTCAGATATCATTAGAAGATGGTTGACAAAGTGCCGGCTAATATCGCATTGGTGGAGCGAGGCTCTAAATAAACGATGCGAAGTGGCTTGTTTGGAGACGTTACGCAATCCACGGAACTCTGGTCGGTGTGTCTGAACCACGTGCACCGCACGCACAGGTGAACAAGTTCGCACAAACGCATGTACATATGCGTGCACACATGCACGCAAACACATACTCGCACACGCACGCACGCCCACGCACACAAATAAACACGTATGCACGAACATGCACACATGTTTGCACATATACAAATACGCACATTACAGTACACGGAATGTATATGCATAATAAGTTATAATAATAATAATAATAATAATAACAATAACAATTGTAATACTTACTTACAATTGCAGCCTAAGTCATTGTCCTAATTTCTGATTTTTGTTTTACCATTTTGCTATAACTGTTTTATATGTCAAGCTAGACTTGACCGTGGGAATCACGCGAACCCGCCGAACACAGAAGGGTTTTGCGCTGAGCCCCACCTGCCTTTGCATTACAGCTGAAAGATTATATTTACTAGTTGAATGTTTTATGTACAATGTAACCGGTTTGTGGGCGCCACATTCAAAGTTCGAATACTCTTACCGGCTTAATGACGGCAATTTGACAGGCGGTATTCCTTCGACGTGTTTATTCTTGTATTATGAACTTTATGGTTTAAATTGCCGAAGATACGAGGTCGGTTTAAAGAGAAACGAACAGCATCGACATAGACGCGCTGTGCCAGCTTGCGGCGTCGGTTGCAGGCGACCAATATGTCTGCGGTCGCTGGGTGTCAGCTGATCTCGGCGACATTCAAGTTGTCAAGCGGTGTTCGAAGCAACCCGAGTGTTCACATCCCCCGGGTCGGCGGACGGAATCACTTGTCAAATAATGCGGGCCGTGCTGACATATCGCTGTTAATATCTGTCGACATAACGGCGCGCTGGCGTCTTCGTTACGCGTTCCATTCTAAGACAAGTGCCGGTAAAGTGGCCAACTATTGAGTCCTCCTCCCGCCGGGGTGTCGGGTTGCCGTAATGACGGGTTTCCCGCCGCTCGTACGCAGCCGGTTCGTGTTTCGCCGTTCCGTCACGATGCCGCGACAAATTGCTCTTTAATAGCGGCCGATTTGCGGCGGCACAATGGCGTGGCAACGCGATATGTCGCGTGCGTCGACGATCGAATTGCCGACTGACGTGTTTTCGACACTCGTTGACGTCTCCGCTTTCTACCGACACTCATTTCGGCGTTCTCGCGTCTCTTTCTCATTGTCCCTCACCAGAGGGCGCTCAGGTCGCTCATCGGTTGGCTGTCGCGCCATCTGGGAAAGGATCGCTAATTTACTTCCGGTTTTACGATATGCTAATGACATGCCAGGGACGTTGAGACAGTCTCTACGTTTGGCAGTTTTGCGCTGACTATACAATTCATTTTGAACAAGAATATTGTCATATGTGAAGACTGCATACGGATCTCTTACTATGTCCATGCACGTTCAAATGTCCAGGGGATGGCTAGCTGCTAGCTGAATGTCCACATTTTAGTGTTTGTAGGATCTCAAGCGCAAGAACAGTTTTATATGCTGTAGTGATTTTGTACTGATTTTGATGGGAGGACGAAGGGTGTCATTTTGATTTTCTTGAGAGAACAAAATACGTAAATTGACGAATTGCGTGGAGCAGTTTGATGACAGAATATTACCATAATTTTAAGAATTACAAAATATGAATCTGAAAGCCGCATTAAAATCGTTAACAATGTCGCCAAATGGAAACTAAACAATAACCCATCGCCATTTATTTCCGAATGACGTCACGGTTAACAACGATGACGTCGGCGTCAACGCGACACTGCGAGAAGGCAAATTCTTGCACAAGCTTTGGTTCTAGTTGTTGCTGAATCTGAATCTGAATGTTCTAATGCATATGTTGTGTGTGGGTGCGTCACAGAACCGACCCGGCTATTAACGTGACGTTTAAGATGCGCGCAGCGCAAATGTATAAACAAAAAATTACAATATTTTATACAGCAATATACTAACGATAACAAGAACTGGCAATTGTTGATCAAACATAACCACCAGAAAAATATCAAAACTAAATTACTTTAAATGGATCGAAAACCCGAACATAATATTATTATCATAAACACGCTTACAGTGTGCTTTGTGCGGAAATCACACGAGTTGCCGGTAACACAGTTCAGTGAGTAATACGTACATTCTAGTTTGCTGTCTTAGGGGGTTGAATGTTCATTTAAAAAAAAAAATTGGCACAGATGACCTTTGATAGGTACTAATCAAATCGTGATATAGGACACGCATTTTGGATTCGTTAACATCCCCTAATTAGCATAAATAAAAAATGGCCGCCGCTGATATAGGCTAAAGCCCGATGTGGTCATATCTCATCTAATAATTCCGATGAGCTTTGTGATAGTTTTGGGTATGCCCGGTCGATCGAAGAGGTTTTCGTCACCACCCTAGGTCAAGGTCGCGAAGTTTGTGTCTAAAATAGCTATAATTTACCAATACAACTGACCTTGGGCTATTTTTTATGTTATTGTTAGACGTATGGCATGATAGATCAGATCATGCTATACTGTAAATTACCTCCGTTTGTCTCCATTGTGTCAAGGTCAAGTTCAGAAGGTCAAGGTGATGACCTCTAAATATAGCACAATCAGTATATTGTTAATAAAATTAAAACCGATCATGTCAGAATCATGAATATCGAGTCTATCAACATCAACATTCAATGACGCACATTTTAGACCACCCACAAGATTATTAATGGTAATGCAATCCGAAACGACGGAAAACAGTATCAGGAAATATGCTTTTTTAATAGGAAGCCCGCTATTGAATTGGAGATGGACAAAGTCAGTCATGTCTATAGATAGAACCATCACATCAGGCGTGGAACAACAACAGGTACGACATAACTCATATACATACAGTAGTATGGAGGTATTTGGGTGTTTGTGTCGGGGGAGGACCGGAGCGACCATAACAGCTTCCTCCACATGTTCATGTAGTTGTGCACATAAGGCCTGTCTTATAGCAGAATCACTTTCCTGTACAGCCTGTAGTGCACCCGCAAATGGCCAGCTCGTCCAGGGATTTCGTTGCTCGCGCGAGGAGAATCTAGAAAGGCACTAACCAGGTTCAGACTAAACCCACCCCCTGGAGACTGGGCTCGGCAAGACTTGTTCGGCCACGAGAGATTGCCCCCACACGTATCCAGCTTAACATGTCGCTCTCTTGACATGGTCTATCAAGGCTGCCTTGGTTGGTGGCAGTTACTAGAACGTGCGAGATTACTGTGCGAATATCTGCTGGCTTACTTGGTCGACTTCCGTCAGAGGGCAGGACACAGAGTATAGTGACACCACAAAACCCTCAGTGACATTGATATCCTCTGAAGACAGTGTGAGAGGCCTTTCCACCAGGTGGTATAACGCGGTTGGAACTATCGGCTTGTGCTCCACTTTCCATACGCTGATTTCTTCAGCGTGCCAGAAATGAAGAAAGTGGCATGGAATGCGGGGAGAGCGCATGCCTTGACGGCAGACACAGTGTTGCAGATGTCGTGGATGGAAATATGTCTGAATTTCTTGTCCATTCCAAACGACACCCACAATTTCTCCGCACCGATCTCAGTGGAGAAAGGAATCCCCAGGACAACGATGTCAATGTCGTTTGTAATGACCAGCATGCGCTTGTAGCCTTGTGATATCGCATTTGCTGCATGCTACGTAACTCTCCGTGGTTGCACGGACTTAGCGGATACCTCGTTCGAATCACAGGGTTGTCATTGGTGCAGGATTCTGGAGGACGTTCTCATCGCAAGTTGTAATAACGACCACACCCTCGTAGAAGACGGACTGCCCTATCAAGCCTATAGACACTGGAATAGTTCCGCCTTATTGGTTTCGTTGCGCAGATAGCTGTTCCAGTTCTTCGGCATCTCCCGTTCCCATCTGTTAAACAAGGATAGTCACTGACACTGTTTCCCGTAATGTCGGGTTGCATTACCTTTAATAAACTTGTGGTTGTTCCAAAATGTGCGCCATTGAATTCTGAAGTTGATAGACTCGAAATTCACGATTCTGACATGATCGGTTTGAACTTTAATAATATACGGATCGTGCGGCACTTAGAGGTCATCACTTTGACCTTGTGGATTTGATATTGACGCCATGGCGACAAAAGGAGGCAGTTTGTAGCATACCAAGATCTGATCTATCACGTCTTACGTCTAACATAGGACAAATAGCTCCAAAGTCAGTTGTACTGGGAAATTATAGCTATTTTATGCAAAAAACGTCGTGGCCTTGACATTGGATGACGATGGAAACCTTTTCGGTCGACCGGGCATATCCAAAACTATCGTAATGCATACCAAACTCTTCGAAATCGGCCTGTGACTGTATCAGGTTATATATCGATGGCAGCCATTTTTGATTTAAGCTAATTAAGGGGTGTTAGCGAATCCAAAAATGTGTGTCATATATCAAGATTTGATGTGTACCTATCAAAGGTCATCTGTGCAAAATTTTGTGATTTCTTCCAAAAATGAATATTACGTCCAAAAAGTGACTCTAAGACAGCAGACTATTCGTAAAACGACGTGATGGCAGTGTGTAATATATATCCTGTAGTTTTCCTACGAGTAGCTGTCACAGAGAGGCAAGCGTGGTGAAGACAGATGAGGTAGCACATATATATGCATATGGTCAGCGTGTTGACTTTTCCAGAAAGGGTGTGGGCATACTGGCGTCAAATGTGGAGGAATTTCTTTCCAAGAAAATGGGCATTCTAAAATGTTTTATCTCAGGATGGTGACCATGTCAAGTTTATACAGTGTAGTGTTTTTTTATGGGTCATTAGAAGGACATACTCTACGACATCCACAGTTTACAGAGGTTTAGAATATACAATTCACAACATTATTATAATAAACAAACTAAAATACTAAATATATAAATAAATACACAACATATTATTATAATTGTAAAACAATGTAAAACATCAATCAATTTGCGAATTAAAGAAAAAAAAGTTCATTAATTAAAATAAATTGATCAACAAAATTAATAGGTTTGCGTATTATGTTTGATGATTGCCGATGTTATTATAAATTATACTTGTTGAATTTAAATACATGTAGAAATTTGTTTTGTGAGTAAAAATTTTGAATCGGTTCTGTGTACTAGCAAAAATGCCCGTCACCTGACGGGATGCCTTGGTCGTTATCGTAATGTTTACCAAACGTTAGGAAACGCACATCATTACACAAAGACCATGACGCGCTCGCATATACTCGTTGTTTGTTCAAAATGGCGAAGGTCGGATATAATGTGAAGTTCATGTCCATCGATAGGCCCTAGTCATTATACTATAGAATTGTCGAATAATATTCGTATTGCTATGTCATTGACGTGAGGGTAGACATCAGCAACATTGTGTCAGCGTCTACGTCATGTTACCAGTCCATGATGCAGGGGCCGTTTTCCCGAAGTATTTGCCTCGCACGCGCGGTTACTGCGATTGTTAAGTTACGTTTTACGTAATACGCGCACATTACGTTTTATGTTCCGAACAACTGATTTATCCCATAAAAGGTGAGAATTTTAACATATAGCTGGGGTATTTTGAAAACATATAGGGCTTACGTCATATTCGCGAGGTCGTAGGTTAATCCCTGAAAGTTTAGCGCTCGAGGTTTAAGCTGTCTACGAGGAAAACGTTGACTTACCCGCATTCGCACATTCATAAATACCTTTCCTCGATAACAATTAGATACGTGTGCAGCAAAGCGGATGTTTATCTTACATGAGATGGGCGTTTTGATCTCGCAAAAGATCAACTACACTTAGAATACCGCGAAGATTACACGTTGTCGTGTAATAACGCCGTGACGCCGAGTTGTATTACGTCTTTCAACTGTCACTTGATTGGCGGCGGCGTTCCTTCGGGTAACGATGGTATACGTTAGAAAAAATCGTGCAGACGTTGGTTTTTATTCTAATAGCTGTGTTCTATACGAAACCGCTCTTATTGATTTGAGTAAAACGCTTTTTATTGAGTGCACAAACGTTAACTGAGAACCGCAATATGATTCCAGAGACCCTGTTGGAAATAATGCTGACCGATAGGCGGCCGTGGTTTTTATCTGCGAGATGGACTCACTTTAAAATTATAGGTTTACGGATGTACTTCATGGAAAAAATGAAGACGTGTTTTGGTATTAACACGAACGGGAGTGAGTCACCCTTGAACCTGCCGAGCGAGTAATTGTTTATGTGATCTTTGTTATCGTAAGCGAATTTGACAGCTCTCCGGTGTCGTAAAAATAAGAATAATGAATTCGTTTCAGACAATTAAGATAAAGGCACCGTCACAGGATTGCCACGCAAACCAAAGTCGTAGGCCCTAGACATGCATGCAGACCTTGTCGTAAAGGACATTTCGACAACGCACGGTTGGACTTGAGACAAGTTGGCATAATATATAGAGAACATTACCAATTAAATTATATATGTATTTGGTAATTGAACATATTTCTAATAGAACAGTGTTTGACAACTACAAGTTTTGGGAATAATCATTGTATTTTGGGTGCTCTAATATACAGGAAAGATGAACATCTAAGAAAAAAAATGTGTAAATATTTACCCTGATATGAATGAATGTGAACTACGGCTTTACGATACAGTAAACTAGCAATTTAAATATGACATGTTCAAGTATCGAATACCGTAACAAATGTAAGGATTACATGATAAATAAAAGAAATAAATTTGTAAATAAAAGAAATCGTTTACGTTTGTGCTCAGGATGTTCATGCGAAACGGGAAATAGCACTACGTAGATCCGTCGAGACAGACAGCCGTTAACATGCTACAAGTGGTCAATATTATACCGAATTAATAAAAATAAGGATAGCGTATATATCAAACTTGGTTACTCACAATATTATATACCTGTCATAGGTATACATGACGGATTATCTGTAGAGTATATATACACCTGTACTCTGGAATAACGAATCTGGCAACGTTTTACTTTCTACAAGACGTACGCCGTGTTGATGAGTCGTGTAAGCTTTCATTTAGCTCCTGCTTATGTTACATCGTCAGACAATGAGACTTGTTAAACATACACTAAGGCAATTAGGCCTAACTTATGTATTTTACATTATGGAGTATATGTACACCGTACACTGTGCACTGTACATGCAAACCTGCTCGATAAATAGTATACAACAAACTCTGAAAGCATAGACCCGTACAGGCATAATATTAGAGAGTGTCTGCAAGCATACCGATCTCCATTCCCTTCCCTCTCCCTAACGCGCTGTGCGTACTACGTCATCGCTTGTTGTGTTTATGCGATCGGTTAAGTGTCGATCGGATAGGTAGATACGTAACCGGCAGAGATGATCGGTGAGCGCAATCCCTATCCATTTTACGTTCAAATTATGGATGAATCAAAGTAAACAATATGACAGCATTGTACATACAACTGTTTTTGACTGATTAGTCGCCTCGTTTTAATTGATGTTGTGTTTAATGCATCAGAAAAACATATTTTAAGACCTGTCTCAGCATGTATTACGTAAAGACGGGGGCACAAATCGTGCGTGGAATCGTTTTTAATGTTATCACACAAAAATGATCAAATCCTTCCGTAAGATATATATGTGCTAAATCTCTAACACATATTTCGTTAATTTTTTTCTCAAATAAACTGTTAGAAAAGTTGTCTTGGGTGAAGTACTTACGAATATACTTATATAGACAGGCAAATCCAAATCTCGCAAAAGGCGCCTACGTTAAAAACCATGCATCCTCTCTTCGCTGTGATGTGCTTTTGTACATAATTCCAAAATAATTTAGATGCATTATGGTCTGTCCATTTGAGCTTGTGATTAGGACCATATATCCAGCTGAAAGGGGCATACATGTACGATACGTTGGCGAGTGACACGCCGTGTTGTAGACACTCCTGACGGTTATATATCTCCAACAATCGACAACGATCGCGCAGCGCGTTAGGGATAGGGAAGGGAATCGAGATCGGTATGCTTGCAGACACTCTCTATTATCCCTGTTAAACACCCCAAGCCACGCCCATGACTGTTATGACAGACATCATCACCCGTATGACGGCAATCGGGATATTTTAAGCTTTAATAACGGTTGGTGTTGTTTATGATTTCGTTAATTAAGTCGGGTTGTGAATATTGCATCCTGTATCTATTCCGATAAACAGAGTTGCAAGTCAGCGTCGGATCAAGCACGGAAATGTGTCATAAACTTATACTACTTTATTAGCGCCCATTCTGTCGCCGGTCGTTGGCAGCCATTGCCAGCATCCAACGAGGGACGGGCCATTATTTGATGTTCCACAGGCAACCATGTCAAGGATGTATTTTTAATTCTGTATGCAAAATAACATTTTTTTTTTTTTTTTAATGTCAAAAGTTGTTTTTTGTGATGTCACTGAATTTCACTGAATTTCTGTAGAATGTTTTACAAACAATTATTTCCTGAAAATCTACAAACGGAAGGCTCCTCGTCAAATAGTATCAGAAACAAGGTCTTATCTATGTCCATAAGGGATCTTTCCCCACCCACACGTCCAGATGCAGACAGCCAACCGTTAGAAATGTTGAACCGAAATTTAAGCCTCTCACCGGCATAACTGCGTGATGTTTGTTATCCTCAAATATGGCTGTTGGTACCTATTTGTTTTTGGGTACAACATATCCTAGAAAGGGGACGGTGTCTCAAAATCACTGTCACTTGATTCGTCTGCCTTAAACGGGAAGTCTATTAAATTAATGAACTGTCTGCCCGTCTGACTCAGGGACGAAGCCGAAGATCGCCCGCCGTTTGCGCGTGGCAAACCTCTAAATTATCGCAACCTCCCCTTTTAATTACAGCCCATTGACGACACGCTTTGCGCGACTGGTGATCATTTATGGATATTACTTCTGCTTAATCCGCCGCTCGCAAGCGCCCCGAACATCAATCAGGGCGCGTAATTGCGGACAGATAGCGACTGCGGCCAGTGCTCGGGCCAATAACGGATGCCGGACCGCTGAAATACGAGCTTTGTTAAAATAGTCGCTAACATCGCCGCCTGTAATGATGATCACGTCTCGCAGGATCAGGTGTGTAGAGGCTGTCTCATCATTGCTACTAACGCCGCGGCTTGCGTGTCGAGGCATGGTGAACGGGCGATAGCACCTCGTCAAAAACGTAATTCGCACCTCGTGGGTTGCGCTTTATTGCAGTGATATTTCTTGTCGACGCGAACTCTGTCGCCTCAACGATAAACCGTTCTCGCAGTCCGGGGGGATACGGACGCGGCAGGTGCGGGAGCGCGGAGAAGGGGGTATGGGATGATGGGCCGGGTGAGACGGATGAAGTTATACTGACCTTGTAAGTCCATCGGTTGTTAATATAATGTTCTAAATATTAGAATAAACATGTCGAAAAGTTGACATTTTACATAAAACATTCAAACTGTAAACACCTGCTGTTGGCAGTATTGCGGTGACATGCGGGGCTAATTGCAAGTCCATGAAATCGGTTTTGAAGTTGGCTGGTTCCCATAATGAAGACCACAAATGGGATGAATTATAATCGATTAAGCGAACGTCCTGCTGTTATACTATTGCCACATTTGGTTTGAGCGTGTGATTTCAGTTAACGGAAACCGTAACGTTGTAAGGTAAAGGCGCGGACACGCTGATAGCATGGATGCAAAATGATAATTAACGAAATTATTATCGTCATCGTCGACGTCATCCGGTGTCGTAGACTGCTGGTGAATTATGTGTCAGTTTCATTTCTCCACCATGACTTCTGCCTATATCTCAGTTGCACGCGTTGGCTAATAATTTACACTCCATTATCAACCTTGTTCATCATGTTTACTGTTCTGCATGATTAGCCCACTCTAATGGCAGTAAATATTCGCATCCACCCACCCGCGGTGCAATACACCACTCGGTTACTGTGTCGGCATCTGGAGAACTAATCATCCTTCAATTAGCTCAGATAGGAGACACGTCCTCCGGAAAAGCAGAACAACCATTAAACACGTGAATGAATATTCTCTAAACAACTTTCATTGTGTTTTCTGAAATACCAATTGGTAGATCCAAGGCAAATGGTCCAACGAAGCGACTAGACATAAACAAGCGAATGATTGGTGCACCGAGGAAAAGCACTGACAATCTCCAAAGTTAGTGTATTGATATATATAGATGTTCATGCTGTTGGCTTAACATCTGATGTCTTATAAGTACAAGAACTTGTTGAAGTAGCATAATTACACGGACTACAAGAGAGAGGACAGAGAATTGAGCCATGTACAACGATTGTTATTAGAAAGATGCACCTCCGTGAGGTCTATGCCCACATACTGGGCGGAGGTACAGCGAGAAAACTACACGTACTCACACGTAGACACACCCGTACAAACACAAGGTACAATTACACGCACAAAAGCACGCAAAGAATTATTAAGAAAACAAAGCATATGCCGTAATTAAATAAAGCAAGAACGCAAGGCAGAAAACATACATAAGACCGCATGCTGTAGGCGAACACGATAACATCGCTTTCGTTGCTCCAGCCAACACTGACGTTCTGTATGCAAACTGTCAGAATCACGCGCGTGCCGCCACAATCGATAACTCGGCAAACCCGTAGCAACGAGGCACTCCCGCCGCAAGAGCTAATTAGCGCATTAAGTAGCGGAAATTATTAATTGAATTTTGCTTTAACGCCGGATTACGGCAACGAACGCTTCCCCGCAAAATCGCTGTCAATAGGTTTCTTTCAATCTAATCATTGCCATTAATTTTTCAGTTGCCCTAATCCGTGCCTAGCCGCTTCCTACTTATAGGGCATCATTGTGCCGCTATCTCGGCCGCCAGGAGCGCCACCGTCGTTGTGATTAACAGTGTACTTACCGGCTTCGCTACCCGGGGAGAGGTCATCACAACGCCTCTCTGCTGTAGTCTCTTCTTGTCTGATCTCTTAAAGTGACCTCGTGAGTTTCGTTACCCAGAAACATCCTCTGGCGCCAAGGATGACTATGGTATTAGACAACCCCTGGTATGTAAGTTGCCAACACAAAAGTGCGGACGTCCGATGAATCAATTATACTTCGTCCCACTTGCTGTCTTCGCCGGTCTTCATTTTGGGAACCAGACGACACCAAAGAGCAATTTCTGGAATCTGTGGTCAGTCCATTCGTCCCATATATCTCAGTTCTGTAGCTACAAGGTATTATACAATTATAATGCTGATTCATTTACAAACTTTGTCTCGTTATATATATATATATATATATATATATGTTTATACATATACATATAAATAAATATATATATATATATATATAATATATTTTTGTGAAAAAACAATTCTACATAATATCCATTGCAATAGCCTAGCTCGTTTGTATAACTATTGTGCAGGTGTAGTTTTGACAGATCATCTGACAAACTATAATCTTATTTAATATTTTTTTATTTCCTAGGAATCAGTTTTAGTGATTTTTGATATTGGACACTTGACGTGAATGCGCAAAGCTCTTCTACAGTCTTGTGTCGGTGTTGTTCATGCAATGTCCTTGTTCTCACAAAAACACGTCACCGAAACACTCAACGGGTTGAAGGCGAAATATCTGCACGCTAATTGGCTTTGGCCAGTTACCGGACTTAACGACCGAAATAAATTATTTCGACTATTTAAACAAATGTACGCACTTTTTATTAAAATGACTGAGAATAATATTTATGCAACTCACACGTTACATGTTTGAATGTTTAAAAAACAAAGAACTGCATACGCGCTGGGCTAGACCAGTTGATGACGCAGCGCTATCATTTAAAAACAATTTCGGTGCACTATGTTTAGCTGCTAATTTATCTTCAAATGCGTCTGTTCACGAAGACAGGCGTTAGTTTTTCACCAGGGCCAGATGGAAGTTCAGGTCTTCAATTTATCACTTGATTGTTTTTGAGAACAGTTATAAATAAATGATTTGACTACACTGTTTATAATTGCGTACGTGAGAGAAGTGTTTTGAGAAAAACAATAAGCTGATGATCTCCTTTTTGTAAGCTGAATGGTAAGGCCACAATTTTTCCATAATAAAATAGTAAGTGAATTTGTACCGTTTTTGAAGTTGTTCTTAAACCGGTACATATATAGAAATCATTTTAAATATACACAATGTTATATTTACACTTCTAATATTTAGTAGGTGCTACAAATGGCATACGCTGGCATGGTAAAAACATGCTTCGTAAAAAGAATTTCCAAAGCATTGCCATAATAAATAGTGTCAATACCGACAACTTCCAGGCGACAAATGACTGAATTGAAACTTGCGAGTATTATATTGACAGTATGTTGAAATACCGACAGCCTTCAGACAGACAGACAGACAGACAGACAGACAGACAGACAGACAGACAGACAGACAGACAGACAGACAGACAGACAGACAGACAGACAGACAGACAGACAGACAGACAGACAGACAGACAGACAGACAGACAGACAGACAGACAGACAGACAGACAGACAGACTGACAGACTGACTGACTGACTGACTGACTGACTGACTGGCTGACTGACTGACTGACTGACTGACTGACTGACTGACTGACTGACTGACTGACTGACTGACTGACATTCAGTCAAAAAAATTCAGACAGACGGACAAACAGAGTTGTTTATTTATTCACTTGTACAATATGGTATAATAATAATACTGATTGTAATGATGTACGTTGCGGTATAACAGTAACAATGTGAACTTTCAAATGGGTATCGTATTGAATGTTCAAGTTGGATACGGGAGACTCCTGTTAAGACTAAGAAGTCACTCTCATTGACGCTCGTTAAAGACATACTTCACCACCCACAGTAGCGGTTCGTCTACTTCTCTCGTGTTGTCTTCATGTTGTCTTGTGATGTAGTCTTCATGTGACGTTGTGGTGTAGTCTTCGTGTGGCTTTGTGGCGTAGTCTTCTTGTGGCCTTTTGGTGTACTCTTCATGTGGCCTCGTGGTGTAGTCTTCGTGTGGCCTTTTGGTGTACTCTTCATGTGGCCTCGTGGTGTAGTCTTCACGTGGCCTTGTAATGTAGTCTTCATGTGACCTTGTGGTACAGTCTCCATGTGGCCTTGTGATACAGTCTTCGTGTGGCCTTGTGGTGTAGTCTTCATGTTGCCTTCTGGTGTAGACATCATGTGGCCTATTGGTACAAGCTTCTTGAAGTCGTCTTGTGTAATCACTGCCTGGCTTTCTGGTACAATCTTTACGTTGCGTTCTCATGCAATACTAATAATAATTGCCAGTTTAATATCTGATTACACCTTTGCCGACGTCGCCTTGACTCGACCCCCACCGCCACAAGACGTTCGTGTGTACACTTGCAATTACCTATCAATTTCACGGAGTATACATTAGGCCCTTAGCTTTGTAAGAGAGTTGACTTGTTTTGCTATCGAGTCACGCGCGCGTGATGGCACATCTGGCTCGGCCATAATGGGTGCACACCATGGCCAGTCGCCGCTATTGCTTGCCTTTGTCTCGGTCAGTCGCTCGGACAAATGAGTGTCCAATCAGTTCGGCCACCGTGGACGCCCTTACGTGATCGCTGCAGCACCTGGTTGTCTGGTGTCGTCTCTAGGCAGGTGATGGCGACGAGGGGGTAATGCCGGAGAAAGCGGGGGGCGTCCGAGTTTTGTTGATGCGAGTGAGACTTATCGCGCGCTGAATATCCTGACGAATACAGATGTGGCGATGTCGTGCATGCACCCAGTGACGTGCAAACGCACGAGCGCACACGCACGCATGTACGCATGCACACATGCCCGCACTGTAGATTTGCTGTAGTGTGAGAATATGTTATGAACTATATGTATTTTCTGGGAACTGGTTGTAAACATTTACATGACATACGTTTGTAATTCGAAAAAAACAAGAAGGTATAAATATACGTAAGAACTCCAGGAAGAGAGTTGAGGAAACTCCGTCGCTACTTGTGAACAAGCACACGCTATTACGTTAACTCAGACGATTGATTGCCTTTTTGTTTAGGACAGAACACAGCTGATTATCTCAATGCTCAAATTTTTGTTGTGCTCAACATGTTTTGTTCCAGTAATTTTCATTACAGATATGAAGATTTCAAGTAAACACGTCAATTTCCCTGCTGCAAACAAAGAGGGGATATACACCCCCTACACCCCTAACCCCGTATCCGCCACTGCTACCGCCCTAACAGGAACAAATACAGTTTAACATGTTTATCCGAGTTTAAACGTCACAGTTGTTGACGTTGCGCGTTAATCAATACGGTTGCCCAATAAGCGAGCACTCGGCAGTTAGTCGCGCATTACGGAAGCGCGTGCGGCAAAGCGCGCGGTAATCTGCACGCTTCGCAATGAATATGCTTCAACAAATTTTCGCTCTTTAACGCCGGCGATCTCCGGCGAGTTTACGGCAGTTCTCGGTCCCCAGAGTCGCCGTCTACACGGCTCTGCTCGGGCAGGCGTAATCGTACGCGACAGCCGGTTTTACCTCGATGCTTAATCACCATTTCGGCGATAAGAGCGGTTCAAACGTAACTGGCCGCAAATTAGGATGGATAGTCGCGATTTCATTTGGCAGCCATATGAATGGTCGTATGACGTAACTGCCGAATCCGAGGGATGACATGTATCCGACGTAGAGTGCTTAACGTCACCCCGTTGTGACGTCACATGTCTGACATCAACCACTTAGCGTCGCGTGATAAGAATCTTATTTTTCTTTGCGGTTATCTACGATTTCACTATTTGTTACCGCGAGTGCAGTATAGTAGAGTACACCGCGCCGAGCTGTACCGCCGAGCAGTACACACATCGTAATCACACTCGGTGAGTTGCGACCGAAACTGTTTTGTTACGTCATGAAGCGGTCATTGCGTTCAAAATACGGTGGTTTTATACCCACAAAACAACCGACTGCAGCGATAGAGCAATTTGATATAACTATTGTCATTTTCTTCTAAAGATGTCTCCTTTAAACGTATGTATAATCTTGTCTGCCCTCTAAATCCGGCTTTCTCCCAACGGCGGGTTTCTTACCTAACTATTAAATATCGGTTTCTCTATATTTTCTACACAAAAATGATTTCCTTATAACGTTAATCTAATTAAGCCCAGCTGCAGAAACGTAGGCCAAGATTTTTTATGATATTCAAATACACCTTTGATACGACCCCTGGCTTGTCGGGCGGGTCTCGGTAGAAGGCGCTAACAATAATAGCGTACAAGCGCTCGCCTATGAAAGTGACAGTCGTCTCTTCGGCCTCAGGGATTTGACACACTTGGCGCTGTCATAAGCTCACGTACATTCGCCATTACGCCAACACGCCGAATTAAGCCACCGAGAATCACCGTCGGAGAGACTGCAGCTATTATAATTTTACATAATTACAACTGCTCCGACTTGGTTCTGCATGCGGCGATAATACGCACAGCTGTGCGGTTCTTGTTGGGTATATAACACAATGTCTTTATTAAGCAGCAGCTCGTGTTGTGTAAATGCATATCAATCGAATCTCATTTTACGGTCTCTTCTGTAAAGCAGCCAATTTGCAATTAAGGTCACCATGGTACAGTCCATATTTTTGTAACAGTAAAGTATAAACACTAGACCTACTAATAAGGTCACCTCGCTATTCAGGTCAATTGGGTCTTAATAGTGAGGCTCCATGCTACAAATACGTATTGGTGTACTTAACCAGTTAGACGGCGCAAATGTGTTTAGACGTTCTTGCGTTTCATTCTAGAAATAATCTTTAACATAATAAAGATTATGTGAAACGCTTCAAAAATGCACTAAGCAAACTTTCACAAAACCGTATTATATAAACTGTAATAAACTCGGGTAACGCATGACCATTTAGCGTGCAATCAACCATTACTCGCGCTGTCGCGCGTAAACAAAGGGAGCATGCATTATTTTAATTATGAATAGTCACATATCGGCATAACTCTAAAACATGCATGTATGCGGACGTCTGCTAATAGCAGACCTACGCACAGTAAATGGTGCGTGATTGCGAGTTTGAGTTGTTTTTAAAAATTGTCACCTTTCGTGGAAAGTGTCTTAGGTTTGCCGGTGTAATCTTAATATGCCGGAATTGTCGTATCGTCGTTTTGATGTCGCCTCGCTTATCGCCCAGTGTGCCTTGCGGGCATCATGGCGTCAACGAAGCTCAGTCGCGACTAGCGAGATGATTTAGCCACCTGAGACTAGCTCAGGCTCACATTTATACGTGGGGCGCGGTGGTAGCGTAGTTAGGACATCGGACATCGACTATCCTGGATCCATCCTCTTGCTGCTGTTCTGAAGTCCGGGCAATTTAGTTCGTTTTTTGTTGCTTCAGTTCATCCAGCTGTATACATGAGAATGTACTATAGACAGTGGAGAATATATGTGAACGAATAATCTTAGCGCAGTACTTAATTGCAGCATGATTGCAAAGAAATTGTGTCGTACGTCGGTAGTTCCCAAGGAACAAGAACTGGAAACCACGACGAAAATAGCGGGTCTTAGAAAACAAATTAATACGTCATCATGACATCTGATTACACCTTTTTGATGTTTTAGAAACATTATAGTGTTTTTACGATTTGACATTTTTACATTCATGTCTTATTTACATCTAGAACAATTTACAGAAATGTGTTTTTGCAATCATGTTTACATTTGACCTTTCTCAGATCAAATATCATACAATTATTATATGTTTGCTGGGGACCTTTAGTTGGATTGCTCCTTCGGGCAGTCAACGGATACGCTTGAAAACCGACCATGTTTCTGTATTCGGTCTTGACCGATTCCAGCCAAGTGTAATATTAATGTCACAGATAGCCGGAAGCGTGAACGTGTTTGCGCAAATAGTGTCAACTGTAGTATCTTGTTTATATTTAACAAAATGTGACACTCTATATACCAAAAAAATGATAATTTTTTATAGTTAATGTTATATATGTATATCTACACCTCTGTATAATATATATATATATATATATATACATATACATATATATAGATATATATATATATATATATATATACATAGTCGAACTATATATTGTATTCTAACATTTTGTTCGTACACTTGTAACTTACTTCATGAAGTAAGTAAGTAAGTAAGTAAATTAATTTCCTCATCCAGATAATATACAACATAATTCAAGAGCAATGTAACACAGATGAGGTGGCTAAATCAAACTCATACAGTGTACTCCCACATACCTAATATTAAATATATAAAGGTTATACAGAGCATTCAATTGCAATAGTTTCAGGTTAACGACTTCCGTAAATTAGAGCTAGAGAGCCAATACAAGATAATTCACAAGCGAATTCCTTACAATATATAATTAGATTTAACATAATTTAAACAATATATATCGTGGTTACAAAAAGTTACGAATCTTATCTTTCAACGTGCGATGTAAAACACACACACACACGCACGCACGCACGCACGCACGCACGCACGCATGCACGCACGCACGCACGCACGCACGCACGCACGCACGCACACGCGCACGCGTACACACATAAACACACACACTCACATACACGCACGCACGTACGCACGCACGCACGCACGCACGCACGCACGCACGCACGAACAGACATTTGAACACACACGAACTTGACTTTATTACTATTACATAACATACACAAGAGCATGATCTGGCTACATGTATATGATTTCTAATTCAACATATTCTCTCATTTAGAACTTATAATGCGTCATTTGGACTGAACGTGTCACGACTACATAAGTTATGATTCGGGATGGAATGAATAAATATGTTCAACAAAACAATTTGAAACACGAACTATCTTTCCTTTAAGATGTTTGGTCACGTCGTTAAGCAAATAAGGAATGCAACGGTAAATATTAAAGGGAACAGTCGACTGCGAGCGGCGGAGGGTTGCCAAGAGTCACGCGAACACACATCCAGAACATGGGCGGGGAACATGAGACACAAAGATCTGTAGTCAGAACAGCACAATGCAGAGGGAGTGGCGATCCATATTTGATAACCGACCGTCAAACAGGAGAGAGGGATCAGTGATGATGATGCTCAGAATCGTCGGTGGACGTATAATATCACGTCACGGGAGGAAGTTCTCCGGGTAAGATGACCCGATGGCAGCGTGGTTCGCTGGGGTGGCACGGCGGTGTAATTGGAACTAGGCGGTACTTTGAGAGAAAATCAATAAAGACAAGCGACGGGGTCTGTTTCCAGGTGAACGGAGCACTCTGGGCGGACTCAACCACCGGCGATATAAGAGCACTAGAAATAACCGCGATCCGAGTGTACGAATCTCTCGTCGCGTGCGGGAATAGCGTCCGTATCACGTGTCATCGGTATCGTGACATGTCAAATATCACCGGATGACTGACTGAAGTTTCACTTAGTGACGTCTTGTGACAGTGCCTTTGATTAAAGATCTATGAAAGCCGCGTGTATGAGAACTTGTATGACAGGCGAAGCCCGCGTGTAGCGAAATGACACAAATAAACGTTTATTTGAACGGTTTCAGACGGTTAGATGGGTATCTTTCTAGTTGAGCAAAGGGGCGTGTGTTTGCATATGTATATATTTACTGTAGTTCTTGTTATCTTATCTACAATGTCAAATTTCCCGAATAGAGACATTCCGTATCTTGCCAAGATGGCTTCCTCTGTACAATTGTCTTTCTGGTAGAATAACATTATTCCACAATAAGAATTACAATAAGTAAACGGAACTGTACTGAAGAATGTTCGGTAATGAAAATGTTTGTGTCTATGTGTGTGTGTGTGTGTGTGTGTGTGTGTGTGTGTGTGTGTGTGTGTGTGTGTGTGTGTGTGTGTGTGTGTGTGTGTGTGTGTGTGTGTGTGTGTGTGTGTGTGTGTGTGTGTGTGTGTGTGTGTGTGTGTGTGTGTGTGTGTGTGTGTGTGTGTGTGTGTGTGTGTGTGTGTGTGTGTGTGTGTGTGTGTGGCAGGCAGGCAAACATTCTAATATACGAAAAATACAAATATACAATATACATATACTGAAAATTATTATGAAAACTTGTTAATGTATTCTCACCCATGAAGAATACGACTAGCAAGTCTCCACCGCGCACATCAATTGATTTTTATCGTCGGCGTTGGTTGTTTAATGAACCCTGAGCCGCGTCAGACTGCAATAGACTGCCGTAGTTATTGCACGCATCATCGATTGGTGAGCGCTTTCATGTTCCGCTTCAACTAGAAGAGTATGTTTTTATTGCATAGTGATCAACCGGCAACAATCGTCGAGGAAATGGGCCGTTTGTGTCGCCTCGTTATGAACTGATTTGTTTTGTTATTAAAAGCAAATCTATTTCATTGTTCAATTAACACAGATATCTATAGTTTGTCGCCGGACGAAGGCTTGCTCCGGTGCATTATCGGCGCCTACCAACAGGAAGTCAATAGAATAGTCTGTAAACTAACTGAGGCTGTCTTGTAAACTTGAAAAGCACATTTAATAAATAGATTGATGAGATTTGTTTTACCAAACCACACATAACGATATGGATGAAACGGTAAACAGATATAAGTTGAAATAGAAGATCTAACGGGGTAAATGGCTCAGTGATGTGACATACAACCTCCCCTGAGTAAGTCCGACTGTACCTTCTTGTGGTGACCCTGTTGCACCCGAGTGTCATCTCATGACAAGGGGACGGACACAGTGATGGCTAACGGAGGGACAACCCTGACAGAAAACTCCACTGACTGGGCTAATCACCCATCCATGGGAAACAATATGATCACAGAAACCAAAACGAAAACTCTTCCAACTAACACCAAACCTCAAGATGATGCCTCCCCGGAGAGCAACATGATGCGAGCTGATGACAGTCTTCGAGAAGTCAGACCGCGGATAGAGCATCTACTTACCGTCGAGCGAAACACCGGAATAGGTACCTGAAATGTCCGGATCATGTTCCAAAGAGGGAAGGCGACCCAAGTTGCGTATGGAATGAAGAAATACAACATTCAGGTGCTGGGCATCAGTGACACCAGATGGAATGGAGCCGGACATACAAAGCTTGTGACAGGCGAACACATAATCCACCCAGGACATGAAGACGACGACCATGCACACGCACACGGGGTCGCAACAATGGCAGCACAAGGTGCCATCAAAGCTCTGATGGAATGGAACCCTGTGTCGTCAAGAATGATTACAGCAAGATTCAAGTCAACAGGGAGAAACGTTAGTGTGATTCAGTGTTATGCTCCAACGAACAGTGACAGAGAAGAAGCAAAACAAGAATCCTAATACAGACTGTATTAAATTACATACCAAGGAAAAACAAAACAATTCTAATGGGTGACATCAACGCAAAAGGCAACACAGGTAAAGAAGAAATAATTGGGAAACATGGAATCGGGGTCATGAATAAAAATAAGGAACTTTTCACAGGTTTCACAGTCACAAACACCGAACTGTTGAACAGGACAAACCAAACAAACATTCAAAAAAGAAAATGGACATGGATGGGACATACACTTCGATAAAACGCTACAACAGTTACAAAACGAGATATTTATCACATGATCAAGTACACAGTATACCACATTTACAATTTGGATATCGTTTTGGGGAATCTTACTTAGCAGCATCTAACCTGTTTCATTTAAGCTATGTTATTGGTAACAGATATTAGTTTCATCGATTTTTTGCGCGGGTTCGACATGACCGTGCGACGTAGGAGAAGCAACTGCGGTCAGTAAGCGACGCGAATTATTTGCTCGGTTGACGAAAACGAAGAATCTGGCGCCAGTGCATGTCACGACGCCGCCGATTAGAGTTCTTGATTTCTGGCGTTCTGCAGCGACTGGCCAGTGGTAGCGTGCTATAAAAACGAGATCACACGCGCCATTGGTCGAATGCTGATTAAACTCGCTTAACGTCAACTTAGCCAAGGTAATAGGGTTTCACACTTGATTGAGCCAAATGAAAAGATAATCCGTTCTCTTGAATCCCTGGTGCATGCGGCTGGACAGCATGGCGTGTCTGTTGCGAGGACACAGAGGATTTCGATGTTATTTTAACATTAAAGTGCTATTACGGGATTTCGTTACTAGAAATTTAAGTGGGTGATTACACGCAGCCAGACATAGACACGAAGCTTTGTTTCTCGGAAAACGACAAACAGGCGCCATCCGAGAAAAGGAACCTTATGTATATAGTGTCACATGTGTTCGTCCACAGAACTTTAATGCTACAGTAAGTTCTTGCCAAATGTTTTGCACTGACATTGACCTGTTTGTTGACCATGTCGCATAAACATTTGATTCATGGCGGAAGTAAAAATGTAACATCTGTTTAAGATGGTGCTATCGTTTGAAGAAAACAGCAGAGTAGAATATACAACTAATCACACGAACAGATACAAATCTACAACGTACCTTATTGTAATTTGAAAAAGAGGAAGACAACGGAAGAGGTGTAGCGGTGTGCTCTAGACAGGACGAGGTGGGGAGGGGGGTGATACTCACTGGAGGACAGCAAGGGGTCATGTTTGCCTAGGCATTTAACCATTCAAGTAAGTCAAAGAATGTTGTTGACAGAAGTTCGTTAGCAGTCCATAAACTCCGTTACTTGGCTGTCTTGTTGGTAACGTAGACGGCTAGTCGTTTACATTAATTTCATCGAGACTTTCCACGGATTGCCATGACGGTGCCGCTTCGAAAACCCAATTACGTTCAAATTTCGATACGATGTTTAATTGTAAAGCTGCGTACAAATGCGCTCGTATATATTTACCGTGATTACGCGATCAAATGTTCCAGTGGTGAAACTGGGCTGCCTTTTAACTATCAATGTCACCACTGGTAAATTGGGTTGCATTAGAGATTATGAACTCGTCTTCACGCAAGCACAACCGTACGGGAACGAAGCAGCATCGTGGAGCCGCGCAAAGTTTAGAGCAATCGATTTTGAATTAAGAAATTGTGCATGCGGTTTTAATTGTCATGTTTGTGATCGCGTTCCTCCTGCTCTTATTATAGTTGAACGGTACCAGCAGTTCAAATGTTTAATACTAGGTGACCATTTTATATTGATGGGTATACCTTGTTTCTTTCTTCAAGTTTATTGCGCGTCGTTCCAGTTAATCACACAGGTAGCTGTGCTAAATTAATGGTATCATCTTTTTGGTTTGATACGTCAATAAAAATGGTTAAATATTCAAGTATCTCTGACAAGTTGGTGATCAGTAGGCCTACGCGTTTACCGACAATGCCCCAGGAATTATCCAATTGACGCGCATTAATTAGATGTATAGCAACACGTCGGTGACGTAAGCAGCATGAAAGTCGTTTTCGCGGCATTCGTCCTTTCTGCAGACGACAGACATGGGCGGAGCCAGCCGCTTGCCGCCAACCGCCAGCCGCCGCGTCACACGCTTTCATCTGCCGGGAGTGATTTGAACACCTTTGGAGACAGCCGAAGTTTCGTGGTTTATATGGGCGGGGAAGAAGGAACCAGCTGCTTCGGGGTGTCACGCCTTCAGGACAGATTGACTCCTACGGCATTGTTGACTGAGACTGGGTTTGCGGTGAAGACGCCATTGAAGATGATATTACCGCGTACCGTCCAGATATGTGTCAACCAGATGTCTAAGGTGCTTTACTGGGCGAAATTCGGAACTGATGCAACGACGAAGGGAATGTTTGCGCGATATCAGACCATTCACTCCGTGACAATAGTTACAACTTGTTCCAGGTGGTTAATTAGTTATTGTGTGAACTTCTGGTACTATTGTCCTTTCGCCTATCAGCGTATAAACGACAGTTCAGACTGACAAGACGTGACTCTGGATGTTTTAGGAGAGACCTGAAAACCTTTATCTTTAATCAGGCTTTTTATCGTAATTTGTTGTCTTTTTAAATGCATACATATACATTTTATTGTTATATATGGCCTACATAATAATCGAAATGTGTAGTTTTTATTGTGTTAGCATATGTAACACATGTATTGTAATATTGTAACGACTTACGTAATGTATTTTTACATCATGGTTAAGTTTGTAAACACCCCTGAATCTGATTTGTAGAGATATGTGGTGTCAAAATAAATTTGATTTGATTTAACAAAAAAACACGTGAAAAATGTAACAGAGCGAAAAATAAGCGACGTTGATCCACGACGCATATATATTATACTCATACATGAAGAATAACCATACTGGACATGGGTTCTCCAAAAAAATAGTTATCAAGTGCTATAACAAGCATAACATCTATACTTAGTTTTTCATTCCTAGTTTCGTTAATGGAGTATTGTTTTCTAATTGCCAATGGGGTGTTTTCGTCCGTTACCACGTAATATGAGAAGCAGTGGTCTAGCGTCCAGAGTACCGGATTGCTCGCCGAGGTGGATCGAATCGAAGATGGATCGAATCGAAGCTTGGACAACTTAGTTCACCTCATGCTGCCCGTGTCTTTCGGAAGAGACACTAAAACCACTGGTTCCAGTTTATGCCACGGGAAATAGAAAGCATTAACATGAAAGAAATTGAAGAAAACTGCCCTGGGCACACAAAGAAAAAGAAACTGAAATAAACCACATGTCGTGTTATCGCGTGGGACATAGGACTCGTTGAAAAACGTATAAATAAGACTAACTTTATTAGTAATACCATAACATCGAAGTTCGATGTTTTGTTCATTAAAACACAAAATCAGAGTAATGACGTATACAATTAATGAAGTTTCGCCAAGGAAACAAGGTAATCGCGTCCGACGAATTTAGTTCGGCAATATGAAAACATCTTGTATTTATCAGAATTTCTTCTAGAGGAACAACGGAAATGTAGTTTAACGCTGACGAAGGCATCGCAAGGATGCCGAAAGCTACGCTACGTCTGAGCAAACAAGAATTCAAAAAGTTGACTTACTACATTTCCAAATCACGAATATACCTGAACCCGGAAGCAACTTACGCGTGCTGAAAGGAAGTGTACATTTTCATATCTTGTATTTCACGAATATGCTGTCAAAAGTTGACGTTTCCTCCACCTACGACTAAACACATGCTAATCCAGATAGTGTCTATTATTCAACTACAGACAGTTTTTTAATACTTGGGCGGAGTGGTAAAGAAAATAAAACGTAATTTCCTGCAACATGCCAAGCTAATGGAACATCATTAATTACCTTGCATTACGTCCGCAAACCGTGAAAGCAGACTTAGAAAATTACAAACAAATAACATATGATAACGATTAGAACGTTATACCATTAGCCGTTATAACACAACATGTTGGAACAATACAAATTACTCGAATGTTAAATCATGCAACATATATATGTTATTCAGTAAAATTTACGTTTTATTTCTGCCACTCTGCAAACACCTGCTGATAATTCCTAATAAACATAATATCTGTTATACTTTATAAATTATACTAAATCTCATTTTAGATGGTAATAATAAAATACTTGTGTCATGGCTGTTAAGTAGTCTAGATAACCATTTTCAGGGTTTCGTATTGTGTGCGGAAACACCTATAATTAATGTTCACATTAGCACTCAGTTGTTTCGCATGGTCGATCTTTCGGCGTGTAGACAAAATGCAAACTTTAAGCTACGAAGTCTCACCGTTTTTGTAATTATAAAATCATGTAGTTTAGCATAACTTATAGACTATATTCGAACGCACTGACCACCAAAAGGTGTCTCAGTGAGCCACGGTGTTTAAATGTAATGTTGACTATTACATGTTTCAGCAAACAAAACAAACAATAAAACTTAGTATTCGGGACAAAACATTACAACACGTGTATGGCCAGAGTGTTAGATGTTATTCTATATTGAACGAATTTACAAAAAAACACCAGACGTACTTTTAAACCGCGGACGACACGCTGGCAAATGCAATTACGTAAACGGGGAGCGGGGAGCGACGACCCGGAATGATGATGACGCCGTCGACCGCTGGGTGGCGCGACCACACGCCGAGACCACTGCATCAACGCTGCGGGGTCGAGACATCGCCTAGACACGACGGTTTAGGCGCTTTGTTCGTTTCTTTCAGCGATGTTTCGTCGCTTTTCACGCTCACCGGGGAACTATTTATGCCTCGCAGACAACACACAATACCTGTTAATGGGTCTCACCTTTAATAAGGTAACGAGTCAGTCGGTCGCCGCAGACGGGCGCCTACAAAAGGACATCGGTCAGTTATTGGTGCTTCCGTCTGATCGTGGCCAGTTAATGGTTGTGTGGATGGGCGATTGAATTACAGACGGAATTACCGCAAAACACACAAGTTGGTCAATTTGTTCGGACGCACGATTGGATTGTCGCTCCGCGTCGCTGCGGGAAGAAATTGCCCGATTTGAATCGTAAATGACAGTGCTCGTAACGAGGCGATTGTAAAGGAAGGTGGATAGCAGTTAGATAGACAGAGCGACGGCGCGTTTATGCGATAACTACCCGACTTTTACACGATTTGTCCTGCAATTATTAGACAGCCAACGGAGATGATTAATCGCTAAGTTCTTCGGTCTATTGTCAAGAGACATAGCAATTCTATGACTCGGTTTTACTTTGAATCATTTCACTGAATGCACTGTAATCCGTTTTACGTTATTATACCACGATAGTTTATCGACAACGGAAGATGGACAAATACAGAAAGTTAGTCTGTTACTTATGTAAATTATGCTCGCACATATAGAGCCTAACCGATGGTATGAATATGCAAAACTAGTGTAAAAGTTCTGCCTCAGCCCGCTATCCAATCATTGAGACTGCTTTTCCCTGGCAGACCTGTTCATTCGAACGTCATCACGACTTTTATGGGAAGCATTCAGAAACGCTGCAGTTACACCGCAAAGAACATTCGTTCGCATGTTTACCACCACCGTTTGTAACCAGATACTCATTACTACAGCTGGGTGAACTGATGCAACTAAACAGGCGAGAGCGAAATTGCTCGAACTTCCAAATGGCAGCACGTGTATTCGAACGCTGAATTTCTCGCTCGAGAGTCCGGTGCCCTATCTGTCAGGCCACCGTGCCCCACGTGCCCACCATTATTTTATTTAAAGACCACGTAAGCAGAGCCAGCTATAAGTATGGTTTCTAACAAAAGGTGTATTGTAATGATATCATGATGTATGAGAAACGCAACAGAACTTCCACCAAATACACACCGAATGGTATACACTGCTTGAATAATCGCTGCAACAGTCGGCAAACAAAAACAAGAAAAACAACATTTATATAGCGCCGAAGATTGGGGTCTAAACAAATCTAAACAAAGTTTATTCAGAGGCACTCATAGTACACCAGTAATACAAAATAAAGTAACAGGAAACGAAAACAGGAAATTCAGTAATTATTTGAAGCACACCAAGTTAAAAACAGTTACATTGTATATTCGTAAATAGTGTATGTCCGTAACAAAAACGAAATCACACTTTGAAATAGGAAACTATGCATCGACAGACTACCATGTGAAATGTCATATTTTGCGATATATTTAACTCTGGGACTTTATTTGTTACATTTTTGCAGGAACACATTCTTTGACAATTAATAATAACACACAAACTACATGTAAGGTAAATCTCATCGCGAACAAAATACCAGTTTATATTATGTTCATTTTGTTTATATACCAATACCAATACCAATACCAATACCAATACCAATACCAATACCAATACCAATACCAATACCAATACCAATACCAATACTAATACTAATGCTAATGCTAATGCTAATGCTAATACTAATACTAATACTAATACTAATACTAATACTAATACTAATGCTAATGCTACTACTACTACTACTACTACTACTTCTACTACTACTACTAATAATAATAATTGTAATAATAATCATCATAATCATAATAATAATCATAATAATTATAATAATCATTTAATATTTGCATGTCACACATTTCAAATATGCTGTAGATTCATTGATGGGGGTTCTTCAAAATGACGTCATAACAATTAGAGAATCGATTGTACTCGTACGGTAAATGGTCCGCCACTTTAACGATAGTGTTTACTACTTGCTCTAATACCCAGTCACATTACGTGTCTGTCTCATATAAAGCGCATTACTTGGTTTCATTGTGTTTCGCTACAACATGTCACGAGCTGTCAGTCGGACACTTTCTGCAACGGATTCCAGGCGGGAATTATAACAATTACGCGTCGCAACATCAGCGCAGTGATGTCCGAGACAGGTTTTTGTGACGCGCCGGCTTTTGTCGTCGTCATTTTGTAATGGTCGTCTTCCCGGGATGTCAAGAGATCGCCGGAGCGATACAATCACAGCGACGTGAAACGGTGATCATATTACCCGGAATTGTCCCTCGGGAGGATTAAACTCTTCCCGTTCACGGTCAGCTAGGTAAAAATAAATAATTGCTTAACTGCGAATCTTAGACGGAACACTAAGTGAGACGCGGTGGTTGTTTACGTAGGGGCGGCGGTCGACGCTGATTGTGTTACGTCGTCTCCGTGTTGTCAGCTTAGAGTCGACGGGTCGTTTTATTATTGTTTAATTTCGAATCCGAGTGAATCACTGCTAAGTAATGACAACGCACACGAACTTGTATCGGGGAAAGTGCAGTAGTTGGAAAAAGTCACTACCCGATCTATTTCTCTGTAAAATGCTATCCTCACAATGATGTCGGCCTACATCCGTCGTTCCGTCCGTCCGTCCGCCGGTCCTCCGCCCGTCCGCCCGTCCGTCCGCCCATATCATCACATCACACCCACCAACACACCCACCTATCCACCCACCCACCTAACCACCCACGTAATCACCCATCCACCCACCCACCCACACACCCATCCATCCACCCACCCACCCACCCACCCACCCACCCACCCACCCACCCATCCATCCATCAATCCAAAACCCACCCACCCACCCACCCACCCACCCACCCACCCACCCACTCACCCACTCACCCACTCACCCACTCACCCACTCACCCACTCACCCACTCACCCACTCACCCACTCACCCACTCACTCACTCACTCACTCACTCACTCACTCACTCACTCACTCACTCACTCACTCACTCACTCACTCACTCACTCACTCACTCACTCACTCACTCACTCACTCACTCACTCACTCACTCACTCACTCACTCACTCACTCACTCACTCACTCACTCACTCACTCACTCACTCACTCACTCACTCACTCACTCACTCACTCACTCACTCACTCACTCACTCACTCACTCACTCACTCACTCACTCACTCACTCACTCACTCACTCACTCACTCACTCACTCACTCACTCACTCACTCACTCACTCACTCACTCACTCACTCACTCACTCACTCACTCACTCACTCACTCACTCACTCACTCACTCACTCACTCACTCACTCACTCACTCACTCACTCACTCACTCACCCACCCAATCACCCGTACACCCATCCAGCAGCTTTGGTCGTGATGTATTTAAATACTAGTGAAGTGCATTTTCTAGATTCAATGGAAAGCCCACTCATCAAGCCATCCATCTAGTAATCTACCTGGATTCGGTGGACCCATAAAGAGCCCCCTGGTGACCCTCCCACCGCGAACACAACGCAGCAATGAAACGAACACGTTTATTGAGGCGGACGATTGGCGCTGCTTCGACAGACAACCCCATCGACTGTCAAAGTAGGACAGCAAACTGAACGTTTACCTGCCACTGCGGGCTCCTGATTACTCGCGTGGGAACACTCGTGATATGTTAACCGTAATGACACTGGACATGACATTACCCTTGGTGGGAGGGTGGGTGGGTGGGTGGATATGCACAAAAACAGGCTACGTCAAACCTTTCTACCATTGGGCAAATGTATATAATATATATAATATAATTGCATCGAAATAGTTGCATGAACATATTTGTTTTCTTGAATAAAATAAAACGTCTGGTTCGTATAAGTGGTGTAGGGGTTGATTCTCGAGTTGCAATCTATTATATATATATATATATATATATTTATTTATTTATATATATATATATATACACATACACACCTGTGTATACATTATGATGTTGCCGTACATAATATGGGACAAGTGCTGCCGTCTGGCGAGCGGTGTGTCGTTCGAGAAGTTGATCATTCAAGGTTGCGTCTAGAGTGACCAGTGGTGCGTCGTTAAGTACTCACTTGATGGGCTAACGACATTCTGTACGTCACTGACCAGTGTCACTACACTGTATGTATACACATGTTCACACCTGATAAGGAGTTGTAAGTAAAAAAAGTAACAGGAACAAAAGTAACAGTTTATTTAGATTTTTAGTACTAGCTTTATACATTATAGAAGTACTTTTGCATTAACTTATTTGTGTTTGAAAGGTACATATACTCTCAGTATTTCAGGCATATATATATTGACTAGTCAAAATGAGTCAATTCCGTTTAATAAATGACACTGATCTCTGAATGAAAGGAAGACATTTCTAAAGATTAGAATCATGATGAAAAACACGCAAGTGCTGAGAAACATTATTTATTTAATATGCCGAAATTCAGTCAAGATAATAGTATATTAAAACGTGTTATATTCCTAACAAAATGTGTTATTTTACTGATTTTGTTTGGTTTATTTGTTTACAACATGCAAGCGTTATTTTCCTTCCTGGTACTTTTTTCCTAGCAAAAGCATAAATTTGTTCCGTTATTATTTTCCTGCTACTTTCTTTTCTTAAAAGTTAAGCTATTCACAGATGTTAACAACAATGAAAGTGATTCAAAATGGGGCTAAATTGATCGAGGATGGAGAGCGTCAATGTGTTTCAGACCGTTTCCGCTATTTATTTGTATAGTATCAGTTGGTACGGTGAACATTTAAATTGAGAAAACGCAAAAAAATAGAATAAGTCATGTGTCGCATGTTTAATATTGTGGTTGCGCTTTTTGCAAGCAACCATTGTTTGCTAGTTTCAACAAAAACATCATAATTTAAACATCTACCAGGAATGTCAGTGTAGTTTGTGACGTGAAGAACAGTTTATGTTACGAGTCATCGGTCTGACAACTCTATCGTTTTGTGTAGATAGGTTACTTATTAATGATGCCTAGCTGGTCGTAACGAAACTAATGACAACTCTTGATTGTGTACTTTGTCATGCTTGTAGATGTGAGTATTGTGCGGCACGGTTGACACGGGGAAGAGTATCGGTGACATCTACACAGGAAAGGTGCTCTAATGGCGGGTCATTGATTCGTCTGCCCATTTGTTACTGTCTCCGAATCACTTTCATCTCAGGCGGATCTCGGATGAGCAGCGAGAGTTCTCACCATTATGGTGTCGTCTGATATATATCTTATTAACAATTAGGTATTAAACACGATTGGCGCTCCATTTAGTCAGCAGTATAATGGGATTGGGAAATTAAGATTTTTTTACAAAGGATAATTTAATGTGATATTTGATAGTGCATTTCGACCAAAATTGCAGTGCGGCAAAAAAGCATATATGGTGTTGCGAAACAGGCATTGAGCGAATATTTGATAAATGTCATCATTATTATCTTGAGGTTGTTCACATAAAATATATACTTCAGTTAATTGTACGTGTTATTTAGTGTTTCCGACCACGACACACGCACGCAAGCACACACGTACACACGAACACACACAACAAATACACATGCGCGCGCACGCACGCATACACGCAACGCACGCAAACGATCACGTACGCACGTAAACGACCGCGCACGCACACGCACACGCACACGCACACGCACACGCACACGCACACGCACACGCACACGCACACGCACACGCACACGCACACGCACACGCACACGCACACGCACACGCACACACCGTCACTATGTGCGTTGTTCAAAGGCGTTGCTGTAACGGATTAGCCGCAGCAATCTTAATTATCCGGCTACATCATTTAATCTTCTTTATACATGAAATGTCTCCGCTGCCCCGGCGCGGCATTAGCGGTGATTACGCGAGCGACGACGCCACAATAACAAGAAGGCGCTTCAGCCTTGGGCCGAGCCTGCCGCGCGACGGATGAACGCCGAACGTCAACGAAGACGAGACAATGGCCTGTTTGATGACCGCGGCTAAACACTGCCGCGGATCGCTCTTAATCAGCAATTTTAAAATGAGCACTTTAGAAAATTAATGGATAAGCTACGTGAGTTCAAAGAGGCGTGGACGACGGTCGCAGTGCCCTCACGGCGTGACGTCGTTATGGTCAAGGTGTGAGATCATGCGCCGACCTCTAATTAGTTACCTAGCGCAGGACAGTGGTCAAGTCTATGGTGCGTGCCCCGGACGTCCCGCTGACCAATGCCCGTATACTGGCGCTGACCTAATGTTTGTTGCGTCATCTCGTCGACTGGTCTCGTAGACGCATATCTTCCTTTAAATAAATTATCGCAAACTTGTATGAACTACTTGTAAAAACGGTTACAGCGGGTTATTGCATATATAAAATTTTCTGCATTGGATAATATTTCCATTCGCATTTGTTCAGATGATTGTAGATAGTTTCTGTTTCAAGTTGGATGTTTATATTTGTGTTAATAGTACGACTTTTAATGTTAAATTATGTACTTTTATGCGAATAAACATTGACTGGAGAATAGTTAGATCTGCCTCCTGCAATACTTTATTCAAGGCGTCTTTGTTTTTCGACTCTTCCATTATTTCACCAATTTATACGTTACACAATAATATTATGTGTCTAAATTGCTATAAAATATCACCCATAATAACAAATGTTAATAATAAATTTGACTGTCATAGCTTTTGTATTTGTATTACATTTTATAGGATAAAAGCTGAACATCGTAGTTCTATTGGTAGGTATACGTCTTTCATGAAACATCGTATACATAAATCAAAACAAGTCACGAACAAAGTCTGCGAAAAACTGTCACATACTCAATTGTGAAAATATAAAAGAACAATTTGGAAAACTATTTTTTATGATAATTAATAATTTCTTAATTTATTTAATGGTTTTGAACTTTTTTCTTTTCCAAATGCCTGAATGTATACTATTGTGTTGCCAAATGCCTGAATGTATACTATTGTGTTGCCAAATGCCTGAATGTATACTATTGTGTTGCCAAATGCCTGAATGTATACTATTGTGTTGCCAAATGCCTGATTGTATACTATTGTGTTGCCAAATGCCTGAATGTATACTATTGTGTTGCCAAATGCCTGAATGTATACTATTGTGTTGCCAAATGCTTAGGGTGCTCAGTATAGGTTTCGTAAATATTGTGAGAATAATGCGATTCTTAAAATGTATTATCATAAATACATTTTATGTGTGTTGTTTACAGAATAACGAGAGAGTACTGATATTATACGGGGATCAAATATACCGGAGGTTTGGTCATATATGCAAATTGGAACAGGTATTAAACGGCACAGAAGCTATGCAGTTTAGTAGAACTACAGTGTAAAAGTGAATAATTTATTGTTGCTACGTTAATATTATAACTTAATATTGGTAAAACAGGTGAGTTAATGTGTTATTTGATATTTTAAAACTATAATTATTGACATTGATCGTTTGCATATTTTAAAATTGTGATTGCTATAAAAAAAAAACCTCAAACACGTGTACTCTTTGTAACGTGACATATATGTTTATTTGTTTCGGTAGAATAACTAGAAGTTGTGGGTTTCCTTGTTCTTTTTTACGAACGCAACAGAGACTGAGTAACCTAAAAAATTGATATTTACTTGTTGAAACTTATTTGGAGTACTTTTGGTGTGCGAAAGTATCATTTTTAAGAAAGTAAAATGCATATAGGATTGGCTATTGTATGCGTGCCGTTTCATTTCCTTATTGAGCAACTGTCCGTTGAAAATGTCACCACTGAGCAATTATTATCCATTGTACGGTGGACAACTATCCGTGCATCCATTTCCCAACTGTCAGTCTGTTCGTTCGTATGTTCGTTCCCGACTCGTTTGTGCGTTAATGTTATTTAATAATTCTTCAACATTTATTAATTATATATTTCGTGAACGTGAACGAATACCATACGGTTATCCAGTTGATACAAATGAAGGCATTGTTGAATTCGCGCGTTGATTGCTATCTCTCTCCACTAATGCGATTCTTCGTTCATTCCTGACGTGTTCCTTTCCCACACGCGGTGGTGGGAAGCACCCTCTCCACGGTGGACGCACTTACCGGGGCGGATGCTCACTTGGCGCACTAAACTCCTAAGAAGACCCTGCCAGCTTGTGCGCGTAACGCGTCAATCACACTTCCGTACAAGTTGTGACATCTGAAAACGCTCGCACGATCGCTGCCATTCAGCGTCGGCTTCCAAAACGCCTTTTCGGTGAGCACTTCTGATGGTTATCGCGACGCTGACATGCGCGCGGTAAGTAGTCTTAAGTAGAGCATTGTACTCGCGCGAAATCTGATCGGCGCATGAATTCCGGATCCATTATGGCGAATAAAACTCGCGAATTGATTACAGCGACATCAGGTGGCGAACGAAGGGATTATCGGGACAGACATTACATAAGCGTGAAAGGCAACCAACTGGGAGTTGACAAGATAATTACCCATCGCGACGACTCGGCACAATTGAACACTTTGCCGGAACAAGCTGACGACACTTGTCTCCCGAGTGCCATCGCCGTTGACACTTGTGACACAGAGGCGATTACGACCGAGGCGGCAAAGACACTTCAAGTCGAGGCGTGTAAATGCACCCGACGGAAGACGATGATTTGGCGGAAACTGCGCACAGAATACAAATTTAACCACATAAAAACGCGCCCTTCAATTTTAGTGTTTTACGATTTGGTCTGTCGGTGTTGTTGTTCTGTCGTGCCTCGTCGCAGTCGTCGTGACAAGACTGTCGTTCTGTCGCCGTGATAGGACTATAATTTTGTCGTCGTGACAGAACTGTCGTCATGACAGGACTGGCGTTCTGTCGTCGTGACAGGACTGTCATTCTGTCGTCGTGACAGGACTGTCGTTCTGTCGTCGTGACAGAACAGTCGTTCTGTCGTCGTGACAGGGCTGTCGTTCTGCCGTCGTGACAAGAATGTCGATCTGTCGTTGTGACAGGACTGCCGTTCTGTTGTCGTGACAGGACTGTCGTTCCGTCGTCGTGACAGGCGCGAACTAGATGGGGTAAGACCACACTAAGAATTCGTCCGCCATTACCGACCGAAAGAGTGCCCTTGAAAATACCATTTTTTTTAGCACTTTGGCATGGCACATATTTATCCAGGGAATACTGAATGTAGAACTGCATTAGATCTTTCACGAGGTAGCAATAAATATACGCTATTTGCTCGCGTATTCGCACAGTGGCTATTTTGCATAACGCACCAATATTTCAAAATCCGTCACCAGATTGAGGCGAAATTTAGGGATGTCAGGTTGCATTTTTCTGAAAAATGAGGTATGAGAATTCCACGAATTTTCCGTAGCACTTATTTGCATCAGTGGAGGTGAAATATGCTGTGGAATTTTCAAGAAAATTGTATGACAAATTTAGCAGGAAATGAAGGAAACGTTATAATGGCCGCCTATGTAAAATATAAATGTGGTTTTACCCCAGATATGTGTTCTTATGTATTTCTGCGACCGGCATACTAGAAAGAATAGGACTTCGTGACGCAGGAATTCGACAACGTAAAATTGTAATGTGTACATGTTCAAAACTTTATACTAGTAAACTACTTGCATAATAGTTTTAATTGTAGTTCCAAATGATTAGTTTTTATTACATCTTTTAGATGTACATGTGTACAGTCATAGAAATGTCTCTTGTTTCTTTTTAACGACGCTCACAGTTAAAACGTATGTTAGTTTACAAAACTACATTTTAGACAAACTAATTAATACAACATAATCCATTAACTATTGAAACATCATAATCAAGACGCATGTCTACCTTTTGTTCAAATAATATTTAGTTTAACAATACGTCTAGTCGTGAATGGTTGCCGAAGTCATATGCGTAATCATTCTCTGCGATAAGTACAGAACAGTAAACCACTAAGCGCCTTCTAAATCCCGTTTCCGCTAAAACAGGTGTTTAGGCAATCCGAAATTCAACATCGATGTTAATAATTTAAAACACCGGTTTTGGAATCCACAGCTGACATGTTGACGCACTAATTGACAGAGTTTTTGTAATACGTTGAATTTTTAAAAACAATAATGATATTTATAAATATATGTCAGGTTATTTTTGCGTTCCGCTTACCGCATTCTGTCTGTGCGTTCGTTCAACTCATCTCTGCTCGGGTTGTATCCGACAGTCTACCTTGTCTTGTCCTAATATTTGCTTCACTGTCAATTCACTTAGAGCTACCAAACGTTACGCAGCCCTCTTGGGATCGCTGGACGCGGTATAATTCCGGATAAGTGTTATTAATTTACGTTTAAGACGGAAATCAGTTTGACATTGTGTATGGACTTTGTATTCCCGTAGTCGTTTCACCAGAAACAAACTGTGATTGGCTGTGGTAGTCCGGGCAACGCTGTGTGAAAACAGCGATATAATATCATAGCATTTGAGGAAAGACGGTATGCTAAGCCATGTATGTATACGGATGAAAGCACGACAATACGTACACACGCACGCACGCACGCACGCACGCACGCATACACATGCCAACACGTACACACGCATGCGCACACGCAAGCATTCATGCATTCACGCACTTACCACACAAACAAACAAACACACACACACACACACACACACACACACACACACACACACACACACACACACACACACACACACACACACACACACACACACACACACACACACACACACACACACACACACACACACACACACACACACACACACACACACACACACACACACACTCACACACACAGGCACACGCACGCACGTACGCACGCACATACACACACGCACGCACGCAATAATCGTGATCGACTTGATAGACTACATTGGTACATTGTATCCCATATTAGAGAAGTGTAATACTGTTGTAAAAGTGTTTACGTTCTTATAACAATCGGTCGTTTAAATTTGTTTTAAAACAGAACTGACAGATGCATGCCAATCATACATGATGAATTTTATTTACTGTAAGTCTCAGAAGCACATAAAGATTTCAAAGTACACATATAGATTTCCATGTACTTATCCTTGGACGTAACAATGACTCGCTGCATATTAAGGCGTACTTGATGCCTGTTTAGACAGAGCCGTCAAGGGCCGCTGGGTCGACTCGATAGACCCATCAAACACGTCTTTGTCACGGCGTTCAAGTTCTACTCAAGTAGCTCTTTACTCGATCGATCGTTCACTTTCCTCGCACCGCCGACGCCGCACAAAGGCGCAGTCGCCGGCCATTGTTAGTGGCGCCTCTTGGTGGCAAATGTTAAACTAACACCAAGTTAATCCTGCAAAAGTGTGTTCGTTCAAGCAAAATACATTCTCAAGAATCGCATTTAGATTGTGAAATTGTGTAGGTGGTGTTAACCTTGAAATATGAATGACATAATTTCCCACGGTATGTGGTATGGGTCTCTGTATGTACCTACTGTTTTGGCGTGCGCTCATTGTGGTGAACTTCCAAGTTAGCAAAGGAACACATTCGAGTGTCAAACGGATATCATAACATAACAATCCTGGCAAAGTAGGCAATACTGGCGTATCGAGGATTTAATAAAATATGGCCTAGTTCGTGCACAAGATGTTCTTGGCTACACGGCTACACGGGCTACACGGGAATGATTTTAGTAATAATTGTCAAAGGGACCATGATCAAATGCCTACCTCCGATATGTCAATGCCATGATGAAAGGGAGGACGGGTGGTACACCAACGGGTCTAGACATGCACCGTACAGTTTGTGTGTCATACACTGCACTGTCATTTCACTGTGTAAACAATCTTTGTATACGAATGACACCAGTCGTAGTTGACAGGACAAGTAATTGTCTTCCCATTAGCGCCCTTGTCAATAGGTCTACCACAGTTCTGGGTTGATATATATAAAACAAAATCGAACTTAATTGTGTTATTGGTGTGTATATTAATTAAGAATATATTCAACAAGTGTTGTCTTCTTATTTACGATACAAAATCCAAACAATTATTGGTCGACCGAAAGAGCCATATGCGTTCTTCATAACGGTCAAATCTCGTCCATAAACATAACTCGCCCGACAACACCATTCGTATATTTAATTCTACACAGGGCATCAACTTTTTGCCGTATCTTTAAACATGTTCATCTTCTTGCTTTTTCTCGGGTCCCTATAAATCCCGAAGGTGTATCGTGTTGAAATCACCGTGTTTTCCGGTGTGTAGTTTGACGTGGAAACACCCGGTTAACAGTTCCCGCCTGATGAGCCGGAGAGGATGACGTCATTACTAACAAAGTTACTAATTCAGACGTTCTTGTTAAAGGCGAAATACCGAACAATACATACAAAGACAACTGTGTATCTGTTAGATTAAAATCAACTAAGAATACATAATTTCTTGTCATCGTCAATCTGTGACGTATTTAGCACAATAACAATCGAACGCTACATCACAAAACAAATATTATAAGCATTCTGATATCCGGAAGGACATTAGTCGGTTCTCTAATTAGCTTCTTCAGAGACAACAATACGTGTAGTATACAGGAACGAGACCAGACAACTTAATTACGTCTCGTTGGGTCGTCACTGTATCTATTTTGGAACGCATACTCTTCTTTTGTGCAATGATAACACAATCAACACAATATATGTACTGTTTTCACATTTATTGAAACACTGTAAACTCAGCCATTAAAAAAACGTGAAATAGTCTTAACCCTAAAATGTAAAGCGGCTTTTCATGGAAGTGACGCTTTTGTTCAAACAGCAATTATATACGGGTTTCCGGCTGCTTCTAACAGTGAATAACTGGCAAAAATCGAGTACTTCTGAGGTGGATGTTTTAATCGGATGGCAGAATCATTGCATTCTATTCAGTTATTCGCTTAAAGGACGTAGTCTGTTCCAAGTTTTTCATGTATTAATTAATATAAAATTTCTTAAGACTATAGTAACTTTGTTGACGGTAAACTGCCCACCAAATTGTGCAACGGTCACAATTTGAAGGCACGACCACGGGAGCATGTTCAAACAGTAAACAAAACGCCAGTTTCAAAACAAGCTTTATTGGCAATACGGCTGAGTTATTTGCTATACCCTTTGATGTTCAACGATGCTCACTTTCCCACGGTCAACACAGCAAATTTCCAGTTAAAAATTACTAATCCCGCTAGTTCCGGGTAGACGAACAGACTACTTCCCTTTAAACAGTATGATTCTTCACGTGTCTTTAAACACTATGATTCTTCACCATTCTCCATGGCTGCTTGTTATCCCGTCATTTGTGGTACAGTGGCGCCTCATGGCGATCGTTAACAAAAACACTGCGTTTTAAAGTTGCTTTCTGAGTTGTATCAGTGTTTTTAGGAAAGCGTGTGTACAACTTGAACACTATTTACTTATCTTGTTACACTTACTACCGTAAATGTCAAATTGCTTTTGAGGTGTTATTAAAAAACTATACAATTTTGCAAAATTAAGCCTACCGGTCACCAGATACAGCCAGCGGAATAATAAAGGTATATGACACGCATATATAATTTCTCATCTTTTGCGCCGTATTATCTGAAAATTACGTATTATGGATAACAAATTTGGGTTGAAGAATGTGATATACAATGTATGGGGTTTGTTGATTTACTAGAAATTTGCATTTAAAAGATGGACGACCTCAGAAAGCAATTACACAGTCTGACCGTCTGAATCCAAAATTATATTGGTCAGGCCTTTATGGCATCACCTGATGGACATACTATTGAAGATAATTAATGCAGGAAAACTGTATTCCCCGCATGCGATGTAAATATGGTATTCGCCCAGACACATTTGTGTGCCAATGGTTTATCTTATGCTGTTTACCTTTGTTGGCTCTCTAATAACGAACAATTGATAAAGCTACTATATAGCCATTAGGCTGTTTCTTGACTTTTAAGAATGCGGGTTCCGTAGGTGTAGTGTATGAGGTGGTGCCGGGGCATATTGTACATTTTTTTCGGACAAATCGCAACATTATGGTACCAAGCTAAACGTCATTCGGGGGACGAAAAGTACGGGTAACAAAAGGTTATGAATCGCACGGCGATTAGTAAAATATTTGTAATTAATATGATCTTGTTCATTACGGTGTTTGCACGGTATTCAAGTATCCACAAATTCCTGTAAAAATGTATTTGATTTAGAACCAACTATGTCTTATGAGCTGTAGTTATTATATATCCTAGACATGTATTAAAGTCATATTTAAATCCACGGCGTTCTTATACCGGTCGCACTTTGTAGTAATGATAATACATGAATATTACAATTTGCCCCGCGAGTTCTTACAACTTGTCTCACGCCGGGATAAGTTGTAAGAGTTAATAACAGATTCGTCATAAAACGTATCATGGCGCAAAAGCAGCAAGATTTTATCTATGCTCTGTGGATATATTTGCAGTTTCGTTGACATTTAAAACTGTTCGGTCTCCCATATCTGCGTGATGATTGAATGTGAGCAATGTTCATGGGTGCGTGTAAGACATTCATTGTGCATTCCGCTGTCTTATTTCTTTTGTCTTACTTATCCTGAGTAATTCTTGAGCGAGGGGTCGATAGAGAAATGAAATATGATTGGCTACAAATCAAAACATTTATATTTTGTTTAAAACATACTTATTGTGCTTGCACACCTGTATGAATTATTGTTCATGGTTTACAATTAAATGACCGCAATCAGCAAGTCACATTCAAATTTAATGACATATATAACACAATTATTATAAACACAACTATACAGATAAACGACTGCAATACACTGTACAATATTGTCGCCCACTAACGTCACTACACAAACAGATACCACACATGACCGTCCTATTACTTGTTATTATGTTTCAGAATAATTTATTGTTTATATATGTATAAATAATAAAAAAATTATTGAAAATATTTGTTTTTCAACGAATATTTATACTTTGATGAACGACGTTTAAGCAGTACTACTGATGTTTGTCCTTAAGCCGCTCTTCACATGTAATAAATGGAATGAAATAAATTAACAAATTATGGCATGTTGTGACGACACAAGATTCGTGGGTGTAACTGTCCGTAAACGTTTTTACGTACACAATACAACATCACAGATGTTTCTCTCCGAGGAGCGCATTCCTCGTCGCTACACAATGTTGTGGAGCGACGGCCGAATCGGCGACATTTTCGGGTATGGTGACGGGTGAAAGTAGAGGGGGTAGGGGGGTAGCACTTGACGGAAGGCCGCCGCAGCCGCTTCTTGTAAAGCAACCCCCTGCAAGTCGGCCCCAGTGGCCGTCTGTCCCGATATGTCACCGTACAACAACGGAAGTGGCACCAGGGCCTGCGCACTCTTTGCCATGTTGGCGGCCTCGAGTTCTGCCGCTAGCTGGCGCTTCCACTTGTTGCGTCGGTTCTGGAACCAGATCTTCACCTGAGTCTCCGTCAGGTGGAGCGACACGGCGAGGCCGGCGCGCTCCGAGCTCGACAGGTAGCGCTTCATGTCGAACGTCGACTCGAGCTGGAAGACCTGACTGCGCGAGAACACGGTGCGTGTCTTCTTCTTCCGGGTGCTCCCGCCGTCGTAGTGGCCGTGTCCGTCCGCGGAGACGTCTCCGTCAGATACACGGCTGTTTGGCCGTCGCTCGTCCGACGATGATATGTTTTCGTCATCGTCGTCGTCGCTCTGCGCATGCGCACCACGGCTCTCACAATCCGTGTCAACAACTATGTCCTTCGTGGATTCGTCCGCTGCTGACCAGCAGACCAGTCGAGAGTCACTCGGTTCGGTGTTCCTAAGAGACGTTACGATCGAACTAGGCGGACGGGTCTCAACGTTCGGCGAGGAGACGAGATGTCCATTTGATGAAAGCACGGTGACGTTCCCCCAGAGATTGGCGCCTTCTGGTGGCGGCTTGGCGAAGGGGATTGCCATATTTCCTGAAACAAGAGATTCAATTATATATAATATAAATTGTTGGTGTTGGGGCAAATTGATTTTGACCGCACCGTTTATTTATTTATATTTATTTAATAAAGACATAAAACATACTATGTGGATCCAAGTAGTGTATACCAACATAAAAATTACATTTAAAAACCATATATATATATATATATAATACATACATAGATATGTGGATAATTACAATTGTTTTTAAATGTAATTTTTATATTGGTATATATTGTCATACATGCACATATTTTGTGGCTGTAATTGAATCTCATAATTGCAAAGGGAAATACATTATTGTCCACGTGATTAATTAATTACGCATGGTGGTGGATTCATTAACACGTTTGTGCGTGAATGCCTACGTTTCTCTATGCAAGCGCGTATCAAATACGGAAAGCTTAATACATATTCATACTGGGCAAACCTGGACACACGATTATTTGATTAGCCGTTTAATGGTGGCAAATGCGAAGGACACAAACTTATCCTGAAATAGGAACCAAAAGTCTCTATTGTAAATGGACACTTTTTGCCTGGTTCGAACTCAAAAACACGAAACAACAAACCCCAAACAGACAAGATATCTGAAAGGGAACTGTAGTAAAATAAAAAAATGTGCAATCTTTATGTAAACGCGTGTGTTACTACAGTAAGCAAAATAACTAGTTGCTGCCGAATAGTGAGGAATTGGTGAATGTTGCTGTCGTTACATGTGTGTATATAAATAGCGGAAGCGTTAACCACATAATAACAATAAATTACATTTGCACAAAGAGCCCATTACAGTTTAATATAATTTAGTAATTGGTTAATAGCTTGACGTAACTGAACCGAAAACATCTTTTGAAACATGTAAATCTTCCACAAAAATCAAATTACTACCGGAAAATGCCATATTTAGGGACCATATCGTTTAAAATTTCAGCATCGATTCACATTTTTGTCGACGTCGTCAAAATAGGCTAATTATGTGCTGTAAAAAACTGAGCGTTGCGAATTAAAATTAATAAAAACATATTACAACCTCACTCAAGTTAATGCTATTAAAATATTAATATGCATCAAGTTTTTTAAATAGTTAACGATAAATACGTGTGCACAGTACGTATAAATGTATACGAACACCGTGAAAACAGTATATGCCAAGCAATATAATTTCAATGTTTACGTACAGTCAAACACATTATTACGATGTCATTAGCTTAACAATATCATTCATAAATTACTGTCGTGTTAATCAAATATATACTATTAATGTAATAACATTATAGTAACATACAACTATCATATTATACTGATTATATATAATATTATATATATATATATATATATATATATATACAATGTTCTTTCAAAGACATGTTTATATACACACTCTGTACATAAATAAATAATATATATATGTGTATATATATATATATACATAATACCCATTTATATATGTCTGTAATATTATATATATATATATATTATTTATTTATGTACATGGTGTGTATATAAACATGTCGTTGAATTAACATTGTATATATATATATATTATATATATATACATATATATATGTATATATATATAATCAATATAATATGATAATTGTATGTTACTATAATGTTATTACATTAATAGTATATATTTGATTAACACGACAGTAATTTATGAATGGTATTGTTAAGTTAATAACATCGTAATAATGTGTTTGTGTGTGTGTGTGTGTGTGTGTGTGTGTGTGTGTGTGTGTGTGTGTGTGTGTGTGTGTGTGTGTGTGTGTGTGTGTGTGTGTGTGTGTGTGTGTGTGTGTGTGTGTGTGTGTATATATACACACATACACTCACACTAGTTACTTGTCACATACACATCCAGATGTATATACAAATATAATACTCCTGAACTGAACATGCATATATATATATATATATTGGTTTATATATATATATATATATTGGTTGATATTAGTTATTAAGTGTGGGAGGCACGATGTCCGAATTTCTTACATGAACGGCTCAAGCGAACCCTCCAAAGTAACGAATGCAATGACGTGTATCTTCTCATGGCAATAAGTGTATCCGAATTATGATGTATATATATATATATATATATATATATACACAATTAAAACAAATTTCGTCTTGTGTGATCCATTCGCGTGATTCGGGGCACTATATAATTATAGACTACGGTTTTTTCCCGATTTTAACAGTTTGGAGTTTATACTTTCTGCAATTTTATCGCGGTTTTGTGACGTATCGCAATCACGTACACACACGCAAACTCACGCACAACACGTACCTTCAACGAACGGGAAGTGCGAGTAATGTTGTGCGTGTTGGAATATCCACGGGTACCACGCCGTCATGGCGGCTAGCTTTGCCGTCGCCTCCGGGTCGAAGACGGGGGCCATCACTCCGACTGTGTCCCGAGGACTCCGGGTAGCCTCCCGCCTCGGCGTGTCTCGGGGACTCCTGGTCTCGTCCCGTGTCTCCCGGGGACATCCTTCCGACGTCCTCTCCCCGAGGGTCTCGCCGAGGATACTGCTTATGGAGAAACTTGCCAGCTTTTGCAACGGTTTCGTTTTTACCTCGTCGCTTTCTCTTGAGGTGTCCCTGGACATGTTGACGTGTGTTGTTGTCTCTGCGCTGCAGTAAGCGATGACAAATGCGTTGACAGTAACTGTTCTTGTTGGCCAGTCACTGGACAACAGTGTGCTAGGTTTTTCGTGTTGTTCGCGTGTCGTTCGTTGTGTCGCTACAACCAGCTGCACAGTGTCAGCTATGTAATCATATCACCCTTTGTTGGTCAGTATACGCTGGACGGCGGTCAGCAGCGAAAGTCTCAACGCCTGCCCGACTTGGAGCGTCAGTTAAAGTACCACGGACGACAACGATACTGCCTGTCTACCAATCAACTGCCCATCTGCCGTGTGCGTGGCGCAGGGTCAATTAACTGCCGCATAATTAGTCTAAACTGGCCACTGATTGCTGTCGACACGCTGGTGAATAAACTCTGCCGTGACTACATCCGCTGGCGGGTAGGAACGATCTCTTGTCCGTCGTCGCGATTGCTGTCCGAGTTTTACTGGACGTCGAAGCCAATCAGCACCACCGGGTACCTTCACTAGCTCGGTAGTCGCACCACGCCCAGGCGCCGTGCGAGTCTCACACAAAGGTCGGGTAAATCCGCTAATGACAACATGAAGAATTGGCCGACAGTAGCTAATGGGCCTCTTCAGAAGACAACCCCTCGTTGCGCGTGCACGTCTGCTGGCGCCATTGCCTTGTGCTGGTTGGTCGACGTCACATCCCCTTCAATGCTGATTGGCTAAAGTCGAGACTGGGGCTTAGTTATCACGGCGTGCGCGTCTGCTGACAGACTACCGGGCGGCGACCACATGCAGCTCAATTCTATATCTTCTATCATAATGAATTAGCTCGCTTGAACGACTCAAACTTGCCACTACCATTGAGCACATTACCAACCTAGCGAGGCGTTGCGCTGCTTTAATCTACGCCCGGTTATTAACGTGTGAAAGAAACGCGAACAACGAAATCGTTTGAATTTTAAGTACCTTCGTCGGGACTCGAGTCAATGAAACCATCGATTGTTATTGTCACAACGATTTTTAAAGACGAGCTTGTAAATGAGACACTCGTGTATCGAGGGACAATGAGACAGTTAGACAGTTAGGCGCGGTCTTTATTGTGGTTTAGTGCGGAAACAAAGCCCCCATGTGACAAACCAGTGGTGGGAAATAACGTCTGACATAACAAACTGTGTTGTGTTTACTCAAAATGTTGCTTTACCTAATGAATGGACTGACTGTCCAGTGGTATTTTGGGGTCTAAAACCGGCAAATTTACATTTTATTCAAAAGCGAATACAAATATTACTCATTTAGCAATAGGTGAAGCATTTATTGAATGCCATTGAAATTGTGGTAAAAAAACTTGTAGAAATATTCATTTTACAGAAAAGTTAAAGTGGGAAAAATGTCCTACATTAGAGGAAAATATCCTGCATTAATCCGCTGTTGGTATCATGTATATTTTAACACCATTGCATAGCGTCGTTTGTAGCCTGCCGTGTTGGTACTATAGTAGCATCGATTACCCAAGAACGATCAGTAATCCACATTGTCTCAGGGTAAAATTACGTGACTGCGATTACAGCTGTACTACATTTACACGACTGAATGCTTATTCCACAAAGCGGCGCAACACCGACTCCGTTTTTCCCAGCGCAAGAAAACAACTTCGCTTCACACATAACACGTCTTAAATGGAGGCAGTCTGTTCCTCTACCCAAACTTAGCGGGCGTAGTAAATTGTTTCAAAAACATTTAATAGGTTGTGTTGAACGCGGGAAATTGTAAAATCGCTGAACATCAAAGGGTCTTGCGTTTACTCCACCCGTCTCGGTAGTACTGCAAATATTGTTTTGAAACTGGGTGTTTTGTTTACCATTTGAACATGCTTCGCGTTCGAAAGTTTCAAATTGCGAACATTGTTACGGGTTAATTAAACACACTTTTGCAAGCAGAATACCTTCAAAATAGTTATTACAGTCTGTAGAACATTAAATAAATAAATACAATAATAAATAAATAAGTAAATTAATTAATTCAATAAGTAGGAGCATATTGCCTCCTTTTAATACGGCCGTCATTACAACACGCTTAACTATTATTTATAAAGCGCGTTGACCGAGGAAAACCTTGTTTACGTGTGGAATTATTTGTCCGATTGTCGGGCGACACAGTGACGTCCGACCAATCAGATGTGTTGTTTCTGGAAAGAAATAAGAAACGACATGTCCGATTGACCGGGTTACAATATGACAATTAATCGCTAGTGTAAACGGGCTTTTAGGCGACCGACTGAATACCGCGGAAGATGTACACCTCTATGTTTATAATTTGTGTTCAACGTATAACAAATATTCAGTGTAATGTTAACAAGATTCTCTTCATAAATCACAACTACAGTAAAATCTCAACGCATTAAAATATTGTGCCATGTCACAATGTTACCTGCACCCAACACCGACTCGTTCTAACATATACCCTTTGTTTATGTTCGTCCACTGCCTTGGGTATATACGTTGTGCCAATACCCTCATATCAATAAATGCTACGTGTGTTTTACGTATGCCATATTAAAAATAAATGTAACTTGTTTAACCAACCAATGCAATCTAAAAACGTGAAATTTACCGTCTTCATATATTAAAAATGTTAAAGATGTGTATTCATCTATCTTTAGTATTAATGTACTATTGCATCACAAAATGTATACAGGTGGAATGTTTCGTATAATGACAGCACAGTGAAAACTAATAATTTTATTATAAATATAGTCGCTGTCAAAACTGTTTTTAAGTGTTGACATAACTTTTTAAAGGAACTTTACCGAAAGCTCTGTGGATGTACACAATGCTGAAGTATTTAAATCGGCGATCAATGTAAACCTACGATGATTATTGAATATATGAAAAATTCGTGGGTAAACAAACACATTTTTCGAACCAAAAACAGTATTTACTTATAATCGCTCAAACTATACAATAATCATCAGTCGTTATACCTGACCTTGATGTAAGTACTGCACAGTGAAAACTGTAAATATATATTATTTCAGGTGTGCGCAGTTCAATTATTATATTGATGACATTATATTTATGTCACAGTGGTGGAAATATCAGAAAGGAAATATTTAAGTCTCACAAATAGTATAAACACAATGGTGCGATATAATCTTTCATCACTTCATAAAATACAATAATATTATTATATTGAACACCAATACTTGTCAGAACATGATGTAATGATGCAATGATGTTATCATTCAGAATTACCCTTTTCTAATGCTTGTTTTTTCTATTAAACATAGTAAATATATATGCACATGATTGTAAGCTGTGTGTTGAGTCCCAATAAAGATGATGATTGTAATAATAACTTGGGAACTTATATGCTATGTAGGCGTTTGATTATTTGATCAAACCAACGACAGCTATGGCTTGGCCACCTGTCTACATAAGACAAGGCCAGTGTTTTGTACGGCTCGCTCGCTGGGGCCTGTCGGTACTCATCATGCCGTCTGCTGCGTCTAATTCTCTCTCTCCGCGGTAAACGGGCGAAGCAAGGTGTCGTGCGGTGTGGGTTTCACGTCTAGTTAACTAAGCATACAAACTGCCTAATTTCGAGGTGGGCCGTGAGTCAGGTCGAGTTGAGCTTCTCCGCCCGCTCCCATTCACGTCTGCTCAGCCGGAAGGCAGCCATTGTTGGCGGGAAAATGGGAAAATATCGAACGCGACTGAGCGGCACCGTGTTTATAGACCACTCGACTGGTACTAGCGGTGAGTCGGGTATACTTAGCGACGTGCTTAGCACAATCGTTGCAATAACGAACGGCCAGAGTAAATACGGTTGGAGTGTTTGTGTTTCGAGTCAAGTAGACTCAAGTTCCGTCTCCAGTTAAACGGTGTAACAACATCAGTGGCTACAACCGTTCGAAAATCCATTATTCAACACAGAAGCGTTGTTTAGGGTTGATAAAAATGCTAAGAGCGTATTAACTAAATATTTAAATATAAATACTTTGGTGGATCAGAAATGCTGCGTTAAGTTATAATTAAAGTGTGGTGATTGTCAGCAGAACGTATCAGTTGTACTCTTTCCAAATTGATGGCTAGGAGTATGGGAAGAACACAACGTTGTGGTTAGGGACGCGTGTCTCCACAAAACGTGTTAATATTATGGTATATTTGTTTGAATTTTGACATTTCGCTGGTGCAACATTCACATTTCGATTTTTTTTCGAACTTGTTAAAATAAATTTGGCATGAAATATATGCAAACAATTTCTTTTGGACATATCCTACGTAAATTTACCTGCAATATACACATTCGGCATATATATTTCGGTGTTAAAAATTATATTAATCAATAATAAAAATACAGTTAAGGCTTTGTAACATTGTATCGTTCTGAACGTTTCGGCATCGTCATATTTGTAGGCAAACCCTACGTTTTAGCTTGACTTGTGACCCATGATTACAAATATATGCATATATCAACCTTATTCGCTATATTGGTGCGTGCAACGTTATTCACCAGTTAAGTCTCCTGAACTAATTTTGTATCCTATAAAACTATGCAGAACGTTCCCATGGAACTGTCACATGTTTTCGTTACTGTATGTTAATGACGCTGTCGCTTAGAGTCATGTGTCACACATGTAATTTAGACATGTGCATACACGAGTAATAATTACACCCGCATAAACATTCCAGCATGAACGTTTCATTAAAAGGTCACACATCGTTTCGATCATTTTAGTCTTCTCGTTTAAGAATCGTTTTGCAAAAAATCGAAACGATCCAAGATACAGGTGGTCGCTCGCTTGCGGAAACATCCCAGCTAAAGTCGCATGACAAGGCAAATAGTATTATATGGAACCGGTTTAAAAAGAACTCCAGTTGACAAGCAACACCATTTAGCCTAAGGTATATGCATCGTACAACTTTACAAAGGCAATCACCATAATTAGTGCCCACCACTTAAACACTCCAATTACAGCAAAGCGGTCTTGTTCGGAACAAAAGAGGTACACCTTAAAAAAATCGCGGTATTCCGAATAGAAATAAACCACAACTATCAACGGTAACTTGTTGTAGGTGGCAAACGCATTTAGGTACTCATTCAAAATAAGGAAATTAACGCTTCTGTTTCAAATTACAACGTGTTTCTTCTTACAAAACGTAGTCCGCCACACTGCCTACTCGTGTTACGTGTGACAGTCTATATATGCATGTTGTTATATGTTATGTTATCATATATGATGAACTGTTTGTGTTAAGATCTCACTGAGTTACATGCATAGTCTACTGTCAGGCGCGGTAGCTGGGCGTAAAGCGCCGGTGTAAGAATATCAAAACACTAATTTCTCTAACACTGTTACTGTATCCATTCAAAGGTAGCACAAAGAAGCAACAGCGTGCCGTAGCTGACACTGTAGGTGGGTTTGCTTTTTTCGCAAAGTGAATATGAAAAGAGAAGAACGAACGAATTGAGGAGGCGCGATGTGCGATAAATTCTATTCGACTGGCTACATCGTGGCACGTCTTGCATTAACAGCACGGGCAACACTGTCACCCGCGCGCCACCTAGCGGAGCTGTACGTGGGTGGCCGACTTCTTTGCGATGCAACCAGGTGTGTAATGCGATTGGAAGCGTCTGGTCTGCGCACAAAGCCGCGATCTATGGCGACAAATCTCATAATTGCCGTTCGTCGTCGCAATAAAACAACATAATTCGGCTGGCGTCGGCAGCCTTCGTGCAAACAGTGTGCTTTACGATTGTATTACACCACTTTAGTTTGATAGCTTTCAATCGATAACTGAATGCGGCTTTGGCCAATTGAGGGGATTACGCATTCTACGCACTGCACTGAAAGACGTGATCGTCGATCGGCGATGTTGACTGGCACGGAGCGACACCGAGATCTGTTGAGCGACGTTCGGCCGTCGCTCCTGTCCAAACCGGTATAACGCTTGAGCAGCAAGTGCCACTCGCATTAACCGGCTTTCTTCGCTGCTAATTGACTCGGCATTGTCGTGAAGAAATTAATAATTAGCGCATTAGGCACGGCGAGCGCGGACGCGAGAAAGTCACTCGGATTGTCGAGAAGTGGTCTGCTGCGGCGCATGTGTCGCTATGTCGAAGTACACGCTTCACCGAACCGCATCAGAGCTAATGGTCGACCATTGACTCAACCCTTCTCACCGTCGACCTACGAATAAACCAACCGTGTCTGTTTTATGTTCATCTAAATACATTCGAGCTAGCGAATGTTTGTTTGACGGTACGTTAACGTTTTACTGTTAGACGGTTTGCATCACGGGCGCCAAACTTTCAGTGCTTCTTCTATGATCCCACGAAAGAAACGTATAACACTTTTTCGAAATTCCCCGTGGACAAAGGGTTCTCAACAAATGTTCGCAACGTGACATGTAACTTGCAACAATCGTAGAAACACACACACACACACACACGCACACACGATGGTGGGAATGCACACGCACACGTTCCGGTTCCTGTGTTTACCGGACGCTCTTAATATTAGTCCTACACAGGGAGTCTTTTCGTTGCACTGGGATGCTCTCGTACACTGCAAACATTGGATCCTATAGTTGCGAGATATGTCGGACTGCAATAACCCCGCCCTGTCTGCACGAAACACTTGTCAAACGCTACAAAATTACATTATATTCACATGCCATGTGAATAATAATAAATAAGAAGAAATTACTAAAATGTCCTATCTATTTCAAAAATATACCCCCTTTAAAATGACCAAACAATTCGGATTGTTTCCAACAGTTTTGCCGAAATGTCTTATTACCGAAACATCCGATTACCAAAATGTCCTATTACTGAAACGTCCTATTACCAAAATGTCTGTTGCCATGGTCAAACCCTTTGCCAAAATGTAATGATAATGAATTCGTCCTATTTACGCAAACTCTCACTTGAATTGACAGCATACACTCGGAAACACAAATATTGTCATGAAAGGCCTACGAGAAGATTTATGTCATGCCTTTCTTTCAATGAATGCCGTGTGTGTTCATTATGGCAACCCACTAACCTGATTAGAATCAGCCAGAAACCTCTTTAGGGTCAAACTGCCCCCGTCAACACGAACAGCTGTTTGATTTATTCTTCATCATCGGGCATCTGTGCGGCCAATGTCGTTCGAGTTCATTAAATATTTTACACACGTTCATTAAGATAGAAATTCTACTGCACTTGCTGAGCAGATGATGTTCGGAACCAAATTTTAATAGAACATTTATAACAACATCATAAGCTTTTCACAATAAACATCAACAGTTCATGAGAAAAAGTTCAACCAACCTTGTTTTTTTATTTATAAGAGGTTTGTGTTTCTCAGAGTAATATTTGTGTTTCCGGTTATGTGCTCTAAGCGTTTGAGTATGTTGCTATAAGACAGATTGTACGTTTTTATTACATTCACAGGGGCTATGTTAAGGTAGGTAAGCGTTTGAGTATTTTCGTGGTAGACTTAATTTGTTGCGATGATGCCACCCACAGTGTCTTCAACCCAATAAAAAACATTCCTCCGATACCTTACCAGCTAGACATTGGGCCAGGCTGAAAGGATTTGATTTTTCAATGTACTTGGAATTAGGTAGGATCGTAACCAAAACCGATATTTTCCTTGTGGTGCCTTAAGGACACACGGGGTCGGATTAGTTTTAACAGTATCGGCTAATATAACTGGATATTATTCCTAAGCATTTTTTTGGAAGCTAGATCATGCCACTTGGTACGGTGTTGTGGCTGTATACGGCAACACGCGGGACAAACATGGCGGCATTACGGTCATTCCCCTTTCTCAGGACGAAGGACACCACTCACAGAACCCCGGGTCATGGTGTTGGGGAATTCCTTCTTATCTTTTGAACAATGAGATATGTGGTCTATAGTTGGCTTGGAAGTCCACCGTCTTCCAATCATCTGCGTCATCATGATTGATGTTCACCAATACCCGTGGCAATTTATCTTGCTTATTTCGCTAGCTTCTCTGCATGTGTTCACCCATCTGCTGCAACATTAGAATTGTGTAACGAATTTGATATTGCATAATCGTTGGCCACCAGTTTGATTCTATTTTCAAAGTAAACATTTACACAGTGCATGCCATTATTCGGGTGGACCGTGCAAGCGTACGTCGGATAATTGGCCTTTATTAGCCCAATAAACAGTGGACAACAATAGTTACATACAAGGTTTAATAAAATTAATTGATGTTATTTAATTATTACAGGAAATGGTTTAAAAACGATGCAGACTCTCGTGACGAGTCGTCAAGGGTGGTTTGACCCTTTCAAGGCGAGGCCAGCTTTGGTGTTCCGATTGGCCGACATTACTCCCTAGACTTTATATACGCCTATATATATATATATATATATTTATATATAGAACACCACTCAATTATCCCTGTAGGAGAAAGACCCTACAGAAAGCAAAGCATATCAAAAACACTTAAGTAAATAACTATAAAGAAATACTCCCGCCGGAAAATAAGCCCCCTCCTGAAAAAAACATGGAAAGACAAGCAGGCAGGCAGGCAGGCAGGCAGGCAGGCAGGCAGGCAGGCAGGCAGGCAGGCAGGCAGGCAGGCAGGCAGGCAGGCAGGCAGGCAGGCAGGCAGGCAGGCAGGCAGGCAGGCAGGCAGGCAGGCAGGCAGGCAGGCAGGCAGGCAGGCAGGCAGGCAGGCAGGCAGGCAGGCAGGCAGGCCAATTATACAGTATGGTATAATACTAATGATACTAATAATGGCCAAAACTAATCAAATTTTGTTTCGTTGGCACCCGGTTGGGTTGCCAACGAACTAACAATGTTGCTTGTACTCAAAATAGTAAACAAACCCAACACTCACGCAAACACATGCCCGCCCGCCCGCCCGCCCGCCCGCCCGCCCGCCCGCCCGCCCGCCCGCCCGCCCGCCCGCCCGCCCGCCCGCCCGCCCGCGCAAACATGCACAATACACATTTTCAATCATATAGAGTGTGGGACTTTCTTAGTACACCATCACAGTGCGTGCCTGTGGTAGTGGCGTGTTTGAGTGGACGTTAGCAGTGACGTGGTGATTGTAGCGACAATAACCAGTGTCACCATTTAGGAGCTACAGGTAGTTGTCAGTCTGCACTCTTTAACTTGGTTATTGTACCGTTTTACGGCATTCGCTAGCTTGTGAAAGGTACAAAAACCAATAAAAAAAATTAAAGAGGGTGCGCCCGGTACATCCTCTCATGTTCGTGTTTCCTGTTTAATGACATTCATGCATCTACGTCATAATTAAGATGTTATCTACAGATCCTCAACGGTTATTGTTCTAGCCGTTGTATATCTTCACAAGGTGTACAACTGTCCGGTATCAATGCGGCGTGCTGTTGTTCTGTATCCAATTGTCTCAGTCACGTCACTTGTCATCTCACGTCAAACGCATCGCAAGCTACAACGCTCTTTCTTTGATGCTAACAAAAACACTTTCTGACTTCTTGTATGCGCTTGATGCTGACGTTCACCCACACTTCATTTAATGTAACAATAGTAGATGACATCGAGTTAATTCGTCGTATTCGCGGTATGCTGACGTGTTCCGTCGCTGTGCGGTGCTTCATACACGGATACGCGCCCGCTAAATCACCGAGTCTACATTATCTGTCCATCTGCGATTGACACATGGCTCTCCTGTGCGCTTGAGCGTTTGCCATTGTCAAACGGTTTTCTGCCTTTTTAACCCGACACAAGTGAGCGTTTTGTGCGCCAAGAGCCGTCGACTTCTGCACCGGCAGGTCGTTAATAGTGCCGGCTGGGTTCTGATTGCTCGTGACAAGCGGAGTGCGTGTTTGAGTGGCAACCGACGCTGAATCCCCTGGTGGCGTCGCCTGTTTCCACCATCGGGTTAGCTGTTTTGCATGGTGGGCGAAAATGAAGTCACACGAAAAAAGTCACGGAAATAAAGTCAGTTTTCCCTAGGAAAATAAGTCACAGGAAATAAAGTCACAACATAATTTTATCCAAAAATATACTAACTGCAAAGCTTTGTAATTATTTACTGATAATTCAACAAAATAAATGTTGCTGATTAAGATGATTATAATTATTCCGCAGAAACTCTGACATAGGCTTGCACATGTTCATTAACATTTGAACACACTGGAGATTTATCAGAGACATTATCAGACCTATGCAATGAATTTATTGTTATATTTAAGTAATTTTTTTTAATAAAAACAAATATTTACCTAAATTGATTAAAATATTTCCACTCGAATTGTGAATACAAAGAACTCTAAATTTAAAGCTGAGTACAACTGAGATCTAAATGAGATTTTTCATCAAATTCGTGCACTGAATTTGTCGTTATCTTTAAGATAATTTTGATTATTAAAACGAATATTTTTTTAATATTTGCATTTATATGTAAAAGCAAAGAACTCTTAATTTAAAGTTGTCGCTTTATTTCCTATGACTTTATTTCCTACGTTATCTTGCATAGGTTTACACCCATTTATGTTTAATTATACCAAACACAATAATAAGTAAAAGAAGAGCACTTACATAGCGCCATTAATGTAGGTATATCCATTCGATTAAAATATGTAATCATATACTGTGAATGTACAACATTTACACACACGCCCATATGCATGCAGGCACGCGCACACAACGTTCCACACATGATATGTTACATTTAAGATTCATCAACGTTTTATTTACCATAATTAGTTTTGAGGTTTGTTTGATATTTTGAGTTAGTTGTTATATCATGCTTGTTATATAAAATGTGCCGTTTATTGTCATTATTTAAATTGTGCAATTTTCCTAATTAATTCATGTGTGCGATTTTAATACGTGCCATTTTCGGATGTGTCTTTATGTGAGAAGAGCATCCAGTTTGACAGCACAACAATATACAATTCTTCTTTCAATTGGCTCTTGACTACGTTCCCCACGTGTGTAACTGCTGATTGGAATGTGTCACATCTGTGACATTTAGCATATTTTTAGTATATATTGTAGACTCTAAAATTGGTGCTCTTATGTCCGACATACGACAAACACGGCGGCAAAGATATCCACTTTGACATCGCTGCAGTAAAGGAACCCACACTAACACGGCCGCGTATCTGCGAATTTCCTGATTGTTATACGCAGGTATTCTATTCGTCCGTTGCTTTAACCGGACGTGCCATTTCGACCGAAGTGCAACTAGGTGGAATGTGTAACGTATGAACTGCACATGGATAATTAACCAATTCTTTTCCGCGTTTCGTTGTTTTTCCTCGGTTGTTATTCCCAGGCTGTTCGAAACGAAAGCTGTTTTGAACGAGTTTGAACCTGTTCTTGCGTGACGTGAATACCATCTGCCGTTGATAAAATTCGTACACCGTCTACAAACATATTCGTGGTGGATTAAAATTCGTAATAAGCAATAACTTTGCATTGTGTTGTTCTGTAGATAATCGTTTCGACGTTGGGCACACGTTAATGAGTGACCGAGTTAGACAAAATGATTAATCAGAGATTTGACGAATGTGGTTGGCTACCAAATCAATGAAGTATACACATACTGTGTGTGTGTGTGTGTGTGTGTGTGTGTGTGTGTGTGTGTGTGTGTGTGTGTGTGTGTGTGTGTGTGTGTGTGTGTGTGTGTGTGTGTGTGTGAGAGAGAGAGAGAGAGAGAGAGAGGAGAGAGAAAGAGGGGAGAGAATGTGTGTGTGTGTGTGTGTGTGTGTGTGTGTGTGTGTGTGTGTGTGTGTGTGTGTGTGTGTGTGTGTGTGTGTGTGTGTGTGTGTGTGTGTGTGTGTGTGTGTGTGTGTGTGTGTGTGAGAGAGAGAGAGATATATATATAAATATATATATATATACATATAATATATATGTATATATATATATGAGGTAAATCGTATCTAATTTGGCTAATTTTAGCCATTTTCGAAAATGAGGTGATATACTTTAATTCAAACACACATGTCACGTTAAACCAACGGCAAAACCTACAATACAATAAATGTCCGACACAAGTTTCTCTCACGTCACCATTGTTTGGCTCTTTAAAACTGTGTATGTGACCGGGTGTGACGTCCTAAATCAGAGTTGAACCGTACGTGTAGATAGGAAAAAAATTACTCATTTTATTTCCAGCAGTAAACAGTATTTTGTTAATATGTGTTAAAGGCCGTGCTCTGTCATCTTTATCACCGCGAAGGTTCAGTCATGCATTATAATACAGAACTATCCACGATTAATGGCTTTATGATAGGACATTTCCGATTGGTAAATCGTTCCATCTGTGACCCACTCCTATCCGTTGTCTAATCTTTCTCAACCATTTCCCAACGAACACAGTGTTCCGACGCCCATATTTCCGACTAAACTAGTAAGTGGTAGTGTTACATGGAGACTTTTTCTTTAACCGTTAACTCTTGCAAACAACTTAAATTGGTAGTGGTGATGGTGGTATTTTAGAACGTTGCACATTTGGTGTTAACTTTAAAAGCCATGGAGTGTTGATGGTACCGTTGGTGTTAGCTGGAAAATGTCACATCTGGTGTTAACTGTAAACTCTATGGACAGGTGATGATGATGGCGTTATCTGGAAACTTCCAACCCTTCTGTTGACTTTAAACCCTACGAACAGGTTGTGTCTATGGTGCAGATAGTCGCCTCTACACTTGGTGTTAACGTTAATCAACGTGGGGAGGTGATAATGAGGGTTGCAAGCTGGAAGGTTTCGCCTCATGCAAAACAAACAATAACAAGCCGATAGACTTCGACGGATTTAGCACTTCATTCACCAGAGACAACTTAGATGACAGGATCAGATCACGAATCTTCGTCAACAGTATTCGATACTTTCCACGCGTCCTCAAATCTACCCCTGTTAACGTCAACAGGTACGCTTCTGAAGCTGATTTCCAGAATCCATACGCCATTGTCTCCCGCTTATACCCAGGCGTAACGACAACGACAAAGCCTTTTGTCTCGGTTGACGAACCCGCCGACGGTGGTCCATCATCCCTGGGGCGAGAGACACCCACCTGCCCGACCCATAAAGGTAGCTTCCTGCTAATTAATTGCCCGCTGTGGGGCGCCCCTCGGCGGCCAATTTGCTCACTGCAAGCGTCCGCTCGCTCGGGGCGCTGTCGTCGTATTATACGCTTAATTATAAAGTTCTCGCCGACGCCCGGAAGTGCATTTCGTAGCGTTGGCTCGCTGCGCTAATTTGCAGAAATTGAGATTAACAGTCCGGCAATTTAGCGCGGACCCGTCGCGCGGTGTAATAAGGCGCAAATCAATATTATTGCTCGAGCATTGGCCGAGCGCTTTGATACTGACCGATTACGCAGGTCTGCTTTGATTTCCCATAATGCCGCGGTACTTGAGGGACATTTCCAGAATAATAACGGTCATATTTCTGCATACGGTCGTCGCCGTTGCGTCGGCGAGATGAAAGACTAACCGTCGGTTTTGTCTGTGCCGAACTGGAACGCGACACGGGTATCTAATTCGACATCAAACGAATCGCCTTGTAACACCTCTGCTAAATACCTTGTCTAAACGGTGCGTTATTTTATTAAGACTTGGACATCATACAGCTCTTTAACCGCGCAAATATACTTCACAGTTTGAGCTTAAACTCCCCCTCGTGCGAACGTAATTAAGTTAATAGCAATTAATGCACAGTCGTTGGATTAGCAACAGTTATACTTAATGCGTGTCGCTTCTATTGAACAGGGATAATTTACATATATCGATGAGTCATTATTTAATATAAGTCCAGCAATACTTCTAATTAAGTATTCGTATACAGTTAACACAAAAACAACGCATTTTGTAGAAGTAGATCACAGGATAGCCTAGATCGGATGGCACAGCAATAGGAAACACTCCTAAAGTGCACAATTAAGGGCTGTTCTATATTATCACGCATGACTGAAACTTCGTGATGATAAAGATACTAACAGTGTCCGGCCTATGTCGCACATTTAACGATGTATTATTTATTACTGGAAATAAAATTAGTCACGTTTCGTCTTAATTTATTAGTTGAAAGCTACACAAAGTGCGGACTTCTTATACAGTAAAACAGACATTAAGAAGCTGTGGTTCAGTACGGCACATTTAGGCCGTCAAACGAATAGAATACGTATTGCTAAATAATTGCATAACTATAGATTTTAATTAAAACAGCCAAACCACAACCGTGTTTACTGGTGTTACTACCGTGCTACTCAAATGTGCCATTTCCGTCATATATTCAGTTGTGTCATTACAGTGAGTTTTTTTCATTTTTTTGTAGGTGCGTACATGTGCTGGTGCCTGCGTGTGTGTGAACGCGTGCAGGCCGCGGGCTGGGGTACGGTGTGTGTGTATGTGTGTATGTGTGTGTGCTGGTGCGTGCGTGCGTCTTACGTCGATGTTGTTCCTGCGCCACTTGACAAGAGGAAGAGATTACAACATCGTTGATACCCACGATGGAATAGTTACTTACAAGCAACAACCATCGGTGTGTATATTACAATATTGCTGCGCAGGACTCGCTGAAAACCGGTCTATCAAACAACCTCAGTGATTAAAAAAACCGAAAGACTTTATAAAGATAATCCATTAAACTGTGCTAAATGTTAAGAGAACTTTATCTCGCGTGATACAACTTCTTCCCCGGTACTGATTTTATTCAGTCCACCGGACGTTACTTTTCAATCACTCTAGATCGTAACACGGCATAAATAATAAGATTATAGTCGTACGAAATTATGATTGCATATAAATGTGTCTTTCTAAATTTTGGTTGTGGCAGTTGTCATTAATTTCGTTTTCGTTGACCGTAGCCCAGGCCTATACAATGAGTATTGTAGTCTATCGTCGAAGTCTGGTTTCAGGCAGTGCCCGTCATTCCCCGGAATGGCACAGATACATGAACGGATGACGACGGTGGGTGAGGTCTCACTGTCGAGCATGACAAACGCCTTCGATTCTCCGCTCCGGGCGCTGTAGACTTAACCACACAGTAAAGTAATCTGCTGTAGGAAATGTCCCCGGCACCGAATTTTGTTTAACATGTGGTGCCACCTAGCGGGAATAAATTTGATCAAATGTTGAACAAGTCAATGTCGTGAACTTCTAAATTATTATGTCAATATTCATGGCATGACGTGTCTGTTTTTTTTTAAATGATCAACTGGATTAGTGGCCGTTTTGATTGTAGGGCCTACTTGCCTATATACTAATGAAGCAATGTTAACATTTCCTGGAGGCATCACGTGCAAATTAGTTTAGTTCCTTGTTGTTTGTTGCCATTATAATAAAGCATTGGGATGAAATCCGATCCAAACTATATTTACCTTACTTATGTATTGAACACATTAGAGTTACTACATGTATAGCAAAATGCTCGTCTTCCGGCTGTCGTTAGACTACACACAGACGCATATGAGAGTTTACCGAAGCATTCGTAAATTACGTTTGCTATTACGTAAATTAGATTTTTTTAACCCAAGTTATGTAAAACTTCCCAAACTGATTGACGCTCCTCGGAACAATTGTAGAAAATACACGTATCGTTGTGAACAATCGGTCTACATCCGTCTAACGTACGACACAAACCCCTACCAGAATACATAACCAAAAGCATTGCAAACCCACACTTCCAACAAAACCAATTACATTCCCTCACATACTTTATATAGGTTATATTTTAGGTTTTGGCAATAAAATTGCCTAGCGATTTAAATAAATGATGGCGAATTATTGTTTTAAAGCAACCGACATTGACAGAAATTAGTAATTGTATTATTCATGAAACACGGGGATTGCTTTTTTGTGTGACCCATTTTTTAGCAGTTTTAAAAACAATAAATCATTTACTACTAGTTTTCATAAGAATTTGGAATTATTATCTTGAAAAAAATTCTTCATGCGTATCGTGGATTGATCTGTATCTGATTTGAAACACAGATACCTAACTTTGATGTAGTCTGTATCAAAACCTGAATTCTTCCGGTGGGTCGGTTTAATCACCCATAACTTCGCAACAAATTGACTCACACGGATGACATTGATACCATTGTGAAACTAAGCTCCTTATCTTTAACATGATGCCCATAAATCCACATCCCCAAGTGTTCCTTAATATATAGGCTTATAAATCGTCGCGACCTGTCACATATGACTTAATTTAACAGACCCTTAATGTGCTGTACAAGATATTCAACGGAACCTGGTCATAAACGTTTGTGAGCATTTAGAAAAATCGTCTCTTCAGTTTCACAGCAAGACACAATCTGAGTAATTTGAAGAATCCGAGCAGCTTCGATCAACAAGTGCCGAGAATCTCATCCAGACGTCGCCAGTGTCGATGCAACAGCGGCAATCGCCAATTAAATTAACCGGATCTAATATTCGCTAATGGTATCCGATTTGTACCCACAGTGGAAGGCGATACAATGCGCTTACACAAGGCTCCACTCAGCACCGCCTCATATCTCCCACGCTGGCGCCTCGCTAAAATCTAATCAGCATCAATCTAATTATTGCGAAAACTAATTACCTGTGTCGTCTCCTGCCTGTAGCGGTTGACCGTTGACAATATCGTCTTTGAAGGTAGTCACTAGTCTATTCAAAACAGTTTTAATTAAAATGTCTTGGCCGTCCCCTTGGCGTTGTCGCCGCCCCCCTCGGTCCAGACGTCTGTCGCGGTGGGTCGACCCGAGAGAGCGGGTGGGGGTATTACATTAAAGACTGCGACAGCGGTGGGGACGCCTTCGTTATGCCTGAATGAGTGGCAATTCAAGTTTCATAATTTGTCAAACGAATAAGGTTCGTGTGATTATTTAAACAGTAAACAATTAGAAAACAAGATCCCGTAGCTTAGACTTTCTCTAATCGAAATTGTTCAGCTATACCAATCACGTTAATAAGCACAATTACATGCACTATCAAACGTTCATCTTTTTAATCTGTAAAACTATCCAACTATAACTGAGTTAGAAAGCACGTGCGCGTACGTGCGTATTTGGAGGGGGTACATAAACGTGTTCCTCATACACTGTATGCATCTTGGGCGCCAAACTCTTGGGGGCATAAGTTTTGACCCTTCAGAAGAAAAGTAACTGCTTTATTTTTTAATTCGCCGCAGGTTAAAGGTTCTTATCGGTTTTAGGGTATGCATCGAGCTTTACTGACGGACGTGTTCTCGTGCAGTTACATTATAAATGATGTCGTCGTTGATATTGCTACAGCGTAGTAAACTGCACTCGGCTTGCACTCAGCGATTCGATTAGATAGTGTTACGTGTAGTGTAATCTTTACACCCGATGACAACTACATATCGAGCACTTACAGTGCGAGTGAATATGGTGTTGTTGTCGAAAACCGCTTGAACAAACACTATATACGTAATGTGTTTAACCAAACAAGTGCACACGCTGACACGCAAATAATATTAATATTTCTTTGTCTCTACAACCACATTAATGTATCATTTCTGGCCAAAAAAATGGTAAACTTCATCAATCTAAGACTAAGTGTAAGTTGGACGCCTATTAAACTTAAGGCGTGTACATGCTTATTTATGTTAGCTGTGTTACAATCGCATTAGGTCATATTTATTTTATCTCATCCACCGATATCTCCAAGACAACAACTTACGATTTCTGTTTTCATAAAGCGTTGTTGTCATTACGTTCATTGTGAAGTGACGCGATTAAATGCCTAGGGCGGCACTAATCCGCTCAGCGGGGGGTCCCCACAGCTAACTAATCGGACACGCCTACGACGAATACAGAACTCGTCGTTTGATTAATTGTCCCCAGGTTACGTCACTGGCGTGATTCAGTCGACATGTTTCGGACTCGGCGACAGGAACCAGTGCCGAGCACAACGCTGGGAAGCAATTAGTCCGTATTAGCCACGACGGCCGTGTTCCCGAGTTGGTGCCACCGCTGCGACAACCGGTCGGGTTTCGCCGAATCGGCCACATAATAGCACCTATAATTATGTCATTATCCGGTACATTACCTGCGCGGGGATGGAGCTGATTATCCCATTGAAATAATAACGGATCATAATGGACGAACAAACAACACTCGCGCCAAATTAGTGAGACGCCGCCTGCTCGTGTGCGCGCTCATTATGGTTGTCACCCGGTAAATTGTTTCCGCCGTAAAATCGCTCGTGGACCGTGGCGCATTGTTTGTGGTTTCGTAAACATTGGTGGGTTATTGTCGCGGAGTCTTGAGAGCTGCGTGGACTCTGAGTCAGGCTCCAGTTACAGAGAAGCTTCGCGATTGGAAACAGACGCTTTGTGTCCAAAGATGCGGAGAGAGTCACAGGCGCTCGGTGACACGCGCTCGAAGCGAAAGAAAGAAAACACCACCGTTGACACATACAAAAGTACTAAGAGAAAATAAGAACAGTTGTATTATTCCATTAGCATTCAAGCGTAACTTGTATTTGAAACACAAAACAAGTATAACCAAACAATGTGATTGCGATGCAGAAATACGAAGATTGGCTCAAGCACGCCCACCAAAGAACAGGAAGGATAAGGATGTACTAATTATAGTCGTTACAAACGCCTTGGTTTCCAATTGGTGACGTATGGACTACGGATCACTGTGGTGGGCCATTAAACAGAGGGAAGGAAACAACGCGACGACATATTTGAAATGTGATGTTGGGCGTCGATGTTGCGAATTACACGGAGTGCGAGACGAATGTTCTACAAGTCCTTCATTGAAGAGGTTAATCGAGTTCTCCCACTATAAGCGTTACCTTCAAACATAAACTATATTGTACCTCGGACATGTCACGCGTGGAAAATCCGATACAGATGGGAATGAGTGAAGGCACGTGGAAGGGTGGCAGACACAGGATGGATGGATGGATGAGATCAGGGGTACAACCACGCTAACAATGAAGCAACAATAGATGTGACTCGTTGGATGTCACCAGTAGTACCTTGAATTTACGGAACGTCACATAGAAAAAAACACAAATCCACTCTCGTATACACAATTAATTCACACGTGTATAAACATCAAAGACATTCATATTTTCAATAGTAAAACACTCTTACAATCCTTTCGGAGAAATAACAGAAGATGTTTAACTTCTTCAGCAAAATACTTACATTTAATAACTGGACGACCATTTACAGTTGTTTTAAGGATCTTCTAAAGGTGCAGTTTTGTTGTTATTTTCTGCTGTAGAATTTTGAAGGATTAAATTAAGTAATTTTAAACGTAAACCTTTATGTAATAAATTATAACAATTTAAAAGTACAATACAATTTTTTAAAATAATACACGTCTTACTAAATTACATATTAATATCGCAGTGACGTTTAGCTGGTACGTAATAACTCTACGTAATCTAAAATAAGATTATTTTAAAGCGTTCCATTTTGTTCTCCCAAAAAGGAAATGTAGCATTAGATTGACTATAAAAAAACACAAAAACGAAAACTGATCCAGCATAATAAAACTCGGACATATACCAGGGATACAACTAATGAACATAAGATAATCTAAAATGTTTACAACTTCCGTGTATTCACAACATATCAACAAACGCACACAACGGCGCAGCATACGTGCACAGAACAAAACGCGCACGCACTTGAAAATTTTGAACATCAACTGGTAAATAGTCAGTGTAACGACGCCAGACGGCAGCACTCTATTTTGCCCATCACGGTTCGTCTTCCAGGCGCTTTTGCGGCGCGGGAGTGTCGAGGCGTCCTTTACAACCACCAGACATCATATTCTCGGTGGGAAAGTCTCGATTTAGCTGCAGCACTGTCTCTTGGGCTTGTTTCTGAAGATGCAACCACAAGGTAAAATCGTACTTGAGCATGAAAAACGTAAAGGAGCACAGCACCGTCGTGCAGCTACCTACATTTGAGGAAACGTATGGCCTTATTTTGTTGTACCCATTGTTCCATGGGTGTCTACGAAAACTGCAACAATATCTGTAAACACGCAGATGCGTATAAAGACATCCACCATGTTCAGTGTTCTGGTAGGGCCTCCAACCGAGTTCAAAGGCAGTAGTGCTACAATCGGTGTCACCACCTAGCGACCAATCAGTTACATATAGTTCAATCCAACAACCAGTTACCACCATAGCGAGATGCGGACGCATTGGTTCGTAAATCAAAACAATACATTAAACATTATGTAGATTACATACGGGGAGGAATGTGTGGTTTTGTCGGCACCACATGTCATTGGGAAAATAACTTCTACAGTGCCGCCACCTAGCTAGTGAAACGTTGGTTAATAAAATGTCCGCCAATATTAATATTCATGGTAAGTGACCTTTTATATTGAATGATCAGCTGTAATGATGGCGGCGGTGATGGTGGTATTATTATGATGTTGATTACGCTAACAAGCATTAGGACAATTTAATGTAGTTACCTTTAAAAAATTAATTAATTAAATATCTGAATAGCCACCGTGTGATAATCATGCAATGGCTACCGTGTAGATTTAAATATTGGCAAACTGGAAATTAGCGGGAATCGGCTGGTGCTATTGAGAACTGACATATCCCATTAGTACCTAAGACAACCGACGACTACGTAATACCAGGTTATAAAAAACCCTCGTGTTCCTCCGTACCTGCAATGTCTCCATCTTCTGCAGCATGAAAGATTTCATTGGCATGATCTTTGGCTTGCACAGGATCCAGCTAGTCGTCTGTTCTGAGTGCACCAGGCCCAGCTTTGGCAGAACTTCTCTAAAGTGGACGCTTCTCGACGAAGCGGCCTTGGATGTTGCGGCAGTGGCCATGACAATGAATTATCGTCGCCGGCGCAGACAATTCTGGAGTCTAAACAATTCCGGGTAAAACTTGAGTATATTTGAAGCCACCAACTACGTACAATATGAAAGACGTAACTGCTGAATTCATCGGTTGCACCGAAAACGTGCCATGACATAACGTATAACTATCACCATTAATACAATCAAGCATAACGCAATCAGAATGCCAACAAAATTGTGATGTACTGCGTGTGTCAATTTTCAACTATCCGTATACAACTAACGCCACGATTATCAACGATACAACTAAGTCTACGACACTATAGATATTTCGTTTGAAAACTTTCAATTACCCGCATCAAAGATAATATTTCGAAAGCTAGCTGGTTCTCGCGTTTTGGACGTCAATAGTGAGATTATTAACCTCCGACGATGTTAATAATGTTTTTCTGTTAACAGTTTCAAAGACAAAACAGGTATACGCGACATAATTGTAGTGATATTGTACAGTAGTCACGTGACCCAACTCTGACAATGCTGGTCCCAAGCCCGGATATGAAAAGAGGAGGGTTGGGCAAAGGGCTAACAACCAGTTCCCGTAAAAAACAAATTGTTACGAAAACATCGACCAAAGGAACTGTACTGAACTTGGGAAAGGGAGGGCCTGTCGGTACCATCCTAGCAAAGCTGGCTTTAACTGGTCATAATCGTTGGCCACGGAAACCGGGGAGCGGGAATAAACTTCCAGTGCATGACCGGTTAACAATGCACTCAGAAAAAATAGCGTAAATATCGCGCTCCCAACCCTGGTTTTCCGCATATCTTTCAAAGCGCTGGAGATAGGCATCAATCGAATCCTTGTCTTCGTTAAAACAGGGTAACGGAGGACTAAGGACTCCCTTAGTAGTGGCTGAAGCATTACCCACCGATTCTCGGTTCTCTAAGGTCGTAGCCTCGTCGTGGAGCCTGGCCATCTTTTCTTCATGACGCTATGCAATGACAGCCGAAAGGAAGCTACATCGCCGATGCCCTTTTTATCTTCCAGGAAAATTTCAAACATCGAAACATGGAACGTAAGAACCATGTACGAAGCAAACAAAGCAGCCCTAATAGCAAGGGAATGACGTGCCTATATCACAGTATTAGGACCATGCGAAACAGGGTGGACACAGTCAGGACAAGTCAGTTTGAACACAGGAGAAATTATACTTTACTCGGGGCATGAAGAAAAAGATGCCCACCACACAGAAGGAGTGGCATTCGTGTTGTCACAAGAGGCACATAACACCCTCACTGATCAGCTAGGCGGCAGATGGACCAAGGATCAGCTATGCCGCATTCAAAACAAAGAAGAAAAAGATCAAGCTAAACATCACAGTGCTATGCACCAACAAATGACAAGGATGAAGAAAAAAGGAGAACTTCTACAACAGATTGCAAGCATTGCTCAACAAACTGAAGGAAACGGACATGACGATACTCATGGGAGACTCCAATGCCAAGATAGGATTAACCAACAGCGGGTACGAAGAAGTCATGGGCAGACTTGGGGACAATGAATAAAAATGGAGAGATGTTGGCAGACTTGTCCGCATTTAACGAAATGATCATTGGCGGCAGCTTATTTCCGCAACATAGAGGAGCAGACGCAGCCTAGTGCTGGCCACACCGAAGATGAAGCTGAAGAAGAGATGTAAAAAGGAGCACCAGAACAAGTTACAATGTGGACTTCCTAAAGGACAGAGTCACAACAGAGACATTCCGACTCACAATCAGCAACAAATATGAAGTCTTACAAGACCTTATCGAAGAAGGAAACATGGACATAGGCACCCAGTGACAAAAGTTCAAGGAAACACGGACAAGCACATGCACAAAGTCCTCGGAAAGAAAAAATACCAACAGAAGGAGTGGATCTATATGGACACTATCAACAAAGTGCAAGTGAGGAAGGAAAAAAGGCGCAATTAACAACAGCCGAACTAGAGCAGCGAAAGCAACATCCCAGGAGCAGTATGCAGAGGCAAACAGAGCAGTCAAGGGAGGCATAAAAACAGACAAGAAAAACTCCATCAGCGGCCTTGCCAAGGAAGAAGAGGATGCGGCAGCCAAAGGGAACGTGGAACAACTGTATGACACAACAGGAAAGTTAGCAGGAAAGTACAATCACGCAGACAGGCCCATGAAAGACAAGAATGGCAACGTACTTACAATAATGAAGATCATTTGAAGAGATGGAGGGAACATTTTGATGAACTGTTGAACCGACCAACACCACAGAACCCACCAGATATCCCACCAGCTGAAGAACTACTCCAGGTAAACTGCGAAAAACCAAGCAAGGCAAAGATCATCACATGAAGAGAGGGAAGGCATCCTACCCAGATGAAATTCCTGCCGAGGCAATCAAGGCAGACATGGAGACCTCCACAGAGATGCTGCATGAGCTGATTGGAAAGATATAGGAACAAGAAGAAATACCGATTGAATAGAAAGGATACCTGGTGAAACTTGCAGAAATGCAAGAACTACAGAGGTATAATGCTCCTGTCAGTGTCTGGAAAGATCCTCAACAGAGTCATCTTAGATAGACTGAAAACAGCTGTGGACGCCAGACTCAGAGATCACCAGGCAGGTCTCCGTAAAGATAGATCATGCTCCGACCAAATAGCCACACTCCGAATCATAGTTGAACAATCAATGGAATGGGACTCATCCCTGTACATACACTTTGTAGACTATGAGAAGGCATTTGATAACCTCGACAGGGAACGCCATGGAAGCTCCTGCGACACTACGGGATGCCAGAGAAATGTATTTCTCTGATACAAAATAACTATGAAGGCATGACATGTAAGGTCATTCATGCAGGAAAATTCAGACTAATTTATGGTCAAGACAGGAGTGTAGCAAGGTTGCCTTCTGTCACCATTCCTCTTCCTGCTTGCCATAGATTGGGTTATGAAAAAGACAACAGAAAACAAAAGAAATGTTATTCAGTGGACACATTTGAGCCTGTTGGTGGATCTGGACTTTGCAGATTTGCAGATGACCTCGCTCTCCTGTCCCACAGTCACCAACATATGCAGGATAAAACATAGCTTCTAAACCCAGTGTCAACACAGCTAGGACTCAACATCAACAGAACTAAGACAAAGATCATGAAAGCCAACACGAAGGATAACAGCCCAGTCATATTAGGATGGGAACCACTGAAAGAAACCGGCTCCTTCACATACCTGGGGAGCTTAATTAACAAGAGTGGAGGCACAGAAGAAGACGTTAAAGCAAGGATACAAAAAGAAAGAGTGACATTTCTCATTTTGAGAAACATTTGGAAGGCAAAACAAATCAAGTTTAACACCAAATTGATGATATTTAACTCAAATGTCAAGTCAGTGTTACTCTATGGCTCGGAGACATGGCGAATTACATAGGAAACACTAAAACAATTACAGACATTCATTAACAAATGCATGCACAGAATCATACACCTAAAGTGGTCACACAAGGTACCCAACACTACACTATGGGAATAGACCAAATAACTACCAATTGAAAACGAAATAAAGAAGAGAAAATGGACGTGGTTAGGACGTACACTGAGGAAACCTGCAACAAACATCACACGAGAAGCAATTACATGGAACCCTCTAGGGAAGAGAAGAAGAGGAACACCACGCAGGGAGGAAAGCGAAAGAAAGCAGATGGGAAAAACCTGAAAATAAATTGAGAAAATGGCATCAAACCAACAACGGTGGAGGACCATGATCGATGTCCTATGCTCCTAGCCAGAAAACAGGGCTAAGTAAGTCACGTGACCCATACAACCTCTCGGTGAAGCAAACATGTTGGTGTAAATATGCAACACATTTCCCTTTATTAGGTGCAAATACATGCAGCTATTAATCAAAAATAATAGTAATTAACCACAGGAAAGCTATCACGGTGTTAATTACATTGCATATTGCTATAACGATTTCGTGCGCTTCAAAACGTTTGTTTGATAATCGTAAACATTCCAGTAAAACAATCTTTCTAAAAGTGTGTCTACCCACAATCTAAGAAATAATTCTTAGTGATTTAAAATATCGTTTACGTGCGCAAGCGTGTGTTCAGTTTTTGTGGAAATGGCTTAGTATATTTAAGACAAAAGTATACTACATTGCATAGTAACAAAACAGTTATCAGTTTTATAATGAACACCAAAAGCTTCTGCTCTTTTGCAGATTCTGTTCCCTTTTGAGATTTCACTTGATATCATGTAAGATAAGTCATCAGCAACATGCCTTGATCACAGTGGGTACATAACTTTGCACACAACGTTTGACGAAAAATGACGCTCGCGAATTGGTAGTGAGGCATATTTTCGTACATATAACACAACGTTGCTCGCACGGTGGCAGCACCAGTTATGATGATGATAAACAAACGCAAAATTTTAATAAAATTTTGTCGGACACAACTATTCGTAATAACCATCACAGGAAAGGCATTCAACAGTGCAGGGGTCTTTACATTTTAAAATGCGTTGCGTCCTGCCCTGTAGTGAAGGTTTTCGATAACACTCGCAAGAATCCGTCGGCGTTCTTGGCGCGAATTGACTCAACTTGTTTTGTTCGGAATCGTTGTCTTTCGGTAATCGTATTTTCAATTTTGTTTGCACGCGATCGATTAACAAAGTCGTATTGATTTAGAATATCCATCCTTATGTCAAGTGTTCTTTAGATTTATATCAAACGGCAGAGCGTGTTTCGATCAGTAACTTACCAATATAATAATGATTAATCAGATGCAGGTGCCGCCTTTTTGCCAATTTTGGTAAAACCAACGGTAACGTGTAGGTGGCGCCATCTAACGGGTTCTATATTTCAACAAACAAACACTTCTGATGCTAATTATGTTTTAGCATAACATTACCTTTTTTTTTGGTACAACACACTTTGTAGGGACCTTACTGGCAGGTAATTGCTATATACTCTGATAATGTACACTTAGTGTTTAAAACACACATGTTTACCCTATTATAATGCAGTGCATAATATTATAGTGACAGTGCAACTCTCGCAAATTGGTCACCCCGTGCACGCTGTTATTTCACTGGATCTTACAATAAATGCGTGATTTGTCGGGTATATCAGTCACTGTCTGCATGATTGGACACCCTACTAAGGGACACTCTCCAAAAAGCCTGACAATTCGTTTTTAACTTTCCACGTTGTATTAATTCCTATTATGTCCTCGTTGCTTTAATCTCATTTATAAATTATACACATCGTTCGATTCGTTTCGACGAGATCTTTCGGGATATGTATAGTTCCCTATAGCAAATGTAACGATAACTGCGACTAAGTCGATGTATTTAACACTACTTTATTGCCGACTTAGTTTCGTTTACACCGGGTCACCGCGCATCATGGCGCCAACACACACAACACGACGTTGGCTTTTTGTGTTGCCACTGGCATGCTAAGATCCACCTAATTCGTCAGGTGGCGTTTCAGTGTATTACGTTAATTGTGATATCATCACACCCCCCTCTTTTTATAGTCAAATGTTCCACTTTTTACTTCATTTCAAAGTCTTTGAACTTTGCAGGAAGTTTCACTGGACGCCTTGATCGCGCAACAGTCGCCTGCACACTGCATGGAGAATTTCTAACCCTCGGTGGCATATTGCGTGGTGAATGTACGACCGTGGATGGTACATTACGTTGTGGAGACGTGTCGATTGAAGGTTCACTGCTTGGAGGAGACGTGACGTTGTCTTGATCTCTCTGTTGTGAGTTCTGGTTGTCTACGCACGCGTTGTCTGAACACAGTGGTCTGTTCATCGTATTGTCAGGTTCATCTTGTTGAGAGTACCGAATATCATCCCTATACTGCTCTGGTGTGGAACATAGCTGTCGTCTATTCCTTCGGTAAGTCGAGCCTCCACTCTCAATGATGTAAGACCTGACGCCCGATGGTTTCTGAATGCGTGCTAGTGTCCATGTTCGGGAGTCATTTGAGGCGTTTGGCTTCTTGAACCGCACAACATCTCCTGGGTGTAGTATGAGAGTGAGTGTCATGCTCGTTCGAATGTACAACCTGGCTTGTTTCTCCTTTCTACGTTTGAATTGTTCAGGAGCATTACGTTGTGCTGCAGGATCGGTCTGCAGCGGCACTGGCAGCGTTAGTAGCAGTGTTCTGGTTCGATGTGCGAATATCCGTTGAGCGGGCGATGTGTGCATAGCTTCTGTAGGTGTGTTTCGATAGTCCAGAAATGCCAAATACACATCCGTCCTGTCATCAATTGCTTTCCGCATGATTTGGTTTGCCGTCTTGACTGCGTTTTACACTTTTTCGTTTGACTGGGGGTAACGAGGTGACGATTTGATATGTTCAAATTGCCAACGCTCTGAGAACAACTTTAACTCATTACACGCAAACTGTGGTCCATTGTCAGAAATCACTTTGTCTGGAGCACCGAATCTCGCAAAGTGAATACGCAGTTTGGTGATAACCTGTGTTGCACTGGTCATTGACAGCTTGTCAACTTCGAAGAAGTTCGAGAAGTAATCCACCGTTATTAGGTAGTCCTGTCCATGAAGGTGGAATAGGTCAACTCCAACTCGTGACCACCATGGACGTGACGGTATCTCATGTGACAACAACGGCTCTCTACATTGTTCTGGTTTGTAGGCGTTGCACGTACTGCAGGCAGTGATGACATCTTTCACTACTTGGTTCATGCCTGACCAATACATCATTTCACGTGCTCTTCTAAGTCTGATTTTAAAAAATGCATTAAATTATTACATTATAGCACAAGATGTTGTAGATCTTTAGTTATAGTGATAATTGGTTTTGACGGGCGCAATTTTGAAAATGGCGGATGTATGAATGTCGACTAAGGTCATTTGTAACACACTTGAAATAGCTGACCACACTTCTACAAATTGATATAGACTTAATGGCTCTTCGTGGCATAATTGTCAAGATATCGTGACATTTCTTTTGACGACTGCCATCTTTTAAATTGGCGGATCTGAAAGTCAGAGAAGGTCAAGTGTAAAATATTTGAAAAAATTCACATCTATAACCCTTGTTTTGACACAAAAATATAGTTATATGTGACGCAGTTGTTAAGACATGCAGAAATATGATTTGGCAGCTTTTTGTTAAACGTTAAAAACAAAAACTAAAATTGCCACCTCAGATTTTTTGTTGACTGAGACAATGTAGTTGACATTCACGCTTTTGGTAAGTAAATTGCACGGGACCCAAATTTAGGTACATATTAAACTGAACTATTGTATAAAACTAGCATTAGAGATTGTTCTATTGTGTGATAGTGCTGAAAATCTAAATAATAGTAAAGCGTATTTGAATGCAAAGATTAGTATTTTGGCCACCGGTAATTTTGGCAAAAAACACAATTTATCAAATAATATATCAAAAGCCAACTGATACATATGGCAGCAAATAGACCATTCTACAATACAACTTTAAATTCACAAAATGTACAAAAATTTCGCAAGTAATAGGTTACCCAACATTTTTTTTGGGTTTTCTCTACAAATATCAGCTTCGTTTAAAAAAAAAATCACTCCACTACCATCATTCAGGGGCAGGGGCAGAGGCAGAGGCAGAATAAAGTATAATATTATCCTGCTATGTTTGTACGCCACGAATCCACGACCTCATACAATTTAGCTGACTTGTTACATTGACACAGCGCCAAGCGTTCGTTGCGGTCCGCTGAACAATAATTACTAGTCTTGTTGTGCCAAGGATTAGACTGACGCGATATGGGAACCGCTCCTTTGTTGTAGTCGTACCTGTTGTCTGAAAGCCCTGCCAGATCTTCGGGTTCGTTGGTGTCATTCAAGAAGGCAACCAGGCCCCTTTGCTTGCATTTTGTTGAGGGAATTATACATATCCTGAAAGACCTTGTCGAAATGATAATAGGAATAATAGGAAATTATACGACGTAGATAATTAAAAACGAATTGTCAAACTGCTGAACATTCTTCAGGATAGTTCATGTCTATGCAAATTAGTTCTTTTAAACATATCCAATACGTGAAATCACGTATTGGATATGTTTAAAAGAACTAATTTGCGCAAATTGACGCAAACAGTTTTTGAGACGCTTTCTTTAGTATTTAGCATAGACGGTAGGATCTCTAACGCACAACAAATCATGCAAACTATTCATGATCAGGATGAAAACATAGATAGCGTCGATTAGAGAAGCGTAAACGTGGTTTCCTCGAGGAATTAAAAAATGTAAGTATTTCGCTTAAAACAAATTTTCTATAACAAAAAGTCAGCTCTATTGAAGGAGTAACGGCTGCTTATTTACAATAGTGATGCTTTTCGCAAACACTTGTTCCGAATGTTGTATAAATGGCATATTCCGTTAACTATAAATGCAAGGTCATTCAATATAGTTCAGTGAAGAACGGTCAACAACACAAAGCTGGGTAGTTCTGATGTATTCCTACGCTAATTTAGTCTAATCTGGACAATACACGAGTCGTATTTTCACTAATGACGACGCCCACGGCGTGATTGATTGGGGTGAGTGCAATGTTCGATCTGCTACTGCAGGTTACCAAATACTCTCCCTGCCTCCACTCTCTTGAAACCTCCAACTGCACCCGCATTGAGGCTCCCCAAAACGCTCCAGTGAACACCCCTTTACAGCACCATCTGCACCCCGCGTGAAACTCACAAAAAAACGCACCCGAGCAGAACTCACCTCTTGAAAGCGGCATTCTTACCCCAGCGTGGGGGGAGTGGGTTAGCACCTATCTCACCTAAGCCTGAAGTCGAAATTCTCTGCGCGGAATTCGCACAACGGTTACTCTCGCCGACGCACGTGAATAAATAATAACAGTAGTAATAACTCGCGGAATGATAACCTGACATTTCACATTTTATGGTTGGAATCCGTATTTTTTACTTGAATTCTGTAGACTCTAAAAATCCCATTTCGACCGAGTGTTGTTGATTATCAGGATAGGCAACATACATATCTAGACATTGGTCCTACATCAACCAAAACCAGCTAACCTTTGTCGTAAAGCTGTGTTACATCAACAGTACTGCGCTTCGATTGCCATTGTTATGTTTTATTTGTGTGGAAAAAATAAGGAAATCTGTAATAACTATGAGTTTTCCATTTGAAACAAATCCATGTTAAAACAGCATATATATTTCCATTGTAATTATTACATATTGTCACTACATGATTGATTTTATATTGCATTTTAAATATTTATTTTATTTTATTATTTGATGTATCATAAAGCGGTAAATAGCTTCATTTTACTTAGTTAATTCTCGTCAATGATTAGCCCATATTTTATTTTATATAAATTATTTATTTACAGATGTAGATTTAAATGTCGTGTTATATTCTTATCACACACACACGCACACGCACACGCACACGCACACGCACACGCACACACACACACACACACACACACATATATATATCTCACTCACTCAAAATGTATCATGTATAGGAATGTATTTCTGATACCAATAACTTCACCACATAGTTAACAAAATGGTTTGCTATGTGTAAACAAAATACAAATGACGTATTTTTGTCAATGTTCCCGTAAAAGGAATTCTTGAACTTCAAATGGCAATAACAAAATATGTTAAAATATATCATGTCACTGGGATTGAGCATGATGGTGGTGTATGCTTGTCTCCTGTTCTTGAATATATACAAAAGTAACACAACTTCATGATAGCAGCGACTGAAACGACTGTGTGAATTAGTATGCCCATAATCATTGGGATACATCAATTGAGACAAGAACGACAAATACAATTGTAATAATTAAGAACCCAATGTTTTGTTACAAACGCGTCAACTGAATGAACGCGTTGCACATTTAATACTTTAACTAGATTGTATATCCATGTTCTATTCGTTATTGTTTAATTGTTGGCTTTATACAATATTATGGCTCATTTATCTGTAAATAATTAAGTTTGCCGGGCTATAGTCAGCCCTAACGGGTGAACAAACAGACATGTCGCGTCTTGATATTGGCCAACACTCTGTATAATTATGCACTCAAACGGCCAGGATCTGACGCACAGATTTATTATGCATTGTTTTTAGGTAAGAGTGTTCGATCATAACGCGTTGCAATGGTTTAATTGGATGCCACCAGCATCCGGCATCATATTCTTCGAAACCGGAAAATACGATGGTAAACACGTCTTGGTTTGGTTAGATAACTGCGTAAGTATTTACACATATTCGATGTATTCTTGGATAGGATGGTTGCGTTAATTCAGTGCATTTAGTACATCGACATGTTAAGCATACGAACTAGTGCTGTATTGAAGACAAAGGCACCGGCTTGTCAATCGAGTTACAACTACAGCAGTCGGTGATCGATAACACGGCTCGTGCCATCGGCAGTTGGGCGGGGTCAATGTTCACCAGGCTCCAGCAGAACAGCTGCGCTACTTCGTTTAATCCACGTTGGCGGCTCGGCAGTTGTGTAGAATCCGGACCCACCTCGATTTCGCCGTTATAACTTGAGTTTTGCCTAACTTTGATACATCAGACTCAGACCGTTAGTTCCATCATGATCATTCAACATCATCCCAGGCATATTTAAATTACGAAAATATTGTATCTTACCGCACCTTTGAAGCCCAAATAGCCACCCGGTTTGCGCCGTCTGCACAGCCTGCAGCCGTGCGTTATCGCATCGCGCTCGTAAAATGAGCGATATAACAGCGTATGTTGATGCAAACCGGGGCGCTATTTGGGTTTCAAAAGTGCGCTAAGACACCATATTTTCGCAATATAAATATGCCTGGGATGATGTTGAATGATGGAACTAATGCTCTGAGGTGTCAAACTTAGGCAAAACTCAAGTTATAACGGCGAAATTGAAGTGGGTTCGGATTCTACACAAGTGCCGGCGGCTCTTGTGTAGCCACAACGATTTCGCCGTTATAACTATATTGCAGCGTAACATTTAATTTGATTAAATTGATACCCCAGTGCGTTAATTCAATCAATCCACATTAGACTTAGTGCACGTTTGTTGGTTTGAGGCCTAAATTTTATACTAAATATCGCCAAGTTTTCATCAACATGCGCTGTTATCATCCCCGCTAAATGCCATACGACGCATTTTTTTTACAAATGCCTGATATGATCATGAATCAACGCACTGAGGTAGTACATTTAGGCAGAAATATAGTTATGACGCCTAAATTGAAGTGGGCCCGGATTATTTATACACAAGAGCCGCATCTTGAGTTACTTCGACTTCGTTTAATGCACAATGGCTATTGGTTGTAGTATTGATGTGTGTTTCAATGTCGAAAGCACACAGAAACCGGGCAATCTTTTGCGTGTAAGTTAAAACTACTCTATCAGTTCAATAGATGTGCTCCTCAGATTTAGTGCCAGTGACCTCACATTTCATACTAATTTTGCAAAAAAAAACTATTTAGTCAATATTCATAATAGTATGTTTATAACAGCAACAAATTTAAAACTTTGGAGCAAAGGTTGAAATATATGCGACGTTTCGACCTGTCTATAATGGATCTTGTTCACGTACTGATGACCCTGTCTATAATAGATCTTATCCACGCACTGATGTCATCAGTGCGTGAACAAGATCCGCTGTAGACTGGTCGGGACGTCGGATAAGTTGAAACATTTGCTCCAGAATAAGTTTATTTCTTGCTGCCTAATGGAATCTTAGAGCCATGAACAATATATTTATATATGCTTATAAACAGTTTTGGTGAAATTGGAAGACAAATTATAGTCCACCCTCGGGAAATGCACAATACAAATCTACTTTGGAAGAATTCGAAATCTTCTAAACCACGGAGGCGATGGTGGATACTAACTTGCCGTCCCATCTTGGCAATGGAAATGGCCTGCTGTACGTGATTTTTAACCATCTTCTCACCAGACTCCAGCGAGTGTAAAATGTTGGAGCCCGTCTCATAACAAAAACTAAGAAGCACGATTTCATCACTCCTGTTCTGATTGCGCTTCATTGGTTGCCGATTAAACAGCGCATCGAATACAGTCTACTCCTATTGACATTTCGCAGTTTACTCGGCTGGGCGTCACACCTGACCGACCTTCTAATTTAATACCAGCCTAGTCGGAGGTACCGCGCTGCAAGCTTTGTACTCAATGCGACACGCCATTGTGTTGACGTATCCCTTGAAAATAGCCTTGTGGTGTGATGTGTTAATTTTTTGTGCATTTTTACATAATATGACATGATACAGTGAACGCTGAATGTACTACTGCATAAGGTCTTTCACGAAGTAGCCACAAGTATACGCTAGTCGCGTGAGAATTCGCACAATAGGAGCTTTTTGACGCTAGATGAAACGTGTGTGCAGTCATGGACACTGAGCATTTTAACCCACGTTTTTACTTTTTTATTATTGATGATTCTTCGTTAACTTATAGTGTTTAGCTATTATAAATGATAAAAAAATTCTTATGTATTCATTACTGATATAAGTAATGTTTTTAATAATCTTGATAGGTCCATGCCATGTTTAGTAGTGTAATGCGCCCAATGAACGGCCATATTTACCAGATTTCTGACGCGGAAAAATGCTGTGAAATTATTATTACATATAATATACTTTACCGAAGCGAGCATTGAACTGTCGTGTGCATGCTAGGCGCTATTTCAGGCAAGCAATTTTAGATAAATTCTTTTACCAGAATTATTACCAGTATGGTTTCAAGCAGTGTTAGACACTTCCATAACTAGATGCTACAGGTTATTGTCATTACATTGTTAGGGTGAGTGTCCAATGCTATACGTGGTAAATACATAAACAATGTTAATGTTTTATTACTTCCCAAGGCTGCTTAGATGGACTTGTGACATACAATACACCACGATAATCATGCATGCCTTGGCACGATGTTTTCCCTGAAATTGCACAAGTATAACACACATTAATAATCTGTGTTGCCAATGTTGATTCTATGTTATTCATTGGTTCCTTAAGTATAGTGTATGTTTTGGCCAGACCGATAATTTTGTCTACATGGACCTTCTTACTGGTAATATTACGGTCCTTCGTAACCGTCTCCCCGGACATTCTATTCTATTTCTTAAAGAATGTGGGGATATTTATTGTGATCATCTTATGTTCAAAGATATATTGCACGTTGAATCTCTTGTCCGCCATGATGCTATCACCAGCATCACAAATCTGCATCAAATTTGAGCGTTCACAGATCCATCGTAAGCTGGCGAAATGTAAGAAACCAGGGGACCGTTTCACTAAGATATTAAGCTTTTAAGGAAAATCCATCCCAGAACAGAATCTGACGGAACAATCAAGTATTTTCAAAATGCGTTTCACTAACGTGATCGTTAACGTGGAGCAAAATCAGGCTTAAGAGCTCTTAAGAATGTTAGTGAAACGGTCCCCAGGCCTCCGGGGCTTGTACCGACTAGCACCTTCACCCTATTACGATTCTTGTACGAAGAAAATGTAGCTTGCTGGGCTTTTGGCTGGTTCGGCTTTTATATGGGACGTTATGTGCCATCCACGACTACTCGTGTGGTTGGAAACTTCTTCTTGAAGTCCTCGGGTGAATAGTATAACACCAGCGGACCGTTTCGCTAAGATATTAAACTCTTAAGAAAAATCCATCCTAGAACAGAATCTGACGGAAAAATCAAGAAGTATTTTTAAAATGCGTTTCACTAACATGACCGCTAAATTACTCTTGACTTAAGGCAAAGAGCGATATTTCCACCATGATAATCGATAATCTACACAGTTGGCACAATTTGGCGAAAGAGATGGAACAGTTGTCAACAAATGTTTGAAAATTCGGCCCAACAACCACTTGTCAACACCATTTGACTTTGTGTTCATTGTGCGAAGAATTGAAACGACATCTTGCAGAAGCCACCGACATATCACAGGGACACTATTTCCGCGTCACACACAGTGCAATATTTTAATAGGAGCGTCATTGGCATTGTTGACAATTTTCAGTTTACAAGAGCGTAGAGAGCGCCAACAACTTAAACCGAAATTATGCTGTCGAGTATACTGATAAGGGCAGTAGTGCTCAGTTTAAGTTAGATACAGCTTAAACTTTGCTCAAAATTTATTAACAAATGTCACAACAACCTTGACCTTCGCAAAAGCCGTAAACCGCTACGCACACGTCAACCGAACACGACACTAATTAGGCACTTCAATGAATTCCGCAAACTGGGACGTTTCGCGTGCGTCGATTCGCGATCACCGCAGTCCGTCTCGTTTGCCGGGACTGCGGTGATCGCTTTGTTTCAACTGGTGTTTTCGCGCTCTATTTCCGGTCATTGACGTCATTCACTGCTAGGCCGCTGTCGAGAGTAAGTTGATCTTCGTCTATGTCGTTTAAATTTATAAATTTGACCATAATTAAGCTATATTACATCAATTTTATGACCACCTCTGTGTTCATTTGCATATATTTTAAATATAGCCGCGGATAGCCTAAAATATTTTGTGTTTAGCGTCATCTATGAGTTTTATTTAGTGTTGAAAAAATTGGTGCTGCTTTCCGATGCAAAATATGGTTTTGCGCCGTTAACAAATCGTCACATTTGTAAGTTCTGTGTCTTGCGCGCGTCACTGGAGACTAATGTCGTGTAAACAAATCATGCTTTAGCAAATTTTGAATCGCTAACATTTGGAAGACTTATTTGGCTGTGAACAACTGGTTGTCTGCGTGAAAGTGGACCCAAATTAACACACAGTCTGATGGTATGTCAACATCCGCTCGGCGGCAGCACCGCTCAGCGTCGCTTTAACGCGTTCCAGAAATGGCGCAGGTTTTTTGGCCGCGCAGTCGATCTGCTAGATCACATGGTCTCGGAAAACGTCGTGGGTCTCGATATGCATACTAATTTTGTTTACTGTTGACATTGATATCGACCAATGAATGCCATCAGAAGATGTTTGGCGGGTAAAATATGTTACATTGTATTCGGCCGAGCAAGATTAAGGTTGGTGAACTTTGCTTTGTGTTTACTTACAAAAATATTAATATATTTTAGCGTGTATCTTAAAAATGCTTAGGTGTCTTTGTGAAACTAGAATCCTAGCTTTCATATGGTATAACTATGAATATTGTATATCCATGCGGAACGCAAGGAAGACTAATCTAAGTCTACTAAGATGACCGGTAGCGTGCCAGTTTGATGCGTTTTGTATGTCGCTCGGAGCATTAGCGGCTGTTTATAATGTATGCGCTGAGGCGAGGCGAGGCGAGGCGCGGCGCCATTCTAACGTGTGTGCGATCGATATTGTAATCAGTGCCATCCCCACTTTTATCAGTTAAATGTTAGAAAGTTGTGATTGGATATTTGTTATATATGCAATACTGTTTTCTAGTAATCAATATTTGTACGACATCAAGTTACGAAATTTCGAAAACAGTGACATTTACGGCGATGTCTATTGATGTCACATCTGTGACTGTGGCTGTGCGCTCTACTTCCTTTTCAATCAATATAGGAATACGTTCTTAATCTGAACAATCCACATTTTCAACAGTTCATTTTAATAAGTTGTGTTAATAAAATGTAATACGTGTATATATTATTATTGTGTTTGTATCAGTATTTTTATGAGAAATTACGAACAGTTAATATTTCCAATTTAATTTGCATCACCTGACACCTGTATTCCTGTATTCCTATATTATTGTAATTCACATTTTATAATTCAGTCTATAGTCATGTTGACTATCCATTTTGTTGATGTTAATAATTTTACTGTTTTGTTTGTGGTGTTTTTATGTGAATCATAATATCTTGTTGTGATTTGTGTTTCATGCCACAAATACTCAGGCATTCTGGTGGTGAAGAATAAAGATAAGTTACGATATATCAAACATTTTTATAAAACATTTCTGTCAAATTTCTTGGAGCAAATTGTTGGAAATGTAGTTATAATAAAACTGTTTGTTCATAAGTTTATAATATTACTTTTGTTAATGTTCCATTTCCTGTCATTTTATTTTCAGAATGGATTCCGAAGCACGCAAGGCCAAGCTGCTAATTGTTGGGCACAGTTTTGTGCGTCGCATGTCAGAAGCGTGTACCAGCTATTTCTGTCCCGACCTTCTCCTGTCTTGTATGTTTGACAAGGTTGTCTTTCTAGGAAAGGGGGACTTACCTTGAATGGTTTGTTCCGTGAATTTGGAGCTGTGTGTGCAGAGGCGCCAAATGTTGTTTTAATCGACATAGGAACGAATGCTCTATGTAATGGCTGTGCACCTGAAGAATTGGCAGGTATTGTGTCATTTGCTCACAAACTGACCTCGATACCTTCTGTATTACGGGTAGTGATATGCCATATTTTAACATGAATTCCTAAGTCCGGCAGCCACTATGTTGTTCCAAATTATTTTGACCAAGCCCGGCACATTGTTAGTACACGAATAGCCCAGCTGATCACTGATTCAAATAAAATAAATTTCTGGGCACATCGTGAATTGTTTCTTCCAAAGCATTTTGTAAGACTTCATATTATATTACATCCTGCTATCTATTTCCATGTCCACCAAGCCAAAAGAAAAAAATTCAATCAATTAGAAATTCCACATTTTATGCTGTGCATCCGGACATTTTCGAATATGCATATATTTGGCGCGCTTTTTGGGATGCCGAGATGTGACGTCACATATGACCCATAGTCGCATCAGGCCGACCCTTTCCATGCATTCAGAGCATGTTTATAAGGATAGCTTTCGGATCGAAACCAACGTCAAAATGAGTTATTATGCGATATTCCGATGTAATACAAACACTAGTCATCATAGAGGAACAAGCAGTTATCTTACGGTTCCACATGAATCCAATTTTATTCAAAACAATGATTGCGAATGGGCCTACAAGTCGACTAGGTTTCGCCGAGCTTGGGCTCGTTTTTAGAATAGTTATATCGATTGCAACCAACGGGAGATAATGTACACCAATATACATACATAGCAAACATATAGCGTATCCAGCTACAGAAAGTAACATGTATAAGTGAATAATCTTATAATATCACTAGAATATCGATGTATGAAGGAGTTGTACAATTTATCATAACAACTTAAATCAGTCAGCGAATTTATGTAATTATATATAACGATGTTTCTAAATTGTATTTATCCAAACAAATATAATGTAATGGATATAGAATGTATTAACTGTATATATATATATATATATATATATATATATTGTACGGTAATATATTGTAATTATATATGTGAAAACAAATGGTGATCTGTCTGGATAAATACAATTTAGAAACATCGTTATATACAATTACCATATTTTTGTGGCGAATAAATAATTACTACAAAAATATTTACACACAATGCATCATAGTATAAAAATGATTTGGTTTATATTACTTGGTGAAAACATAAACAACAAAGTGTTAAAAAAATCAATGGTTTGGTGTCGGGATCAAACCAGCGTCGCCCGATTGCAAAATAAATGCCAAGGAACCAACACCTTTTCCAAATGAGCTAGCAGGACCGGCAGAAATTAGCTGACTGATTTAAGTTGTTATAATAAATTGTACAACTCCTCCTTCATACATCGATATTCTAGTGATATTATAAGATTATACACTTATACATGTTACTTTCTGTAGCTGGATACGCTATATGTTTGCTATGTATGTATATTGGTGTACATTATCTCCCGTTGGTTGCATTCGATATACTTATTCTAAAAACGAGCCCAAGCTCGGCGATACCTAGTCGACTCATTCGCATTCATTGTTTAGAATAAAAAAAATTGAATTCATGTGGAAATGACGCTCGTTTTGACCAAAAAGCTGTCATTGTAAACATGCTCTGAATGCATGGAAAGGGTCGGCCTGCTGCGAGTGTGGGTCATATGTGACGTTAAGATACCACGTGATCGCCTAGCTCATAAAAAAATTTTTTTCCGCAGGAATCGCTACACAGACGGGTTTAAAATCGAATTTATGCTACAAATGTATGTTTTAGTATTTTTTTAATGTTCTCGAATGTTACATACAATGTTAAACTTTGTGTACACATGAAAAACGGATTTGAGCTAATGCCTTGTTTTTATTTCCTTTAAAGTCATTATATTAGCAACTTTGCACCCAAATGATAATTGCCAATTTCCTAATTAATTTTCACCTAAATTATGTCATTTATATGGAATTAACCCCAGTATGTAGGTCAAATCTAGGTCAAAATGGAATGTAGGTCAACTGTGAAGGTCAGGGCAAGGTCAACCAAAATTGACATTTCCTGAAGGGTTGTATCATGATTCATCCAGTGGGTGCATTTATGAATTAATTATGCCATAAATTCCGGTATATAGGTCAAATGTGAAATATAGGTCAACTAAATAGGTCAAGTTATAATAGCCGTTTAAAGGTTGCATAGTATTAAATTCATTATATTAACAATGTTCATACTTCAAAAGTTAACAGTGCTCATTACCTAATTAATTTTCAGCTAAATGATGTAATTAATAGGAATTAATTCCATGCTGTGGGCCAAATCTAGGTCAAAAGTGGAATGTAGGTCAGCTGTGAAGGTCAAGTCAAGGTCACCAAAAATTGACATTTACTTAAGGGTTACACCATTTTTGATTTCACATACGTAAGTCAAAAGGTTCCAACGTTATTACTATTTTCCAATCAAATAAATGCAGTCCTCAACCAAGAAATGGACTGAAAGCCAATACATAAAAAATGCCACCACTTTAAGATTTAAAAGTTGAATAGCGCCGCAAATATTGAAGATATCAACAAAATCAAAAAGGGTAGTAAACTACATATTATTATCCATCATGTGGCACCATTTAAATGATGATATAACATATTTTATTTTGTTGTTGACATACCTGAGTCACAGTTAGTAAATTCTAGCTGTTGATGATAGTTAAAGAATGGTGTAACGTCGTCTTAGAAATTTGCATTTTATGACCGTTTTTATGGACCGTATCCAGGATGAATTGTTAGTGAAACGCAGTTTTTCATTTTCGCTCCTAGGTAAGGAGAACACTCGATTTTATGGAGCAAAATCAGGATTAAGAGCTTTTAAGAATGTTAGTGAAACGGTCCCCAGTTCCTTGGACGGCCACCAATCTGTTTCTCCCCACTGTAAGTTCATGAAATTTATCAATGTAACAAACATGGTTGTGACAGTGCCAGTGCCAGTGCCAGTGCCAGTGCCGGTAGCCTGAGATATGTCAAACATGCGACTCAGTTCGAAATACGTCTTGTGACGTCTTCGTTTCATCAGCGTGATTAGAAATTGGTCCTCGACTGATATGGAAGGAATGATCCCATGAAAATACCTCAGTTCATATGCTGATGGACCCAAAGTACTCAACACAAAAACAAATTTGTTGTAGTTTTCGAGGACTTCCTGTATAGAAATGAATACCTTGCGGGTTATTCACAAACCAGGTGACTGTGTACCGGTTTGGGCTTGAGGTCTGGGTGCCAGTATACTTAGTTTCAGCAGAGTTAGCCAACGTTGTCTGCGTTGCTTGCACTCTGTGTTGCCCTGAACGTAAAAATGGGCCAATCGGTTACAGATCATTAAGAGTTATGATGGAAGTAAAGTGTTGACACGTTTAGTAGCTCACTAGACTATATGCATGCCAGTGAAGATACGCCTGGAAATAAAGTATTCGAGTAGACCATTTCGTGAATATTGTATATATTAGCTAATGTGTTATTAAACAATGCTGTCGGATTTTATCCCAATACTCTGCTATTTAGGCCGATTTCCAGTGGTTGTAGAAACCTTGCAGGAGAGTTGGTGAGCTGCAATCTCGCATGTAGCACAGTAAAACGTTGTTTAAGAAAATGCACACGCATTGTCTGTTCTCGTTTTGCCCCTACCACCCTCCCACAGAAGGGGAAGTAGAAAGAGATGAACTATGATAAAACTGTATTTGTTAACAAGGTACATATGCATAGCTTGCATTTTTACTTAAAAACAGTAGTAATGACAATTAAAAACAGTAGTAACGACATAATATAACTGGAGTGACGGAATAGCTGCAACATGTATAGTAAAACATCTTAATAATATTCCTGATAATTTTTGGCAAAATATGCTTTAACCTTTTCGAGTATACCTATGTTATTTTACTTTTTATATTATTTTATACCTTAGTTATTTTATTTTAATCCTAGATCATATCTTTATATTGCATTGATAATTATGTCTACTGCTGTTTTAAAGTTCCTCAGGTTCTACCAGTGCAGTAGGGATTCAGTTTAACGGGTCTACTGAGTTAATGCTGTCTGTTGACACAAGCCTCTGCCAGTGACCAATTACAGCTTAGTCACAGTTTCCATAACACAATAGCAGGCAAAGAAGCTTAGCTCCATAGTAGGGTGGGTATAATACACAGTCAGTTAGCACTCTGCCAACCTAGTCCAGGGGCAGACATGTGAAATAATTGTGGGTTTTATGGTAAAAGCACCAAAATTTGTGCATATGATGTTAAGAGGGTACTAAATGATTTAAGATATAGTGCCAAGTTGAATTGTTTCCGTGACGCCCGTAACATGAGAAAATCCAAGATGGCCGCCGCCCGAATCTAAATAACTGTTAATTGTCCTATCTTCGTGAATAGTTATTATAAAAACACAAATAATGTATCTTTTTATGTGTCTTCAAACATGCCGAATCCAATGGTGTCATCACTTCATTGAAAGAATGCATATATTTTAAGATATGGCACAGGTTACTGGTACAATTCAAGACGGTCGCCACCTGAATTGTGAATGTCTACCAAATGTCATATCTTCACAAGACATGCACACCAAGTGCTTTAAAAGCATTTACATTCTAACATCATTATCCGCAACATGTACAATAACAAACAATTTATTGGTTCTTTTACTTACCACCATAGGTTGTAGAGAATCATTCTGCGGAGAAGGAACTGTACTCAACATGTGGCCATCAGAGTTCATCAGGACGTCTCATCCCTAGATCCATGTACGCATGTAGAGGCCAACACACGAATGCTCGTTCATGCAGTCGATGCAGCAGACAGGGGGTATCGCAGAATCATGTTGCGTACCGTGGACACTGACGTGCTAGTTCTGGCAGTGTCTAGTGCTGTGCTTCTTGAGAACACAGAACTATGCGTCGCATTTGGCACAGGCATACACCTGAGGTGCATTCCTGCTCATGACATCGCCACAACACTGGGTGGTGAGAAAGCACGTGCACTCCCCATGTTCCATGCCTTCACAGGTTGCGATATGGTGTCGTCAATTGCAGGCAGGGGAAAACAAACTGCATTCGACATCTGGAAATATTTCAATGAAGTCACCCCAGTATTCTCTACCTTGTCGACACATCCACCGAGCTTCAGTGAAGGCTGCATGTCTGTGCTAGAGTCCTACGTTGTGCTAATGTATGACCGAACCTGCACAGAAACTTGTGTTGACTGTGCCAGAAAACGTCTTCAGTACCAAAGCCAGGTCGATCGACGCCATACCACCCACAGGAACAGCACTATTGCAACACACAAAAATGGCTATATACCAAGGTGGACATGTGTGGGGACAGGCACATGTCCGTACTCCAGAACTTCCTTTTCCAGAGACCTGCGGATGGCGTAAAAGTGCCACACACACAAGGATGGGAACCACTGTGGACATTATTCCCAGAAGCAGCGGCGTCATGTTCCGACTTACTACGCTGTGGAAGCCAGAAAGGGTGCACAGGACTATGCAAATGTGTCAGGGCTGCTCTGAAATGGTAACTGCAGTGGTAACTGCAACCACAATGACTCCAACTAAGTGTTGTTTCGACATGACATGTACAGAACAGTTTGTTTTGTCAGAAAAAATATACAAGGACACTTCAACCATGGTTTTATGTCAACTAGTTGGGAAGATATGATATTTGGTAGATATTCACAATTCAGATGGCGGCCATCTTGAATTTTACCATTAACCTGTGCCCTATCTTAAAATATATGCATTTTTTTCAATGAACTGATGACGCCATAGGATTCAGCATGTCTGTAAATATATAAAAAGACACTTTATTTACGTTACCTATTCACGAAGATAGGACAATTAATAGATATATAGATACGGGTGGCGGCCCTTTTGGATTTGTCCATGTTATGGGCGTCACGGAAACAATTCAGCTTGGCACTATATCTTAAATCATTTAGTACCCCCTTAATATCATATACACCAATGTTGGTGCTTTTATCACAAAACCCACAATTCTTCTTGTTATTTACACAGACTGGCGAGCGACACTTGCATTACATATATATATACTTTTTCATTATAGATCTATATTTTAAAATATAATTCCACAATTCACTTACTGGAACTGGTTGTCTGTTCATAGTCATTTTCGTTAAAATGCTTCTTGCACACTACACTATGCCTGGTCGGCCGCTACTTCTCTTCTTTTCTGGTAGCTGAAAGCCAAGCCTTTACCCTTTGAGGGATGGATAATGGCCAAGCATGTCCGCCTCTTCCCGTGCACACAACATTCAGTGGGCATAATACACCCCTTCAAGCACTGCAATAACAGTGATAAGGATACAAAGGCCGGTGATTACTGGAGCGAGACCAACGCGATAACAGGCCATCTAACTGCTAACAATCAACTGTTGCCATGTAAACACTCGAGAAAGAGGCGGACTGAAGGCTGAGTTGACTCGTAGCGCCATCGGGCGAATGTTTTTTATTTACAAAAGCCCATTCAATCATGTGTGTCAAAGCCAGCCGGACTTAGTACGGTGCATTTGTATACCAATGCCGATTGATCAAACCGACTTCGCACCGGACAGTTATTATTTTGTCACGATACAATGCACATTAAATCGTTAAATGGCCGTCGCAAATCGCACTGTTTTAAACGCCAATAATACGGAATGCGTGCCAATAGACACCAAGCTGAAACTACGGTATGTAAGTGCGAATTTACTGTATTTCAGTGCGAACTTCTGCGCACATAGCAACAACTATGTCGTGGGACCCGCTCAGACACAAACAAAGACCGAAATCTACTTTTTAGGGTTGTTGCAGCCGTTGGTTGACCACGGGTGCGTCATATGAAGCAGTTGCGGACACGTTTCGCTGTCAAACATTCATAAGATGATGAAGCAGTCTGCACATGTAATTTTCAATGTGAAAAACCAGCGACAAAGTTCAACAGTGATACTGTTTCGTAGGCAAGGATAGTTGCTATTCGATGTTCGAATATGTTGTTTCACTGCCATAGTAATGCATACTATTACTACAACACTAGTTACGGACATATATGTTCGAAGTGGTTTGGGACTTGAGTCGGGAAATAATTATTTAGCCAAACACGTGGCTACAGTCTCGTAAAGTTCGGGCGGGATCGAACTCACGGCCGGTTTGTTTGCACGACAAGGTCGCCATTTGCCATAGGAGTGCTTGCACCACCGAATTAGCTAAAGGGAGGGCTGAAACTTAATCTAGACTGAGACAGTTGCTGATCATGAGGATGTATGTGTGCGTGTACGTGTATGTATGTATGTATGTGTATATATGTAAGTATGTATGTAAGTGTATACATACATATATTATGTAAGTATGTATATACACACATACATACACTTACACACATAATACCTACTTACATATACATACATACACGTACAAACACACATATACACACACCACACACGCAGTGTCACGCACGCACACACCACACACTCACACACACATTTACACACATAGTGCGTTAATAATTTAAGTAACGTGTACAGTCTATTTAATAAAATAGCGTATTTTAATAGTCTAAAATGATTGTGTTCGTTACATCTGGGATCTTGTGAAAGCTAATTGTCCGGCTGACATTTAAGCAAATCCGTTGAAATTACCCGTCGGTCACGAGATAACAATGAAATACCATTGGTATTGTACCGTACACTTTCCTAAATATATCCTCGTGATCGATATCTGTCTCTGGTTAGATAAGGCTTTTAACCGTCATTTTAGCTGATTTGGTGACATAACTAACATAACACTCGCACGAAAAATGGAAAACTTGTCATGTAAACAAACCGGCCGTGAGTCAAGTCCGGTCGAACTGTGGGCGAGACCGTGTTTGGCTGAATCGTTAATTCCCGACTCAAGTCATAATTAACTAAAAATGACACGATCGAAATTAGTGTCTGTTAATTTCATCAAAAGGAAATAAAAGTACGCACAAAAGAACTACCATGTCATTGTGAATACTTGGTGGATTTGATTTATGTGAGAAATTACCCAGAAACATGAGGAGTAACATTAATGGCGCAGCAAAATAATTAGTTTTCTTGTAATGTTATGTAACGGATCACTGTTCAATGTTTACGCTATTGCAGGTGAAAGCGTCGGTGATGGACTCGGGAACATCGCAGTTACTCGACTGCTTAACATCATGACCAGCAGATGTCTTCACCGGGCCACGACGTGCCTGGGTATCTGTTCTCGTCGACTGGGGGCTAGCGTGAGGAGATGGAAGTCGTTTGTTTTTCTCTACCTCTTCGTGTTCCTTGTGGTGTTGCCGCTCATGTGCCACGACATGCCAGACTCGATTTACTTCCACAAAAGTGGAAGCCTGGAGGAAGTTCAACAGCGGATACAGCATGCCAACGACGCAAGACTCAACTGGTCTCTGAATTATCTGGCAATTATCAACCGCACAAGACACTTTCCTGAAGCCAGGATAGCATCTATGAAAGACTCGCATGTTGACATTGCAATCACGGTTGTGACAGTGTCACGAAACCGACAACTGGTTGACAGCTACAAACCACGATATCTGTCACAGATTGTCGCCAGACTTCTTGCGTACTGGCATAATGCCAAAGTGCAGGGATTTCGCTATAAAATATCGTTATCCATCTGCAATGTCGACGCAGATCCGGACTCGTACTTAGAAGCTCAACGTCTTTCCAGTGTCATAGACATTTTTAACCGGTTTAAGGAAAAATATACTGCTGTTAAGGTTCAGAAAGAGAAGGAAAGGGAAGATTATGTGTTTTGTATAAATCAGACCCTTGGAATTTATTACCCACGATATGTGTTTGTTATTGAAGACGATGCGCTGCCGACACAGAGCATGTTTCCTACCTTACAGCATGTCATCGGAAGGCATCTCGATAGAAAATTCATTCAAGGTCGCCTGGTGGTGAATACTGATGACGTCACATACGTGAAGTTTTTCCATCCAAAATGGCTGCTCGGTTACTACAGCATCGACCCTGAGCGAATCCCTGGACTTTTAGCATTTGGTAGCGTCTGTGGTACGTTATTATTACTAGTATATTGGTATTTAAAACCGGATTGCAGTCGTTCCGACTTGTACATTACGTGGTTCCTTCTCACTGCTTGTGTTATTTTGGTTGCCATAGCAATAGGCCGAGGAAATTTGGTGTGGTTGAGAAGTTTGTTTGGACCGGAATTCTACAGCTATGTTCCTGCACCGAGCTGTTGTACCCCAGCGATGCTGTTCCCGAAGCGAGGTGCATATCGAGTGATTAACTACCTCAGTCAAGTAAAGTCTTCAAAATACTTGGGCAAAGACTCGATTCTGGACCAGTTATGGCAGAAGTTTGGCATGAAAGCCTATCTAGTCGAGCCAAGTACATTTACACACATTGGCTTATATTCGTCTGTTCATAGCAATATTGTAAACCCATGGAAACTAGAGTAAATTTGATTTGAAAGTGCAGTTATGTGTCCGATTCCTCTGTTTGATCAACATAGCTTTTGGCATCTTCCCGGTATCATCGTCAACGTTGTACTGAACCGGTCTCGGTGGTCATGTGATCGTCACATGAAGGCAATTCCAGGAATATCGCTGGAAGATTGTAGTTGGTGTGTCTGTTGATAGCTGATAATACGTAATAGGGACACACCAGAAACACTACAACACCATAAGATTCATAGTGGTGAACGACAAGGACAACCCCTCAAAGAACAACATATGCGGGGTCATATACGAAATAACGTGTCCGGACTGTCATCCAAAATAATGAGTCGATCATTACAAACAAGCAAGCAGATCACTGAGGGTCTGATTCAAAAAACATCAGGGCTCCACTCACATCTATAGGTGATCAACGAGTGAACGAGGTCCATAACACCATGGCCTCAAGACGCCGCAGTGGTCGCTAGTGAGAACAACTTCTGGCGAAGAAAGATTAGCGACGCCATTGAATATCGAATGAGGCAACCAGCGATCAACAGAGACACCGGCTCCAATCCACCTGCCATACTATTGGAACCGCTGCCATGTGACGTTCACCAACATCGTCACATGACCACCGTGACCGGCTCAGTACAACGCTGATGAGCGCCCCGTGAGGGTGTCGAAGCACCGTTGAGCAAACAACGGATCCGCACACCTAAATGCGCATTCAAATCCACATGAATGTAAGCGAATCCGGACGTATTTTACATGCTAGAGTAAGTTTGTTTATGTTTGTGAAAACCGTGATACAGGTGTATTACAGCATAGGCGTATCCAGGGCACGTGCCTCCCTAGACCTTAGGAATTAGGCGTGCACGCAGACCTTTCATAATGGGCTCACGCGACCGTGCCCCCATAGACCGTTTGAAATGTGCTCCCGTTCAAGTTATAATAAGTCGAAGTTATGGCGACGTGGCGAACAATTGTCAACAGTACCCCCTGTCTTCCGATATCATCAGTTCAGCCGAGACATCGGCTGAAGTTACGGCGGCTCGGCAGCGCCAACATTTCTAATACACCGTTTGGTTAGGCCGCCAGTGGAGGTCTTTGTGCCCCCAGGCTCGATTTCTGGATCCGCTCCTGTACATATATTTACAAGCCAAATGTTATGTTATCTGTGGTAATGATAGTTGTTTGTTTGTCGAATGATTAACTACGCAAGTCAAGTTAGTTGCTCATAGTACGCGGGTAAGGACACCGTTCTGGACCTGTTACTGTATAAGTTTGACGTGCAAGCCTATGTAGTCGTGCCAAGTACATTTACACACGTTGATTTGTATCCGTCTCTTCATAGCAACATTGTGAACCCAAGAGTAAGTTTGTTTTCATCCATGGGAAATAAATGTATTACGTTATTACAAACTAAATGCCATATTTTCTGTCCCCCCCCCCGTACCATGCATGAATAAGCATTTTTAGAATACAGTAGAGTCAGTGATGGGTGACCACTCCTGCACAACCAAAGCAGGTTGCAGATCGTGCATGATAATGTACCCAGTGTCTGAAATTAGCCAAAAATGAACTGACCCATTTTTTTTTAACTGGCCCAGATCAATTTTGAACTGACCCTGCTGAATTTGAAATGGCCCGACTAATTTACAAACCACATCGACACATTTCCATGTTTCCACATTCTTTAATCACACACGTGAATGTCTATCATTTTAATTTTACATGTAAGTACATAAAATATTATACAATAATAATTTTAACATTAACTATACGTACATAGAGCTAAGTTAGACTAACATATTATAACTTTGCATTGCATAATATATATATTAGCATAAATAAATAATTAAAATTAGGCCATAAAAACTACAAATATGTATGTAAGCACACTATAATAATAAAATGCAAATTATAAAAAAAAAAAAAAATTATACCAAACTAGCCTACAAGAATAATGATAAATATTGTTCCAAATGCATGTCCTGATTATTCAAACTCTGCCCAAAGCTAGTACTTGTATTTAACTGTATTAGTGTTGCACTGCGATGCATGTATACTGTGTATTTGTCACTTCTGTTTAGGTGTTTCCCGGTTTATTCAGAAGGTGACACCACAAAATTACGTGGCCTTCACCTTGCCGATGTTGGTCGTGTTACGGAATACACTTTTGTTACCAGTCAAATTTGGATTTAGGCCATATTTATTTGTAGATCAAGAACAAAAAGCGTGCCTAGCAAAACTATGAAAAATGGCGTCCAGACTCTTGGAAAACTGCACTGCCGGTGGCGATGCCAGCGGTGTTCAGACTTGGCGTTCGTTGGCTTTGCTATTTAATGCAACCGTTCGCGTGGTTTTGACGAACTATTGTTGAATTATTACCAAAGTTGCGTTTACCGTCTTCTATAACCGAGTCGAGTCTTAGAATTCTACCGAACTATGCATCGGATGCAGCCTAACCTTGTCCGCCGAGATAAACCGGTGGTGTTTGTGAACCGGCGGTGTCGGGCCGATAACTTGAACATGTTGGCGAATTGAATCGCCGGGACGAATTTTGAATCGATGTCCGGACTTATTTTCGAACACTGGTACTCCATATGATGGATAACGGGACAATATTAGTGCAGTGTATAATGATTTGGGAACCAATATTTGTTTATACCGACTGCTGAATAGTCGAGTCTTGGTTGTTGACAATTCACATATATGCATATGTCATAAACCCTTGAAGCACCCAAACTACCTCCTACTGCTCCCTCGAGACGCCCAATTGCATTCCCGTTGAAATCTCGAGCGGAACTCTTGTCGCAGCTGGAGATAGGGTGCGTACGCACCCATCGCACTCCATAATGCAGGCCTTGTTATATGTAATTTGTATGTTTCTGAACGGTCTTGTCCCAGATATACGGCGCTATAAATACATACAGATACTTTATTGCTATTATTGACATAAAATACATGTTAATTAGGAATGTGACTTGGTATTAAAACATACTGTCACATCAAACATAAACGGAAAAAAATTGTGTAGTAATAATAACTATAAAATTCGTAACAATTACGGGTAAACATTATAGCTATCAACAACTAATAAGTTAAAGTGAATACGTTACTATGCAGTGTGTAAGTATGGTGGCAGTAGTAATGGTTCTGTGTGGTGTTCTGACGACGCAACTCCCTCATCCACAACCCTCGACCACTGCAGGGAGCAGCAGCAGACAGAATACCGCGAAACTGAAGTTGTTGACGAACGTCTTTTCATTTACAAGATACGCCGGATGTATTGTCCAATCGTTTGTGTCTTGACGTAGGTCCTCGTCGATGACATCATTGTTCTTACGCGTGGTAGACTACTATCGAAGAAAGAGAAATCGCTGTGTATCAGACATAATTCTAGTTAAAACTAGCATTAGCATATATTAACTCATTAATCGCCAAACTAGGAGTAGCAATCATTACCACTGAGTATTTAGAACATAAACTCGCCCCATGACCATTTAGTTTCGTCTGTAGCCAAGCATGACATTGCGTGCAGCAGATAATAACTTCCTGTTAAATGGAACAACTCCATGTTGTTACCGCTTGGCAGATGGCTGGTTGGCTAACCACTTAATTATAAAAAGTGGTTATGTATATATATATACACACACCTGTATATATATATATCACATGTCAATGATTCAACGACGCTAAAGAACGTAGAAAGACGCGAATGGAGCTTGAGACATGCGAGCAGATTCACATACAATTCTTCCAAGTTAGCGTATTAACATATAGATGTTTCAGTGTTAATTAATGTTCAGATATATTTTGAAACTACAAAACTTCTTCCCATTGCTGCCTTTATTGCGGGGTGGGGTCAACGTCATTTGGTAGCTACTTCTGCTTTGCTTCCTCGTCCTCCACCTCCGTCGGTCCTCTGCAGTGATCTCCCATACTTGGCTGTCTTATCTGCCCTATCAAAGTCTTATTACACGTTGACGTTTCATCTCAGCTTTGGTCTTCCTCTCGGCAGCCTGTCCTCCTTGCTTTGCAAATGTTCAGTCCGTCCACTTTGCTTCCGACTACTATAATGTTTATGTATTTTGTCATGCCGATTTCTTCTCTCAATTCCTTCACATTCCTTCTATTATCTTCAGCATGGCTTATCTGGATGGATATCAAAAATAATTGAGGGTAGTTTTGATAAAACGTGAGCATTAAGTATGTTTCTATCTGGTTCATTATGATTTGTGACGCGCTAGTGCTGCCGCCTTGTGTACTAAATATTAAACACGTCTCAAACGCGTTACAATGGTTTGCTTTGATGTTATCCGCATCTGGCATCATATTTTACGAAACTGGAAAAACACGGAAGCCGAAGATAAACGTGTTTTTGTGTTTATATCATTGCGTAAGTATAGCCAGTTTATATCTGAGTCTGGTGGTTGTGTTGGTCTGATGCATTTAGTACATCGCCATGTTGAGCATGCGAATTAGTTTTGTGTTGAAAACATTGATGGGAATGACGCTGACAGATTGTCAATCGCGGCGATAACGTATTTTTTATTTTATCGTATATATTTATAATGTAGTTACTGGGTCGCTGTTCGACCTCGCCTTGCCCATCACAGCTGCCTGGAACATTAAGTAACTCAATATTACCGCTATGGGGCTTTACCCCAGATTGGAATTGGAACAATTAATTTTATTCGATAATAAACAAACAAAAGCACACAAATTCACAATGCAACACAATTAAAAAATTTCGGGTATAGACGAAGATTGGCTATCAGGCCAACTATAAAATAACAAATTAAATAAGCATATACTTTTATTAGATAATACTATAACAGCTATTCAACATTAAACTTATACTAAAACATGTCACACACAAAATAAACCGACATTAAACTTGTTTTGTAGTTTAGTGCCTTTTAATCATATGCATATTCACTAGGTGGCAGCTCACACTTTTGTATTGACGTTGTTTTGCTTACGTTCGAGCAGAAACAAAAGACTAAGTGTGAATAAGCATGATATAAATACCAAACAAGCACACATTTTTAACTAAACAAAGTGCAATCGATGTCGCATGTATCGGTCGGACTGCTAACTAATATATGTAGTTGCCAAAATACAATCAAGACGTGCTGATTTTGGTGGCTAAGTCGGGACGGTAGCGTGTCAAGCAACTACATTTAGGGTCCTCGGTTCGAATCCCGTAAAGTACTCCAAACTGTTGTTTATGTTCATTTAGTTTAAAATTAATGTTATTATGTATAATATTATTTTGGGCATTATTTCGTAATTTCATCGAAAACACATAATATATCAACATTCTGAGGCGATTCTGAGCCAGACTATATTCCTGGCGAAGTCACGCAGCCAGGCAAGAGTCGGTTAAGTGAGACTATGTTTGATCTACACCAAAATCCGTCGCGTTGAATCCCGCAAGATCTAGCCGCTGATCTCTGTGTATGACTAACGAGAATTGAGCGTGACTTCCCAAGGCAATTACATCACATGCGTTATTGGTTAACATATCTTTTTCATTGGTTATAACCGCCAGCACAATAAACGCGGTTACCAAACTTTTCGTGCGGCGATGTGTTTTTGTACGGAAAGTAAGTATTTAACTCAAACCAATTTTTCTGATAATTTATTTGCAAAACATGAATCAAAGTAGTGATAATATATATATATTTTATGAAAACGGCATGTTTATATTATTGGCACGATCGTCAACAAGACCATGTTACCGATTAGTGCAGTGGGCTGGCCTTAATATAAATATGCCGTTTTCATTAAAAATCTGTCTTTTGAGAAATAGATCACTTGTGTCGAATCCGAACCCACCTCATTTTCGCCGCTATAACTTGAGTTTTGCCTAACTGTGATACCTCAGTGCATTAGTTCCACCATTCAACATCATCCCATGCATATTTATATTTTGAACATTATTGTGTTTTAGCGCACTTTTGTAGTCCAAATAGCGCCCCGGTTTGCGCCATTCTGCGCCGCTGCGGTCGTGCGTTACCGCATTGCGCGCGTAAAATGAGCGATATAGCAAAGTATATTTACGCCTCAAAAATGCGCTAAGCCGCAACATTCTTAAACATAAATATGCCTGGGATAATGTTGAATGGTGGAACTAACACACTGAAGTATCAAAGTTATAAAAAATCAAAGTTACAACGGCGAAATCGAGGTGGGTCTGGATTTGACACAAGTGCCCCATATTATAATTTCCTTATTTATTTCATGCTAGCGTACAAACAAATTGTTAGGCAAGTTGGTTTTAGACTCGGGGTTGGTTTTCTGCCGGGCAGAAACTATTTCTGCACGGCAGAAATGGCAACAACAGCATTGATAGGATAGGCTTGGGCAAGGATTTTTCAGTGAAATTTACCTATTTCAATTTGTACTCTAGCCCTTGCGATTATTATGTATTGAAATAAATACGTCAATATGTCTGTTCATGCGTAAAATTGTGTTATGATAACTCAAAAACTACGAGTTCAGTAGGCTTACAAAACAACACGTGAATCAACGATCTACAGGCCGTGGCGACATGCTGCCTGTGCTAAGACGCTATGGAGTTACACAGACGCTGAGTGTAACACTGTAGCTCCGTCAGGTCGAAAATTGAAGCGTAAATCATGCTTCTTCATAGACCTCGCGCCGCGTAAATTTTAGTCATATTTAGTCAGAATAAATTAATTTTGATCAAGAATGGTAGTTCGACCGAACAGTGATAAACACTCGTCCGAACGAAGAATAATGTGCCGGCCACAATGCGACTGTAACATAAGCCTATGGCTATGCGTAGCATCATAGTATAACAAGTATTTGCTTTATATTACTTCGTGAAAACATAAACAAAAAAGTGTAAAGAAAACCAATGGTTTGGTGTCGGGATTGAACAGGCGTCGCCCGATTACAAAATAAATACCAAGGAACCAATGCTTTTACCAACCGAGCTAGCAGGACCGACAGAAATTCGCTGATTGATTTAAGTTGTTATGATAAATTGTACAATTCCTCCTTCATACATCGATATTCTAGTGATATTATAAGATTATATACGTTAGTTTCTGTAGCTGGATACGATATATGTTTGTTATGTGTTTATTTGTGTACATTATCTCCCGTTGGTTGCATTCGATAGTTATTCTAAAAACGAGCCCAAGCTCGGCGAAACCTAGTCGACTTGTAGGCCCATTCGCATTCATTGTTTTGAATAAAATTTGACTCACGTGGAACCGTAAGATAACTGCTTGTTCTTCTGTGATGACTAGTGTTTGTATTACATCGGAATATCGCACAATAACTAATTTTGACTCTCGTTTCGACCCGAAAGCTATCCTTGTAAACATGCTCTGAATGCATGGAAAGGGTCGGCCTGATGAAGTACATTAGAAATATCCCATTATTTCTTCATGTGATTACTTCATTATATTGTAATGGTTGTTCTGGTTTCAGGTCCAGAACAGTTTTAGTTTTGATATTTTCCCTGACTCAAGGTGATCAGGGAAAGGAAACCCATTCACAAAACGTCAGAAATAAAATAAACAACCTGACATAGCTCAATGAAACTTGTTTTATTGTCCACATATCAAATTTATCTTCCAGGTGTTAATATTTTTATTTGCCTGAGTTATATATTTCTAAATTTTGTGCTTGTCTCCTGCCAGGTGCTAAGATCACATTTCCTCATGTTGAAAACATGGAAAGGGTCGGCCTGAGGCGAGTATGGGGCACATCTCGGCATCCCGAATAGCGCGCCAAAAATATGCATATTCGAAAATGCCCGGATGCACAGCATAAAATGTGGAATTTCTAATTCATTGAATTTTTTTTTCTTTTGGCTTGGTGGACATGGGAATAGATAACAGGATGTAATATAATATGGATTCAAGCCATAGATGTTTGTATTCCCTTTAACGCGGATTCGGTAGCTCGCTCGGTACTCGTGCCGTTAGTCAAGTTTCTAATATTTAATATTTTATGTAATATATTTCGGCATGTTGTGGTTCATAACTGCAAACAAATATGATCTACAAATAATATTGTATCGATAACTTGTAGCGAATAATTTCAGTATTTGTTTACCGTTAAAAGTGGATCTCCCTAGCGTGATAAAATAGACTTTTCCTCATGTTGAAAACATGATATCTCAAAAACTATCATTCACATCCATCTCACATTTTGCGTACTAATTGTATATGTTGTTGTCCTTGGACAGGTATAATATTATGATATTCAATGTATTAATTAAAAAGTTGTATTAGGTAAAAACAATGGCATTTGTATAACAAAATGATTGCCCGATCCTAGATAGGAAAGTGCTATTTTTTTAAGAATATTTTTTCAATATCTTTCTGTACCTGTCTACGTGCAGTGTGAGTAAAAGTACAAACACATTCACATGAGTTCAAGTACATTCGTATAATAACACATTTTTCAGGTGTGTATTTAATTTCTTGTAATATGTTATATTACAGGCACTGATCTACAGTGTACTGTAGACAGACGTCATAATCAGGGGCATTGATTGTGACTGGTTATCGGACCACTTGTATTCATTTGTGTGGATTTTGTTGTGCCCATGTGTCCAGGACTTGTCACCTGACAACACATGGGCTGCAACATTCCTTTGACCAGGGTTTCCCTTATCTCTGCTCTCTCTCACTCAGTTCATGTGTACTAGTTCTATTTAACAAGATTTAACAAGATTGCCATCCAGAAAATTACTCTGGATGGCAGTTGGACAAGGAAGCCTTTTGGCTTATCGAGAGTCCAATACTTTTTATCTACATGTATCCCGCCTTTTTAAGGTGTGTGTCGATTTTATTTTTAAACATATTCACGCTACTAGCACCAACACAATCAGGAGATAACCTGTTCCATTTATTTACAGTTCTTTGTGAGAATGAGAACTTTCTTATATCTAATCTACACTGCTCCTTTACTAATGTAGCTTCTTGTCCTCTGGTCCTTCTATCTTTCTTAACTGAGAAAAAAATGTTTCTATCAATATTTTCATAACCATTCAATATTTTAAACACTTCTATGTGATCTCCTCTCAATCTCCTGGTCTCTAGTGTTGTTAAACCACATTCTTTTAGGCGTACTTCGTAACTAAGATCCCTCAGATTTTGTATCATTTTAGTCGCTCTCCTCTGTACTCTTTCTAGCATATCTATGTCCTTCTTGCGATATGGCCTCCATGCTTGTATACAATATTCTAAATGAGGCCTCATTATTGTTTTGTACAGCGGTACTATTAATTCTTTTTTCTTATACGCTATATTTCGCCTAATTAATCCAAGGATTTGATTTCCCTTTGACGCTGCAATTCCGCACTGCTCTGAAACCTTCATATCAGCACTAATGGTTAACCCTAAGTCCTTTTCTTTTACAGTAGTACTTAGAACAGTACCCCCCATTTTATATTTTACCTCTTCATTCCCATGACCTGTGTGGAGGCATTTACATTTCCCAAAATTGAACAGCATTTGCCACTTTTCAGACCATTTGATCAACCTATCAAGATCATCTTGTAAATGCTGTCTGTCTCCATCACTTTTAATCCTTCTAAACACTTTTGTATCATCCGCAAATTTTAACACCTTGCTTGTTATATCATCGTCCAAATCATTGATATATATTAAGAATAATATAGGTCCTAGTACTGATCCCTGTGGTACCCCACTCAATACCGATTTCCAGTTTGAAGCCTCCCCATCAACTACTACACGTTGTCTTCTGTCATTCAGCCATTTTTCTATCCAGTTTATTATACCATTTCCTATGCCATGGGCCTTTAGCTTAAGGAGTAATCTTTGATGTGGTACTTTGTCGAAAGCTTTTTGAAAATCTAAATAGATGATATCTACTGGTGATCCCTCATCTACCCACCTAGTGATGTCTTCCAAAAAACATAACATATTTGTTAAGCATGACCTCGCTTTTAAAAACCCATGTTGAGATGGGTTTATCAAGTTATGTTTAACAAGAAAATCCACCATGTGATCTTTAATTAGTCTTTCTAATAATTTGCAAATCACTGATGTTAAACTCACTGGTCTATAGTTCTCTGACTTGTTTCTCGAACCTTTTTTAAATAACGGTATAATGTTTGCCTCTTTCCATTCTAAAGGAACCACTCCCTCTTCTAATGACAAATTGAAAACTGTTGCAAGCGGTGCGCTAATTTGTTCTACAATTTCCAATAGTAGTTTGGGCGGAATCCCGTCCACTCCAGGTGATTTATTATCCTTCATAGCCCTTATTTTCTTAGCTACCATTTCCGAGGTTACAACTAACTGTCCTAAATAGTCTGAATCTGCCCCCTTGAACTTAGCCTCTGGTACTGGCAGTGAACTAATATCTTCCCTGGTAAACACTGAACTAAAATACTCATTCAGGTCTTCTGCCATTAAGAATCCCTCTGATATTGTATTTCTAGCACTATCTTCTAGAGGACCGACCTTATCCTGAACTTTCTGTTTGCTTCGAATATACGCATAAAAACTCTTACTGTCATGTTTTATATTACTAGCTAATTTTGTTTCATAGCTTCTCTTTGAATTTCTAATTTCAGCTGTAGCTTGATTAAGTGCTTCTTTATAAATGTTGTAGTCTTCATCATTTCCAGTACATCTATATGACTTCCACATCATTTGTTTATACTTAATTTTTCTAATGGCTTCTTTCGATAAGTGTTTCTTTTTAGACCGTTTCCCTTGTTTTTTGAAAGGTACAAATTTATCGACTATGCACTTAATTTCACTATTTAAGATATTCCAGCATTTGGTTGCTGTCTTATTCTTCAGTGTGTTATTCCAGTCTATCTTTGCTAAATATTTCCTCATGTCCTTATACCTTCCTTTGTGGAAATTTCTCCTATACTGCTTTTTACTATTCCTTTCTGATTTTACTTTGATGGTAAAATGTATCTGGTTGTGATCACTACTCCCCAGTGGCTCACATATCTTGACATTGTCAACTAATTCTTTCTGTGAGGACAAAACTAAGTCTAACACATTCTCTCCCCTGGTTGGTTCTAGCACATGTTGAGAAAGGAAACTATCTTGTACTAAAACTAAAAACTTGTGGTCCTCACTCCCCATACTCTGTAGAGATTTCCATTGCATATGCCCATGGTTAAAGTCCCCCATAATAATACAGTTCCGTTTGCTTACTTCCCTTATAGCGTTTTGTATTTTTTCATTCTCTTCTATGCTTATGTTTGGACTTCGATAAACTAACCCAACTGTTAACGTTGAGTTTCCTGTAACTATGTTACACCAAACAGCTTCTTCGCAATCTGCTTCTCTTTCTAATTTTATTTCATAAGCCTGGATAGATTCTTTAATATATAAAATAACTCCACCTCCCTTTCTTCCTATTCTATCTTTCCTAAACATTACATATCCTGTTAGTCCCAATTCGGCATCTGATATATCAGTGGTGGCCCACGATTCGGTTATACCTATTATGTGAGGGTCAATATCTTCTACCATAATGTTTAGTTCACTTCTTTTGTTTACTATGCTCCTTGCATTTAAACAAATGCATTTATATCCTGATTCAGAACAGTTTTCCAGGCTGTTCTTTGCCGATTTATTTCTGCTGTCTTTATCTATGCCTCCAGTTTCAGGCTTCTCTGTGAATCCCCCCTGCGAATCTAGTTTAAATAGATGCAGCCTGTCCCACTGTCAACAGATTGCAGCAAGTTCTCTGAGAAAACTGCTGCCCCCTTTCCACTTAGATGTAGGCCATCTCTCATGTACATATCTTCCCTCCCAACAAAGTATCCCCATAAATCTACGAATCCCACCCCCTCTTCTTTACACATCTGCTCAACTAGTGCGTTGATCGCCATCCTCTTGCAGTTTCTATATGTCGGCCCCCTTCCTCCCATTACTGGCAAAATTCCTGAGAGGATAATCTGTTCTACTCTTGTCTTCTTTAACTTCTTCACTAACTGTCTGTACTTCTGAACTATCCCAGTTGTTCCCTCCCTCTCTGCGTTATTTGTCCCTACATGTACTAGTATAGACCCTCCCTTGCCATGCCCCTATTACAGACCCACAAGTTGGCTATTAATTAAAACTTATCATCTGGACATCTTGTGGTGAGTGGAAAGCCGGGTTTTGAAGCATCTTACCACTGTATCCAACTAACCAGGCTAGCTGTTAGAGCTTGCTATTGTTTCAGTGGTTGGGTGAGCTGCTAAGACACGTTTGCTAGCTGTATGTGGCATAATAACTTGTTGAGGATGGAACCACAAGATGACAGTAATGGTGTAAGAAGGAAATAGGAATGTTGATATTGATAGTAAAATAAATAAATGTAAAGATATTACTACTTTGGGAGTTTCTGCCTTTAGGGCAGAAATTAAGGGAGAAAGGTATGTTTGCCGGATGGGTAGAAAGTATTTCTGCCGCACGGTTTCTACCATGAAGGCAGAAACGTGCCAAACTTGGTTTTAGTGACAATGGCATACTTGCAATTTTCATAGGAAAAACCACCTTCCCGTGTAAACACTGCTCTCAGCATTAAGCTGGCGGTTCTTAGCCAGCGAAAGACAGATGTTGGTGTAACTACAGGGGACTGCCTTGGAAATCACGTTCAGTTCTCATAAGTCATACAGATGGCGCCGTACGTATACCGGCTAGATCTCGCGAGATTTTGGGGACGCATCAGAGATTGACGGATAATGACCAGCGAACTATACCTATTTAATAAAAAATCATGTCTGTTAAACACAATTCTTGTTCGTACCAATTTAAAGAGTGTATTTCATTTAAAAGTGAAATGTTGCATTTGAAAGCTCTTTAAAGTTTAACGTGTTATAGAAACGTTCATCGTTAAAAATATACTGACAACATTTTACATATGTAATTTTGTATATAGACATGCATATTAACATGCAAATACATATTTAGAAAAAATATATACTAATGAAGCACAATTAATAATATTAATATTTAATTTTAAATTGCATTTCTAAAATTAACATTAAGTATACCTGCCAACTTGTTTTGAATTCCGGGAGATTCGTCCGAGGTTCAGCACGCTTCCCATGTCGCGCTGTCTTTCGGATGTTGACATCGGAAGACCGGAGGGAGGGTGCTGTTGAAGACTTCTCGCTGGAACAGCGGCTCATTACATCTCTCGTGGTGTCGCTCTGTCTGGCACGATGACATCGGAAGACCGGGAGCGGGATTGAAGCAAAAATCAAAAAGATTTGCCTGTTTTCCCAGAGACCGGGAGATACACCTAAAACCAGGGAGACTCCCGGACATTCAGGGAGAGTTGGCAGGTATACACAAACTCAATTTCTTGTACGAATGTATAAAACAAATGTTGATGTAACGGGTCACTGTTCAATGTTTACACACTGCTGCAGGTGAAAGCGTCAGTGATGGAATCACGACTACTTCACATCAAGACAAGCAGAGGTCTCCACCGGGCATGTAAAACGTTCCTTGGTGTGTGTTTTCGTCGACTGGTTGCTAGCGTGAGAAGATGGAAGTCGTTTGTTTTCTTCTACCTCTTCGTGTTCCTTGTGGTGTTGCCGTTGGTGTGCCACGACATGCCAGACTCGATTTATTTCCACAAAAGTGGAAGCCTAGAGGAAGTCCAACGTCGGATACAACATGCCAATGACGCAAGACTCAACTGGTCTCTGAACTATCTGGCAGTGATCAACCGCACAAGAGACATCCCTGAAGCCAGGATAGCGTATAGGAAAGATTCACATGTTGACATTGCAATCACGATTGTGACAGTGTCACGAAACCGACAACTGGTTGACAGCTACAAACCACGATATCTGTCACAGATTGTCGCCAGACTTCTTGTGTACTGGCATGATGCCAAAGTGCAGGGATTTCGCTATAATATCTCGTTATCCATCTGCAATGTCGACGCAGATCCGGATTCATACGTAGAGGCTCAGCGACTCTCCGGTGTCATAGAAATGTTCAACCGGTTTAAGAAAAGATATGTTAGTTTGAAGTTCAATCGAGAGAAAGAAAAGGAAGATTATGTGTTTTGTATAAATCAGACCCTTGGTATTTATGACCCACGATATGTGTTTATTATAGAAGACGATGCGCTTCCGACACAGAGCATGTTTCCTACCCTACAGCATGTCATCGAAAGGCATCTCGATAGAAAACTAATTCAGGGTCGCCTGGTGGAAAATAATGATGACGTCACATACGTGAAGTTTTTCCATCCAAAATGGCTGCTCGGTTACGAGAGCATCGAACCTGAGCGAATCCCTGGACTTCTTGCATTCGGTAGCGTCTGCGGCACGTTATTGTTACTTGTATATTGGTATTTAAAACCAGGCTGCAGTGGATCTGACCTGTACATTACGTGGTTCCTTCTGATTACTTGTGTTATACTGGTTGCCATGGCAATAGGCCGAGGCAATTTGGTGCGGTTGAGAAGTTTATTTGGACCGGAATTCTACAGCTATGTTCCTGCACCGAGCTGTTGTACCCCAGCGATGTTGTTCCCGAAGCAAGGTGCGTCTCAAGTGATTAACTACCTCAGTCAAGTTAAATGTTCACAATACATGGGAAAGGACTCGATTATGGAGCAGTTACTGCGGACGTTTGGCAAGAAAGCCTACCTAGTCGAGCCAAATACATTTACGCATATCGGCTACTATTCGGCTCTACATAACAATTTTGTGAACCCATGGAAACTAGAATAAGTTTGTTTTCATTTAGGTGAAATAAAGGTATTGCAAGTGCTTGCAAACTAATTGATATGTTGTCTATCTTCCCCTACAACATACACAAGTTATGTAAATGCATGAAATATGTTGTGAATACATTAGTACCTGTCTTAGGCGTCCACACCTTTCAATTCAAATACATTTCTTGTATCTCAAGGGGAAGTTCTCTTATGGTGTTCACTATTAAGAAAACAATAAATAGATAAATAAATATGTGTAACTGAGAACACTGACCAGTGACCACACAGACACACACCATCGGTCTATAGATAAATACCGTATATAGATATATTATAGTTGTAAAAGAGTACGATAAAAACAAATACTAATAATCACCAATCAGTATAAGTCACAACCATCAAAAGCTGGGGAAATAAGTTATACACCGCAAGTAGCCCTTACACACACGCACGCACCATTTACAGGATCACGGCCATCAATATAAAAAACCGATAACAAATTATCCACCACATAGCTATTTCTTTTAATACATACACCCGCACACCTTATCCTACCTACATCATGCCTGATCTTATCCTCATGCACCAATCAGTGCAAGGCCATAGTGGTCTCCTGTAGTGGCGCAGTGGCTAGAACACCGGACTCTCAGTCGGGAGAACCCGGGTTCGACTCCAGTGCCGCGCATGTTGAATCTTGAGCAAGTTCGTTCACGAATTTAATAAAAAAAAGAAAATATTCGCGGCAGATGGATATCATCTATATGCACTGTTTGACGTAAGGCTCAAAGTATCCAGGGCCAACCGGGTCTGTAAATATCGCGTGCCTGACACAAGATTTGAAGGCCCGGCAATCCCAGCAGTCAAGCCGCTACAGTCATCTGAAAATGTTAATGATGTATATATATATATATATTCACTTGATATATATATATACATATACATAATTAAAATTCCCAGATTGTCATTGCTCCTATAATGAGGGTATATGGTTGATTAGCCCTCGCAATACAGGTAATACATATGTAAATTTCATGGGGCAATATCAGTTTGTGTAAATGAAGAACGAAAAAAATCGGCAACATAAATCACAGCAGAACTACCTGGTATGTCAAGTTGGCAGAATCAAAGATACAACTTTATAACAAATATAACTTGCTTGCAGTATAAACAACAACACAAACATGGGATTAGCAAAACATTTTGTATTCAAGACAAGTGGACATCTTAAAGCTATAATACACAAGGTAACTAATTATAGTAATACAAATATAATACAGTGTATGCAAACATAACTGTCGGTGTAGAATTACTGGTAAGTTTAATTACTACAGGTAGTGTAGACAATGTACTTATCAATGACTGTCTAGCCATGCCAGATGGAAACTAGGATACCCTCCTTTAAATTGTAATCCTAAACACAACACGCCCTGCAATTACCAGAGGATCAGGCTTATAGTAAGAACCTGTATTTAAGAACCAGTAGGAAGCTATGGTTTAAGTTACATCGAGCCAAACTAATTTTTATGAATGTCCCTACTTTCAAAGACCAAGAAGCCTTTTTCAGTGAACAAACTGAGTGGTCGGCGTTACCCAGGTGCTACATGCTATGCTGTAATGGTCGACAGCAGAAATTAAGTGGTCAGGTCAGGAACGTGTTTAAGTTCAGCTCAATGAATTCCGATAATCAACACTGCAAGTGTTATGAAGATTAAGATTGTCTTCATATTAATCATTATGATTTCAAAATGGCAACAACTCAATCAACTATGACAATCAAACATGGCAACCATGACACAATACCACACATAGCCATGGACAAAATTGGACAGACATGCATTTTTCAATTGTAACACACAACTGTTATTGTTTGATAATAATAATCAATGCGGTGTGACCTTTACTTGCAGATGCTGACCAGTGAAGTGGTAATATTTGTTACTTTCAGATCCCGCACAAAGGTGATATTATATCTAGAATAGGGCTATCTCAATAATCCCCTGCTACCCATCTGCACACACTAATAATCTCTGTTAATCTCTCACACTAATCTCTGATATGCATAATACTGCAAGCAACTGGAAGGTAATCAACTACATCAATCATTATGATTGTAAAAGGTATATATAATTATGTAAGGTTAATATAAACAAACTATATATAAAACATATAAATAACAGCTTAACATAATAAATGTATGCAAACTGAAAATTCTTTGTCTAATCATCTCTGTTCAAACAACAAATTAAGTATTCTAATAAATTGAACTTGTTTAGGCCTCTCGTAAAGGTTTGTGTTTCTGGTTACATGCCGTCACATTTCTGGGTAGGACAGATGACAAAAATCATGAAGGGATATTTTAATAACTAGCATTTGAATGTTTTCTTGATAACCTGTTGTTGCAAAGATGGCATCTGTGATTTCTTAAGATGATATATATGATAAAACATATTTCTGGTGTATTAATAGCTTGAGATTGGTTCAGGCAGTAAAGATTTGTGTTTTTCTTGCGCAACAATGTAGACAGTCTCTCATATTTTGTATTTTTTTGGCACGTTTAAGAACTTCTAGGGTACATTTAACAGGGTTGTTGGGTAACCAGAAAAACAAACTTTATTCTGAAAGACCTTATACAACATCGCCATGGTTTCCAAGTTCTGTGTATCTTTTTAAAGTTAATGCAAGAAGGAGTCTATTTTTATAGGAGCATAAAATATGACTAGAGATGTGATTGACAACTGCCACAAACTTGTTTTTATTCTTATAAAATATTTAATATTGTTATCACGTTATGTATATTTTAGATTAATTAATTAATTATATATGTATATTTTGGAGTCATATTCTCTGATCAATAGCAACATTATTTAGACAAATAGTTTGTGATGATAAATCAATCAATACATTATTTCTTCATATTCTGGAGACGTACTCTCTGAACAATACGAACATTATTAAGTTTTAGAGAACCAGTTTGTGGCTTGATTATAATTGAAATTAAATGTTGAGAATGTTAAAACATTCCAAAGTATGCAAGGTACCAACTAAATAATCTCAGTTATTTCACAATAGTCAAGGATTTTTCAATCAGTTGTTACAGTCGTTCATAATGAACTGTAACAACATATTCCAATTTCACATGACAGTTGTATATAAACTCAATACACAGCCTTTCAACCTTTTCACACGATGAGTACAGTACATAAACACAATTATTTGATGACCATTTTAACAGGCCAAATATATACCAAATGTAATTAAGAAAATTACATGGTGGCTGTATATCAATTAAATGTATTTTTTTTAACCATTTTAAATTATTGTAAATTGTAAAGTATCTCAACTAAGTATCAGGACAACCATGCATTTTGATTGATGATTGTCTATCCAATCATTTTCTATAATTTTACACAATGATTCAATACCAACTTGATACAATAATTGTATATAATGATATAACACCAACTTGATGTAAGGATTTTGAATAATTGTACGTAATGATATAACACCAACTTGATGTAAGGATTTTGAATAATTGTACGTAATTTAACAAGATTTAACAAGATTGCCACCCAGAGAATTAACTCTAGGTAGCAGGTGGACAAGGAAGCCCTTGGCTTTTCGAGAGTCCGACCTTTTTATCTATGTGTATCCCGCCCGTCTGAGGTATGTGTCGATTTTATTTTTAAACATTCACGCTACTAATGTAATGATATAACACCAACTTGATGTAAGGATTTTGAATAATTGTACGTAATGATATAACACCAACTTGATGTAAGGATTTTGAATAATTGTACGTAATGATATAACACCAACTTGATGTAAGGATTTTCAATAATTGTACATAATGATATAACACCAACTTGATGTAAGGATTTTCAATCCTTTTACATGTACATCAACTCAATGTTGGGCTGCTTCACATCCAAACTGAGCTCTGCTAATTCAATACTGTAACTTATCCTTATATGGAGTCTTAATGACTCTGTAGTCTGTATGGACACTGGACACATTTCAGTGGATTCTCGCTGGCTAATGAAGACTCCTGACATAAGGAACGTCTGTTTAAATCAACATTTTCTGTTCCATTACCTGAAATGAACCAGGGATGGTAAATACTAACATGATGCTCATTTAATCAGCCACATGGAGTGTGGGAACCATTTAACTTCAAAAGTATTTACTGGCAGATATGTCACCCTCCACAATACGTGCCAACTGTTATTGTTTACTAGAACATGATTGTTTTTACAAGTTGATAATTTTGTGGGTGCAACAGTCAAATAGTGAACAATGTTTTAAATGCAATTTGACAAGCAGCATGACATAGCCATTTATTCTAGTATTAAGACTATTATGTTATAACATAAGGAACATATAACCACAGTTTAAAGGGAATAACTTAGAAATCCCCATTCAAGCCTGCATTTTTGATTACCCATGGATATAAGAACACTGGATATAAGGAACAGTTTACCCAAGTGGCAAGTCCCAACCAGTTTCTTATAGCAAGAGTACACTGACTGTACGTCCACCGGAAAACTTCTTCTGACTCAACATTTGATCCCATTCCACGTTTGTAATAATCACGAGGAAGAGACGAATGATGCATTAGTGCCAGTGTGACACAATGAACATCATTTCAACAGTGCCGCTGCTATGTTAGCTGTGGACATCATAAATTTGCAAAATCCCCCAAAAACGTAAAGCAATACAATAGCGCCACCTATCGAGTGAAACACATGATGCTATTTTGGATATCAGAACCGGCCGGACAGTGCGGTAATGTCTATATGCAACAATATCATGAATGTTGAACTCGATGAGTATTGGCAGTGGTTTTGGAAACTATTTTAGATTACTCACAACCGCAAGCCCTATACTACGAATTGGTGGGGTGGATTCCAAACAAAACATATTTTTCTAGATTTTGCGAACTTACGAGACCACACATTAATTAGCTAAAACACTAAATAAGTGGAAGACGTGGATAATCTCTACAAAAACAATAAAACAGCAGATAAATAATTGTATATTTTGTTAAGTGTAAATCACAAAGACTGCATTTTCACTGACATTGTACTGGCCTTCTATGGGGGTGCAACACTGCTGCCACCTATACAAAACGGTGCTGCCACCTATGCAGCATACTACACAGACATAACATTACGTAAGTGTCATGTTCTGCTGTAGACTGTTCTGTCTACATTAAAAATAATGACAGACAACAAACTGAACATTAAAACGTCCCTGTCGTCCTGAAGTGACAGTGAACAACTAAAGGAACAAGTTATCCTAGTGCAGTTAGAAAACAAACTTTAATTAATACCTTTAGACTAGATCTGGTGCATACGATGCTAAGTTTTATACAAACCAATACTTTTATAGATTTGCCTATGTTCACTTCAGTGATACAGCCACCTCGCAATAAAGGTCACCTGAGGAGAGTCCCAACTTATTTATGTAACAGCAAAGTTTAGGAAATTAGTCCTGCTAAAAAGGTCACCTCGCTATTCAGGTCACTTTGGCCCAGTCTCACAAGTGACTGTAATAGCGAGTTTCCCCTGTAGATACATACACACTGTATCTTCTGTAAGTTTCCCCTGTAGATACATACACACTGTATCTGCTGTAAGTTTCCCCTGTAGATACATACACACTGTATCTGCTGTAAGTTTCACCTGTAGATACATACACACTGTATCTGCTGTAAGTTTCCCCTGTAGATACATACACACTGTATCTGCTGTAAGTTCCCCTGTAGATACATACACACTGTATCTGCTGTAAGTTTCCCCTGTAGATACATACACACTGTATCTGCTGTAAGTTTCCCCTGTAGATACATACACACTGTATCTGCTGTAAGTTTCCCCTGTAGATACATACACACTGTATTTGCTGTAAGTTTCCCCTGTAGATACATACAGACTGTATTTGCATGATGGAAACAACCTGTTTGCAACCATGTTCCCAATTCACATGAATGGTCTCCCACATTTTCCTTACATGCAACTGCAGAGTGAGAGAATTATGCAAAAATACAGATGTGGACATGCTGCTGGCAGATTTGTATCGCCATTCTGCTCGTGTATAGCATCAAGCAGCAGCTCTGACATGGAATAACGAATCACTTTGGAGAGTACTATGGGCTGACACCAGATGGTGGCACCAAACAATCAGCCAGCAGCTGAAGTAAACAGTCGACATTACATTTCGAATCACCCTCCATCTGCTGCTATGATAATGTTCCGTGTTTCCGGTCACTGGATATTTCTCACAACGCAGTTGGTATATCCTGGATCTTTACCAAGTGTTTATCTGACTTCAGGATTCTTTTGTCTCGTCTTGACATGACATATTGTCATCGTTGTCATTACTGTCATCATTGTCGTCATCACATGTAGAGAAATCGGCAGTATCGGACGAGGTCTCTGAATAATCAGACTCCAGTTCTGCTTTGAGTTCATGTGGATCAAGCATGCTCGTAGAATCATCCGAGCTGTCAAGTTCTTCATTAGGTGAAATTCTGTCGCAGTCTGACGGAACATAATCCGACGCACTGCTGTCATCGTCAGCGTCGGAATCGCTGTCACCATTGTATGACAAAAGCTGTGTCGGCTTAGTACATCTTCTCTTGCTCGTATGCTGAAAACAATCGATAAACAATGTCAAACTTACCTCTGTGGAGAATGATATGTACATCTAATGACGTTTGAATTAGACTGTGTTGACAATTCACTTAGCCAATTCATGCCTAATTGTGAATAAAATTTGCTAATGTTAAAATATGTAGTGTGTGAATAGTTGTATTTGCAGTTAATATTGTTGAAAGAATTGACTTCAATCATTAGGTTTGTTCAACAGTGAAATTGGGTACCCTCCAGACGATATCTAGACACTTCCTTTTTTAGGTCAGGGCAAGGATAAGGGCAAGTACTCATACTTAAGTAATTTTTTCAGTACAGTTGTACTTACCAAAATATTAATCATGCTTCAAGTACAAATCAAATACTGTACATAACAAATACATAAAGTTTAGGCCACCAGTTTTCATATTTTACTGGCCCACTGGGCCACTGGTTTCAATCTGATTGACCACCATTGTGTTTCCGGTAACTCGACCCTACCTAAAAAAATAGGACAACCCTATTAGCACAGTGGCTATTTTGAAGAATGCACAAAAATTTCAAAATATTTAGGGGTAGCAGGTTTGGGTGGATTTTTTTTTAAACGAGATAAGAGAATTTCATGAATTTTCCACAACATTTGTATCAATGGAGGGCAAATACGCTGAGAAATTTTCAAGAAGATTACTACACAAACTTCAGGAAATGTTATAATGGCCACCTATGTAAAATCTAATTTGGTCTTACCCCATAAAACGCTAGTTCATATAATATTCCATAACGGAAAGGCATTTAGAAAAATTTGTTATACTGTCAGACATTTGATAGCATTGCTAAAGACCATGGCAGCAGGCACCAGTGGATCTTGTAAAACAGCTGTGCCTTGGGTGGAAAGAGAGCAAGGTCAAGACTCTGGACAGCGTTCGCATTGTTGCACACCAACGCATTGTTTACATCAGCATCAGTCATCGCCAGTCAATAATAATGGTTTATTACAGAAACTGTGATACATTCCAATCAATTACATACATAGATTGCCATGGTTTCTGTAATGAGGGTATAAAGCCACGAGTGGCTGATTAGCCCTCACAATACATGTCATACATAATTAAATTCCATGGTGCAAGATAACAATTGGTGTGATTGAAGAAAGAAGAAAAAAACAGAAACATGAATCACAACAGTATTATTTTCATGAATACTTCATGTAAAATAGCAACGAAGAATGCTATTTGTATATGTCATTAATATTATTTACTAGCAAAAAATTCTTAAGTTGACGTTTAAACGTTGCTAATGCATAATTGCAATTACAATCCACTGTTGTTGCCATATAGTTCAATAATTTAACACCTCGGTATCTAATGGTTTTATATAATACATTACTTTTTGAAATCGGCACATGTAGTAATTCTGCGCTGCGTGTCCTGTGTTCGTGTGTTATTTCTAATGAACATCCTTGTCATAACTGACTGAAACATATTCTTAACGATTTTGTACATAAACAGCACAACCGTGTATTCGTAGATTTTTCTTATTGGTAAAGTAGACAGCTTCTTGAAGAGTTGGTCTGTGTGCGCTCTGAATGAAGCTGACATAATTAACCTAATTGCATACTTTTGTAATTTGAACAAAGAACTAAGGTGTGTATTATATGCTCCTCCCTACACTGACACAATATGTTAGATATGGATATAAAAATGTATAGTATAATGTTACAAGGGATGATCTACTCAGGGTTTTTCTAGCTTTACTTATAATTCCAACGGCTTTGGCTATTTTAGATTTTATATACTGTATATGAAAAGTCCAGGACAAATTAGCATCGATTAAAATTCCTTGGATACCTTTTTATTTAATGATTTGAAGACAATAAAATGTGTTTTACTGATATTTAAAGAGAGTTTATTACTCTTTAACCAAATAACTAATTTTTGCAGTTCATGATTCATCACAGTTTCTAGCTCGCTAAGACTGTTACCATTGACAAAAACATTTGTATCATCAGCAAATATAATAGGAAATAGGATATCTGATACGTTAACAATGTCGTTAATATAGATTAAGAATAACAGTGGGCCTATTATTGATCCCTGTGGGACACCACACCATATAGACTGAATGTTCGATTTTATTCCATCAAATAAAACATACTGCGTTCTATTAGACAAATAACTTTCCAGCCAGGCAAGTGCTCTTCCTCTAATGCCATAATGTTCTAGTTTATTAAGTAATATTTTATGGTCAACTGTATCGAAAGCTTTACTGAAGTCAAGAAAAACTCCTAGTAAGTAGTCACCATTATTTATAGCTGTGGAAATTTTGTCTACTAGTTGCACAAGAGCCATGTTTGCAGAATGCTTCTTCCTAAATCCAAACTGGTAATCATATAAGATGTTATGTTTGTTTATGAAAGATGTTAATCTGTTGTACATTATTTTTTCTAGAACTTTAGAAAAAACTTGCAAAATCTATATTGGACGGTAATTGTTTACGAGTGTCTTTTCACCGCCTTTGTATATCGGGATCACTTTTGCTCTTTTCAGGTCGTCTGGAAAAATACCTTTAGATAACGACAAGTTAATAACATGTGTTAAAGGAAGTAAGAAAGTATGATATGTTAGTTTAACAATATGTGGAGTTACTAAGTCCCAACCAGGGCTTGATATTTTTAGATCTTTGATTATAGTTTCTACTTCATTCAGTTCAACTGGGGAGATAAATATTGTATGGAAGTTTCCATGCTTAATACATAATGACGACGGGTCAATACCATCTTTGGTAATCTTTTCAGCCAACGATGGTCCAACCTTAACATAATAGTTATTGAAGTAATTGGCAATTATCTTTTTATCGGTTATTAATTGATTATTAATAGTTATCTTCGGAGATTGGGGAGGTTTTTTATTTTTATTAATTATTTGCTTAATAAGTTGCCATGATTTCAGAAGATTAGATTGATTTTGCTTTAATAACTGTTGATAGTGATTTCTTTCTGCTCTTCTTAAAATTGAGTTAAGTTTATTGCGGTATGCTTTATAGTTAGTTTCATTAGTAAGGGTAGGTGCTTTTTTGTAGTAGGCGAATAATTTTTTTAAATTTTATGGAAGTCTTCAGCCCATGTGAAAGCCATGGTTTCCTATTACTGTATTTTTGTTTAATCTTTACTTCAGGAAAGCAGTTAAGATAATGCTTACCAAACTGTGAATAGAAAGCAGCATATGCATTATTTGGGTCATCAAGCTCAGAAGTAACAAGTGACCAGTCAGCATTAGTTAGACTTGTTGTAAACTTTGCTATGTTCTGATCGGTATAAAACCTCTTAGTTATGTATTTTGTGTTTACATAATTTGAACAACTATTGTTATCGACATAGAAGACAGGAAAATGATCTGATATATATGTATATAGTATACCAGAACAGGTTTCTGTGCTATTTATAATGATAACGTGATACACGTGGTATCGGTCATCACCAGTCATAACGATAACGTGATACACGTGGTATCGGTCATCACCAGTCATAACGATAACGTGATACACGTGGTATCGGTCATTACCAGTCATAACGATAACGTGATACACGTGGTATCGGTCATCACCAGTCATGACGATAATGTGATACACATGGTATCGGTCATCACCAGTCATAACGATAACGTGATACACGTGGTATCGGTCATCACCAGTCATAACGATAACGTGATACACATGGTATCGGTCATCACCAGTCATAACGATAACGTGATACACATGGTATCGGTCATTACCAGTCATAACGATAACGTGATACACGTGGTATCGGTCATCACCAGTCATAACGATAACGTGATACACGTGGTATCGGTCATCACCAGTCATAATGATAACGTGATACACGTGGTATCGGTCATCACCAGTCATAATGATAACGTGATACACATGGTATCGGTCATCACCAGTCATAATGATAACGTGATACACATGGTATCGGTCATCGCCAGTCATAACGATAATGTGATACACATGGTATCGGTCATCACCAGCCATAATGATAACGTGATACACATGGTATCGGTCATTACCAGTCATAACGATAACGTGATACACATGGTATCGGTCATCACCAGTCATAACGATAACGTGATACACATGGTATCGGTCATTACCAGTCATAATGATAACGTGATACACATGGTATCGGTCATCACCAGTCATAACGATAACGTGATACACATGGTATCGGTCATCACCAGTCATAACGATAATGTGATACACATGGTATCGGCGTTCACATGCACATTTACATTTTAGAATGATTTTTGTTTCTATCTATAATACAATTCTAAATAGTTATGTGTATTTTGTGTGTACATGCATGTAAAGCACCTGAGAGCAATCTGATTAATTTGGGAGCTATACAAATAAATTGTATTATTATGCATGGTATAATGTGCCTGATCTTAGCATTGAGCTGCAGGCACAGCCAAAACCAAGAAATGCTTTTGATGAGTTGAGGACAGCCAGCTAAAGTCTCAAGCCCCGAGCTGAAAATAGGTCGGTTGATGTCTCAGATTTTGCATTAATAGCAGACTGCAGAGTGATGTCACGATTAAAAATCTTCATTTAACTTTGCATTGTGGACTTCTTGTAAAGTGACCAACAGGCACCTCGGTATCAACATATTTTTTTACCAAATCCGGGCCAGTAACTTTTTGGGGCGGGCCAGTAACTTTTCAAATCTACTGGCCCCCAGGCCAGTGGATACAAAATCTTAATGTCAAGACCTGGCATGTGTGATGTACAACGTTCAGTGCCCAACCTAATTATATTTACAATTAGTATTATTATATTTTCAAGAAATAACTGGCACCCGAATAAATTTACCTAATGTTCTTATACAGTTGTATTTAGAATTTGATAAATTTATAGTTTGGAATACTTGTACTAGACCAAATGTAGTTGTGTTTGGAATTGTACTCGGTGGTTAAAATGTGCTTGATCCCAACTCTGGTTCAAGGGGACCAAAACTAACTGACAATAGCCTGGGTTATATTTATACTGGGTTAAGACGTTGTCCTTGTACTGTAGATGCAGTTATAGGTTAGGTTACTTGCAACTAGTGAAAACAGTAACCTTGAACCACCATCTGACCATTTTTCAGCAGAATTTTGATTGGGCCCATTCAAAAAATAAATGATAGTTTGTCTCAAGTTATCATCAAAACAAAAATTTTTCACAAATGAGTGAGCATGTTGTAATGGACAGCCTTAAAAAGAGATGTGAAATGGTCGTGTGGAAGCAGCCTTAATTACATGCCTAAGTTACATGTCTTAACTACATGCGACAGTAGTAAGTACTAGTAACTAAAAGTTATTGGGTCTGAGATGATTCCTACATAAAATTTCTGATATGTACCATGATTTGCTGCAGTAAATACTGGTCTGGTGTGCATTTTTGTGGAACCCTGCACATAAAACAATACATAGTGAATCTTACCAATTTTAGGCATGACTATGACTTCATAATAATCTATTGCAATATATATGTGTTTAATTGAATAATTATAATCTGTGATGGTATGCTTACCATTTTATAATGTTTACTATTTTACAATGTATTTACTCTGACCCCATGTATTAGCCTGATTGTTTACAGTACTATTTGTATGACAGACATTCTCCTCCTGTGGTTTACTTGTTTACCTGTTACTTATTTACTTATTTATTGTGGTTTACTTATCTATGTGCATATCATCTATCACTATACCCTTTTGTGCATGTGATATGAATGTTACGTGATAACCTCGCTTTTAGTATTTATCTTAACCTTGTATACATACATATGTAGGATTTTATATGAACAAGCCTAAAGGAAATTTTCTGTAACCCAACAGACAATAAAGTTATTGTATTGTATTGTACCAGTTCAAACGGGGGTTACGTTTCATATCGAGGTGGTCTTAATTATAAATAAAATAGAAACCCATGTTTTAAGGATATTACACTAATTTACTTCATACTGGTGATCAAAAAGAGAATATAATTCGATATACACTCTAATGTAGGATCAGCAATATTTGTTGGAATCCAAAACAAAACTTGCCTATACTAGATGCAAACGAGATGATAAATTTACAACAAATGTTACATGAGTTTGAAATGTTGTGTGATATTATTTAAAATTCATGCAATATTTGGCATAAATTCTTTGTCTTGCATGCATCTGGATTGGGACAAAATGGAAAGTTTGGATGGTCACTTGACACAAGAGACTCTTGGAGACCCATCCAAAATGGCTAGACGACCCACCCAATCTTAGGTTGTGACCCAGGGGTAGTCCGAGGCCTACCAGAAATTTGGTCGGACTACAGCAAAATCCGGGAATATGTTTTATTCATCGGTCACATGCGGGAGATATATACACATCTACGTTATACTTGCTAACATTTTCGGACACAAGATGGTTCGATAATAAAAATTCTGCATAGAAATATATTACTGTTGTCAATCTTCGCCAATGGACAACTACACCTATTGATCAAATCTAAAACGATTGTCGCGAACCAAGCGCATTACTAAGTAGTTACTTAAAATTGCATTTTAGCCAATAAAATTTCTTCAACGTATTGTCTGCGGTAATCGGTTATTCTTTTCTGTCATTGACAGCCTGACAGTGCCAGTGATGCTGCACACCCCTACTGAGGCCGAATACGACCCAGAAGATGCTGTGCGCCACTGGAACGTGAAGACTGTGCAATGACTGAACCAGACGCGTGGCAGCAAAGACAGCGATAGCGATGAGAGTGACACAGAGGACTGTGACAGTTACATGGCTGCAGCTCTCGCCAGGTTGGCGGGGGTCTGCAGAGTGAGCTACATGCTGATGAGCAGGCTGGCTCATGAGTGGTGTTGTTGTTGGTGTATATATACTGTATGTTATTGGTGTTTTATATGTTGTTGGTGTATCTATGTTATTGGTGTACATTTGTTGTTTGGTGCATTAAATATGTTCGATTTTAAAATGTTGTATTCGGCGCATTACTCTTCTAATTTCTTTTTGCTATTTGTGGACTACCAGGTATTTCTGTGGACTTCCAGATTTTCCAACCAGATAGTCCTGCTGACTACCATAATTGTTGGAGTTATTTCTACCCCTGCACCATTGAGACCACAGTTATATGTTTTGTGCCACATGGTATTCATTGGCATAGTTATAAATTTACATACCTGGTATAACTTTGACTTGACCATGTCCTCTTGCAGTCGTTCTAGTACGATGACAGGACTCCTCATCAAACTTCCTGATTGGTTGACCTTCATCATCCCAAGGACCTGTTGATCCACATAAACAATGCCATGTCTGGTTGTAAGTTTATGGCGGGAATCTTTGTGCATATCTTGATTCATAACTACTGACGAAGCAGTGTCTTTGGGTTTAACACATGGAGGAGGGTTGACTGACAAACCGCTTGGTTTGGGTTTAGGGCAGCTTGGTAGAAGTCCCTGAGTCATCTTCACTGGTGCTGTTGTCTTGACAGAGTAGTCTTTTCTCAACATCTATAAAGAAACAAAACAAATAAACACAGACCTCGACATTGAAGTTTTGAACACTGTTTATAAAAAATTATTAATCTGCTTTCATGCAACTGATAATACAATTATCCTGTTTAAAACTGTTTAGAACAATTGCATAAATAAAAAAACAGAAAGCCCTAAAACACACCCCTTAGAACAAAGGTATATTCTTTAAAAATTGGAACTAAAACAGGAGCAATAAAATGATATTAGTGGTGCATTATTTCCCGCCTACAGCGGACACCTTTGCATCGAAGCAAGTGTCCCTAAATGGCAGGTATCTACTGACCGGAGAAACAAGCATTCTGGTGGGGGGGTTCAAAATTCAGTACAACTGGTTTATGGTTCGATGGTGTCTCAGTCATTGTCACAATTGTAATGCGTATATTTATCAACAGCAAAATCACAAATGTGCAGTTTTGTAACTGGGTGACCGAGTGAGTCATATATGCATTTTGGATGATAAATACTGTACACATCAGGTATTTACACTTACAACTTTTCAAATTCTAAACTGAAAAAACACTAAAGAGGACTTGATGCCACATTGTAGACATGAGGTCAAATGCAAATGCATTTAAATGCGACTGATCCAGTATTTGCATTTGCAAATTTGGAGCCAAAACTATTTGCATTTAAATACATTTTAAAAGTATTTGAAAAATCAAATACTTTTCAAATACTTATAGCATTTAATTCTGTCAATGAAAACTGTTATCACAGCTGTGCTTAATTAAATTGTTGCTTGGTATAGGCAGTTGACACAGGTCACTCATGTCACTCATGTGATCACTGAGGCATGACATTTAGTTGCTTTGCTTTGATCATTAACTCAGCTTTAACTTGGGTCATTATCAAATGGATGATCAGTGTATCAGCTGGCATACCACAAGGTCAGGTTAGCAAACATTTAATTAACAGTGGGTGGCTTAATCTAATTTTATTGGAAGACAGTGTATCAATGGGCACAGGAAATGGAAAACAGGATTAACCTGTCACAGGGAAAAAATTATCAATGTGTGACCAATTATAAATTTATAGCATGATACTATTGACTCAATGAACTCCCTTAATTCTGGATAAACAATGGTCAAGTATAGCTCTTTTTTGTCATTATTTATTGTATACATGCACGAGGATGTCAAGAGAATTAGAAAAGTATTTGAAATACTTTTGAAAAGCATTTGCATTTGACATAAACAAAATGTATTTGAATTTGAAATGTCAAAAGTATTTGCATTTAAATACTTTTCAATGTATTTGACCCCGTCTGCCACATTGAAGGGAGATCTTTATGCCACAGGCTCTAATTTGTTTTGGAAAATTTACACACCAACATTTTGCTTTTCATAACCAACACTGGCAGCCTAAACTCCACAAGTTGGATTTATTACACAAGACTAAATGAAACATTGTGCCTTTATTTCCTGTTAATTAATCTCCACCCACAGTCAACTAGTCTGTCAACTTACCTTATTCTCCTGGGTGTTAGACACACTGTCACTTTGGAATATAGGACGCAACACATTTCGCTCGTAGACAGGAGGGTTGTCAACCAAGCGAGCCAGTTCCAACAGCGATCTCGTCATTTGTGTTGGTGCATCTGTCATTGACGGAACCTTTGGTGCTGGTGCGACAAGGTCATATGTCGGCTTGTTTACACCATGTGACATTAATGATGTATGATGCACTGTACTGACGCGTGGCTCGTGTCTGTTGGCAATAACTTGGTGATGTCCACCAAGTTCGTATCGACACGCACTGCTTGTAGCCATGGGAGGATATTGGAACATGGCGCTAGAATTGTAGAAGCGATCTTGACCACCGTGGCTTTGTCTTGCTGGTAGATTCTGGTCATAGCTGGTGCGATTGTTATGCAGGAAGTGTGCGTTGATAGGAGCAGCAGTTGTGTTGTGCTGAGAGCTCATGTTATGTGGTGGGCCATTGAATGAGGAGAATGTTATTAAAGGTGCCCTATCCAACTCTTGCAACATCTGTTCCAGAATGTGCTGAGTAGTCTCCTGAAATGTCAAGCAAGCACATAAAAATGTATATTTCCATAGATCTAGATAAGTTTTATTATCAATTTAAAGAGAGGTGTTATGTTTGTTGTTATTATAAAATCATGTATATACAGTATAAATTATATATTCTAGCAGTTTTAAACAACGTTTTAATACAACTTTGTCCCGTTACCCAGTTCAGCAAATGTGTACCTGAACTAAATATTTTACTTTTGATTTAGTGGTCCTGCTTGCCAATTGAAAACAAGTCAAACGCCAAGTTTTTTCCACAAGTTAGACTAGTTTATCAATAAAAACACTATAAAGTTTTGAAAAAGTGTATTTATATATATTTCACTTGTGTTTACAGAAATTAGTGCTCAAAGTGAGCAATTGCTAATCAATTTCCAAACTGATTGGCACTTGTAGTTTATCAAAATTGTTAAATCAAAATGTTCCATGAATATTTGCACAGGGTAGTGAGGTGAGGTCATCCCTGGTTTGTAAGGATGCCTGTGACCAAAACAGCCAATAATTCATGACGCACACAATTCTTAATCAAGGATGCTCCTGTGTATGTTTCATCACAGATATACAGGGCAATATACAGCTAGCCAAGTTGGAGAAGACGCCCCGATAAATGATAATAAATTTATGTTCCAAGTGGGCGTTGGAGTATGCCTAGATGTGATAGTGCTGGTAAAATATTATCACCTCATAACAGTTTACGCATTCAGACTTGACACAGTAAGATTTATAATAATTTATACTTGTTGGGGTCTTGGCACGCTGGTTTGCTTGTTAACTCCACAAGCAACGATCTGTGTCTGTGAGTGTGACGGTGTCTCACTCTGCGAGCTTGTAGTAGTACAATGTGGAAAACGGGCCCCATTCCACCGAGGTTCGTTGGAGGCCCGAAACTGCCAGTTAGACGTGTTTGGTACTTTTGCGGAATGCCCTGGAAACGGTGCCGTATCACCGTCAATATTGCCGCAGATGTCCATCCACATCGGCGCAGTGGACTGGCGCATTCTTTCCATGTCAAATTGGCGCGATAGGTCTTCGAGAACGATGCCCTATTATCGTTAGGCATCCGTCGTTTCGACGTGTGCCACAAAACTCGAATGTCCCATTTCCATCACAAACATTCCGCATACCAGAAAATTGCCTACATTCGCCAATATGTGACTCCACATAATGTACGAAGGAGATAAGTGTTGTGAGGTCCGAACAAAATTAATCAACACCATTTCGAAGACAAAACCATAAACGGCAAAACTATCCCGTGGTGTAACCGAGCAATCCATTACCCGTTACTTTCGTTTCTGCGCCTACAAGCCTCGTCATCTTGGAACTACTGCAGGTTCTATTTTTGGACATATAACGCCAACGGGAGTTTAGAAAATGATACCCCAGCTTTAAAATAAGAAACCATTTTTGTCTTCTAAATTATTCATTTGTTTAGTTTTTAAATAAATAATAAATAATAATTTACTCAATTTCTCTACGCCATAAATCTAGCAATTACTACCATTCAGAGGCGCATTACAATTACAAACATTACAATCCTAAAACATGGCATGTAGGCATTAAGATTATTAAGTTAAATAAATAAAAGCATTAAAATATATATCAATCTTAAATAGATAAGGCTATTAAATAAAACAACTAATACTAATTATAAAAACAACAATTACGTTACGAGATAATAATAATAGTTAAAGGTAGATATTAAAATGTTCAAATGGTCACGTTTAAAAAGAAGTGTCTTCAGTTGCTTCTTGATCACATTGAGGCAGTCTGTAGCACGCATGGCAAGGGGCAGATTGTTCCACAGGCGCGGCGCTGCGCGTGAAAAAGCTTTGACGCCTTGAGTACAAAGCTTGCAGCGCGGGACCTCCAGCAGGTGAGCGTCGGCGGAGCATAACGTGCGAGTGGTCTGGTGTCGTGTTAGCAGGTTCGCCAGATATGACGCAGTCAAGCCGTGCAAACTGATAAAAAAAGCAGGAGTAGTTTGTAGGGGAAACTGGGGTAAGTTGATCCGTGGGGTAAGTTGAGCAACCCCTTCCAGATGCTTCATGAAAATAATTAGCTGACATGCAGCATGATATGCCATCTATTGATAACTAAAAACATGACTTTCCTATTGTTGTAAGGGGCGAACTGTGTCAGACAGGGTCAATCATGCTCTGAACAAAAGTGCGATTTGTGGTGGTAAAAATGGAAATTGTGGGAACAGGTATGTGAAGTCCTGTTGTTCTTACTGTACACATTTCCCATGATCCGCAGGTAGCATAAAATAGTTGGTAAATTAGGATGAAACCATGCATGGTTTGTTGAATTCACCTACCATGCTACCATCAGTAGAGCACTCTAAGCTAATGCTTTTGTATAGTGCACTATGGGGTAAGTTGAACCAGTAAATTTGGAGTTAGTTGAGCCTTGGATCAATTTACCACATGTTATTATCTTTTGTGATAACACAGTTTGGTGTTTTAATTAAGATGTTTAATTAAATATAGTTCTTCTGCTTTTCTAGAGGCGGATTTTTTAATATAAATACACTGGAAGTTCCTAATTCTGCTGTACATTATAGAAATGTCGTTCAAACAAAACTCACGACAAACTCTTCCATACGGCATCCACATTGTAAATATGTAACACATTTAATTACATATGTACAAATAAATTGTTTGAAAAGTTGTTTACATATACAGTGTACATTTAGAACAACAAAACTTTCTACCGCAAATACACGCCAGCGCCATTGGCAAAGGTAGTTTTTATTTGTATATCTTAATCATATAAATGTTCCATTCACAACGTACATATTTACCCACCTGATTGTTCGTAGTTTAATTAAAGAAAACACACTCTCTATTCGTTGCTTTCACAATTTTTTTCATGCGTGCGTAAACACAAGCGAAACACAAGCTTTCTCAAATGAGATGTTAATGCGACAGATTTTAGCGTGCAGCGACATCCACCGGTTGTCAACCAGTTTTATGACAACCTCACCACTGTAATGGATAAGAACCTTGTCCAGCCTAAGAATATCTACAACTGTGATGAAACCGGCTGCACCACTGTTCAACATCCCAAAGAGGCAGTTACTGAGCAGGGAAGGGAGCAGGTTGGTTCTATCACATCTGATGAACGAGGAGAGGTAGTGACTATTGTCTATACAACCAGTGCTTCAGGAAATGTTCTGCCTCCAATGTTGATCTTCCAAAGAGTACACTACCGACACCATTCCAACAGAGGCGCATCACCAGGCTCCATTGGCCATGCCACACGATCATGGTGGATTAACGAAGACGTGTTCCATGATTATTTAGAGCATGTTGTTCGGCATATTCGACTCTCTCCAGAACACAAGATTCTCGTGGACAATCATGAATTACACATTTCTCTGCGAGCTACCGACACGGCTATGGCTAATTGTATCGTTTTGCTCACCATACCTCCATACACCTCACATCTTCTCCAGCCTCTAGATCGGTCGGTGTACGGAACCTTTAAAGGAGCATATAACCGCTATATGGATGGCTGGCTACGGTAAAACCCTAGGAATACGGTTAGATCGCGAGTTAGATCGCGAGTTGGAAGTCAACCAGACAACGGACGAGCCAAACCACTATTCTGAGAAAGACGGCAAAGTGAGCATGACTGTCACTCCTCAAACTCAGACAGAGGAAGCTGATGGGATTCGTCCATCAACATCTGGAATCTCGGGGAAACTGTTATCGCTTGACCAAGCTGAGAAATCAGCCGAACCCCCTGACACTAGCGATGCATATGTGTCACCGTCTGCAATTCTTCCCTTACCAAAAGCTGGTCCTAGAAAGAAGGCTTCCCAGGGTCGGAAAAAAGGCCGCCCAAAGATTCTCACAGACACACGTACTCGAGATGTTATTGCCGCAGCTCTAGAAAAGAGACAAAGGAAAACAGCCAACCTTAAAGCAAAAGCGATATTGTTCAAACCATCAGTGAACCAAACCAGCAGTTCTTCTAATTCAGAATCTGAAGTTGAATTTGACAGGGAGTCAGATGATGAGACATCAGAAGACATGGATATCACGGAGGGCGACTTTGTCGTGGTCAAGCTTGCTGGAAAGTGATTGTATGCACTACATAGCCCGAGTTGTTGTAATAGACAATGATGGCTATGAGGGTATTTTCGTACAGAAAGTTTCTGATCATGTGGATTCTGAGGTCAAAATGTTTGTACCAAATCCAGATGATGCAGCATCTTTTCCCAAAGGATGACATTGTTCATAAGCTTCCTCAGCCAAAGATTGTCGGGGGATCTGTCCGACGTAGCGGCCAACTTGTGTTTAAATGTAACCAAAGCAAGTGGCACCTACAGTAGATCATAACGTGAATTCAAACGTCACAATTGTGAATTACATTTGTCATGGCATATGTGTAGTAGTAGCCTATAGTAAATAAAATTATTGGGCAAAGCCATTTTTTTTTATCGATGTCGTCTTAATGCTTTGGCATGTTGTACAGACAATTAACCATTTTGGTTCATGAAAGTCAGTTCTACATTTTTTACAAATAGACTTGTAATTTTTAGCCGATTATAATTTTACTTGCTTTAGTTTCAACCAGGGCTGTTTCTACGCCATTGTGGCGGAATAGTGTAAGAACATATTGGTAAGGTAATTAAAGGTCAATATAAACAGTTAATTTTAAATAATTATTTGGTGAGTTAAATGTGTTTTCTCCCAACTACCTTTCTGACCAATAGTGGATCAACTTACCCCAAGGTATGGATCAACTTACTCCATCGATATGGTAAGTTGAGCCATTTGACCACCATTTTTATGAGCTCACCATGCCGCCTGTACTGAGCCTGCATGGTCGATATCAATACTAAATTTGCTTGACATGTTGTGTTATGCAGTACGATACAAACCATCTTTCTCTATCACATATCTAAGACACAGGATTGCAAAAAGTAAAAAATGGCTCAACTTACCCCGGTCTCTCCTACTACTTAATGGGCAACCAGTGAAGCGCAATCAGAAAATGAGTGATGTGGTCGTGCTTCTTAGTTCTGGTTATGGGACGGGCTGTAGCATTTTGCACTCTCTGGAGACTGATGAGGAGATTGTCAGAAATCCCGCACAGCCGGCCATTTCCATTGTAAAAACGAGACGTCACGTACGTATGCACCATCGGCCGTGTTGTTTTTCGATCTAGAAGATTTCGAATTCTTCCAATACTGTGTAGATGAAAATATGCTACACGACACATGCACTGTGCATGGCTGTTCGTGTTTAGGGCATCATCTAAGAAAACACCAATGTTCCTGGCCACAGTGGAAGTAGGCAATATGTTATTGGCAAGTTCTATGTGCGGCATACAAAGTTTGTTCTTGATGTGCGGCGAACATACCACAATAGCCTCTGTTTTGTCAGCATTGGGTTTAAGTTTATTCATGCGCATCCAAGCTTGTATTTCGGCGATACATGAATGTTAAAATGCGTTTGCATAGTTTACTACGATATGGACATCTCTAAAAGAGGTCACCTCGGAAACGTCTGCAATAAACCAGCTAACATATTTCATGTTAAACTAACTGTGGCTTCGCTTTGACTCTCTTTCAACTGCCAGAGCTAAGGGTGAACCAATGAACAAACAAGAAAAGCGACTTTCTGCAACGTCCACAGCGACGGCCAACTGTGGACTTTATGTAAGCGTTTTATATAACGAGTGAATTATATGTCTTTTACTGTTGCATTTAATGTACAAATGTACTTTTTCTAATAATCAATAAATCATTAAGTTACCTCGCTGTCACTAATTAGCCACAGTTTCGTTCTTTGATTTACGATTGGATTTACTGCGTCTCCGAGGTGTACTTTAGCTATCTTTGGTTTTGGTGGCCTAATTAATAACTTGTATTAATGAAACTAATAAAGCTATGCTAATAAGCCCAGTGGAAAAATCCTATTGTTTTGTTCGATGTCTGTGCGTACGTGCAAGTGACTCCAGACTTAGTAATGACGTCATCGGCGCGAGCACCATTGACGGATTTCCTCGAGGAAAAATTAATTGTTGTTTCAAACTCACGATGCACATCGATGGAGTCGTGACGGAAGCAATCGGACAACACGTTATATTATATTACATTGAAACGAGTAAAAATAGCTGAAGCAATGTTTGCCAACCGCTTCAGTTTCCTGGTATACTGGCTGCTGGTGCTGGTGTTTCTAGCAGTGGTAAAATGTTGCCACCGAAGAGAGAAACTAGTATCTGGTAAGGTATATGTTTATGTTATGATAATAGTAAAAATAGTAAACTTCTATAGCGTTTATATCCCCAGGAATCTGAGCTCAGAGGCGCAACATACAAGAATCGTTGGGCAAAATCGTTAACATGGACAAGCAAGAGTCATTATTAGAGCAAGAGACCGCCGAAGGTTAGGGTGGGAATGTAATTTCAAATAAATTAGTCTTCAGTTTTTTTAACGAAAGGTAGCTTTAGCCTCAGATGATTTTATAGTGATAGGGAGTTGATTCCAGAAAAAGCACGTTTGCCAATATTAAGCTTGGTTTTCGGAACAAAAAGTTGTTGTGAAACAGATGATCTGAGATTCTGGGGATATCGGAAAAAACGAAAGAGACTGAACAAATAGGACAGGTCTTGTAAAGAAAGGGTACGATATGTGATAGTGGCAAACTTGAATTATATTCGATATGCAACTGGAAGCCAGTGTAACTGTTTAAGTAGGGGCAGAGGTGGTGAGAAACGAGGTGCTTTATTTACCACACGTAATTAGTTCTGTACTCGTTGTAGTTTAGCTAAGTCCTTTTTAGCAATATTGTTTCGGAGAGAGTTGCAGTAATCAAAGCAACTGCTAATTAAAGCTACTAATATTAGTTTTTAGAAGTAGATAAAGACAAATTACGCCAAATTCGACGGAAATCACGAATATGGTAGAAACAGGATTTACATAGTTGAGAAATGTTCTGATGACAGCTGAAATAACTGTCAAAGACAACACATCCATTACGAACGGTATCTGATGGTGATGTATCATTATCAAGCAATTTAACTGGAAAGTAGTTAACAACCTTGTTTCGTTGTTGTTTTGTGCCAATAATAATTATATCAGTTTGATCTGGATTTAGCGTCAATTTACTTGCTTCCATCCACAGCACGATGTCAGTGAGACAGTCATTTAAAGTTGATAGAGATGTCTGTGCATCAGTTGGTGAAAGCGATATATATACCTGTGTGTCGTCAGCACGCAAGAGATGAATTATGTTATGATTAGTTATTCCTCGACTAAGCGATGTATTGTATAAGCTAAACAGAACGTAGCCAATGACAGAACCCTTTTGGACACCAAATGGAAAATGTTCTGGACAAGACAGTGAGCCAAATATATTAATGCTTTGCTATCGGTCTGAAAAATACGAACTAAACCACGAAAGAGCTGTGCCAGAAATCCCAAAATGTCTATGGAGGCGATGTAAAAGAAGATCGTAATCAATTGTATCAAAAGCAGCTGATAAATCTAGTAAAGTGAGAGCAACCAATTTGCCATTATCCATATTGCCTACAATGTCATTGTGTATTTTAAGTAGAGCCGTCTCATTTGAAATAATTCGCTTACATGCAGACTGTAGATCATTTGATAAATGCTGTGTATAAATATGTTCATGGAGTCGATTTCCAACAACCTTTTCCAATACCTTCGAGAGAAAACTAAGATTAAACATAGGACGGTAATTCTTAAGGTAATTTTTGCATAGACTTCGTTTATATATACATCATAATTTTAATGAGCACAATTAACATTTCCATCTTGGTGTAGTGCTCGGTTTTCTCGTAGTGTATGCCAGCGATTCAGATTCCGGTCGCAGAGCTCATCTATTTGACGATGCATGCCATCACACATTCAACTTGTAAAAACAAACGACAATAATATACAGTGTTTATACGCATACTGTGTGTTCATTGTTCGCTCAATCAGCAACGAGCGTGGTCATTCAGAAAGAACTGTGTCTGCAGCCACGGTGGACACTTTTATAACTAGACTGGGCAGACACGTCTAAAGTTCTTGCAATGCTATTGCACACATCCCCACCCCATACTGGCGTAATGACCTTCGGGGTAATGCCAATTGTTATGTGTTAGGTCTAGACATAGACGTGAACCGCCACAGCGAACTGGGGCCGGTTTCATGATGCGTACTTAAAGTTACGTCATTACTTAGCGTCACGTGTTTGCGTAAACTCCTGTGTTCGCTTATATTAAAAAATCACGTCATTTACTAAGACAATCATCTTAGCGTTAAGAAAGTTCTTAGCCACTTCATGAAACCTGCCCCAGGTATTACGTATCGCAGGCCTACTCTGCACACGAGCCAAAAAGCAATGTCATGTTCCATAAATTTGTGATCGTGTCAGAAATGTCCACCTTGTAATATCATCGTCTGTCCGGTTTATTTTCCTCGACAAACAATCCAAAGCTAATCAAATCCATGCATTTACGAACCCTTATATTAAGACACAGTAGACAATATGAGTTAAAATGACCTCTTTTCTGAAAACCTTATCAAAGTTTGCTACAATTTTAGCTATAAATAAAAACTACTGAAGATACTTCATCAAATGTAGTATAATTTAAAGCGAATTATCTATGGAATCCAAAAAGGACCAAAACACCATTTCACAGTGTGGCAAGTTAATGTCCGCTTTGTTGTGTCAGGTCACATATACATTGTAATTGAATAAATAAAATGAGAACATTTGTGTGGCGGCCTTGGAAAACCAGTCGGAAGTCGCCAGGCGTAATTGCCCGCAAACACGTCATAAAGTTGATTTGGCGTCATCGGGTTGATTTTGAGATTTCGCTGCGATCGTTTAGCTAACATACTTATTTATAAGTTCACCAAGTAGTTTCCTGATTACCTAAGTGAAAGTTGTACTTTTTTGTGTTTTTGTAACCGTGAAGTTCGTCCTAGGTTGCAGCGTTTTAGAATTAAAAGCGCTCTATTTTGCGAACGCATAAAACCTAGGACAGAAGTTCCCATGCCCATATATGACATACCGTTCGAAAGCTATTTACAGCACGCAGTTCCCCAGCCAAATCAAAAAGAAAGATCATCAACAAAGTTAGAACACAACAAGCACGATTTATAGGCCATGTCATGAGAAAGAAAAAGTTAGAACAAATAGTAACAACAGGAAAGATAGAAGGAAAAAGATCCAGAGGACGCCAGAGAATAAAAATACGAAGTGGTTATGTAGCCGAGCATCGGAACCTTGTTCGTCAGTGTTAAAGGTCCGAGCATTAAATGCGCATGTGCCAGTCATCACGTCTTCGCCTCGCTTCCGCCGTGTTCCCTATCGCTCTCAAATATGGCGGCGCCGGCAGAGCATCGAATAGTTTCATTTGGGATAAATGTTGGCGATTCTTTTAGTAGTTTTGATGATGTTAAGAGGAAGGTTAAGGAAATAGAAGATGCGACGGCCGTGCAGCTGTACAGACGCGACTGCAAAACGTTGGCTGCGTCGATATCCAGATATCCAGGCCGCGCGGGCAAGGCAAAGCCCGAACTGCGGTACTACTTGTTGGATTACTGCTGCGTTTTCGGGGGGAAAGGCTCACAAGCCAAGGAGCACTGGCGACAGGAGCAACACGAAGTATGTATGAAATGCATAACAGTCCTATATAATATTGTCCTATAATATTCGTTTGTCTAGGCAAAGTCAAGACGTTATTAATCGTGTTATTTGTATCAAAGACGTCATATCTATACTACAGTGTGACTCTTACTCAGTCTTCGGTCTTAGCCTTTGGTAGGTATGTCAACAAAAACATAGAATATGTTATATCATCATTTAACTGGTGCCACACGATGGATAATAACACGTAGTTTATTACCCTTTTTGAATTTTTTTTTTTATTCGATATTTACGGCGCTATTCAACTTTTAAATCTTAAAATGGTGGCATTTTTGTCTTAGTTTTCAGTCCATTTCTTCTGTACAGGCTGCACGAGGACTGCATTTAATTGATTGGAAAATAGTAATAACATTGGAACCATTTAACTTGCATATGTGAAATGGGCAACACACAAATGCTACTTGGTAATTATGAATAGGACCATTTGGAATGGTCAGGCTTTTATTTTTAAATGTTATCTCTGAAACTTACCACAAACACTAGTCCAATTTCCATTTTGATAAATGACACGATTTGATCACAAAACATGTACTTTGGATGTTGATTCTGATTTTATCTGTCTTTAGAACCCTGAAACAGCAGTGCCCGGCCACAATCAAGCTGGGTTTATCCAAAGATTGCCAGCAGTTGGTGGTGACCAGCATCAATGAAACCCACAATCATGAGGTTTCACAGGTACATATATGCTAATATGATTGCTACTAGTAGATAGGAATATTTTTTACGAATTCCTATTTTTTCATCAGTACAAATAGTGTCTTTTTCTGCCTGATGTATAGAATGGGTTTTACTGTGTAAACTTTTTTCAGCCCAACTTCCCCCCCGTTTCCATGGTACATTGCACTTCTGTTACAGTTCATGTTCGTCTTTTGTAGAACATTTATGCTCACTTGCCGCGTCAGCGAAGACTGACGCCAGAAGATACAGCAATTGCTACAGATTTGCTGAAGCTCAAGAGCAGCAAGAAGTTTCTGCAAATTTACCTTCACGAAAAAACAGGCAAGATTGTCACGCTGCGAGATGTCAGCAATATCCAAGCAAAGATGCAATGTGGAGATGGCAATGATTTGACCAAAATGGTCACTCGTTTAAAAGCCATGGAAGGTACGTGATATGTGTCTAAAACAGGTATTATGACGGGGATAACAAAGTGATGGAATTTGTAATTGTCCCAATGAGCACCGGAAAGAAGCCACGAACGGCGCATGCGCATTTAGTGCTCGGACCTTTATCGCCACTACACACGGTTCCGATGCTCGGCTACATAACAACGTCCATAAAAATAATAGATAGTCTGTCAACATGGTGTGGAAGGAGCACAACAGAACTGCTACAAACTACACACGACCGTGCGGTTTGGAGGGCCATGATCGCCAACGCCTGTGACAGACATGGCACATAGAAGAAGAAGTTCCCTAGCAGTACGCATGAATACGTTGGAAGAAAATTGAGTGCGCAGTGAAAGTTAATGGAATTTTATTTGGAAGTTGGATTGGAGTTGTTTGTGTAGTTCGATTAATTATTAGTTTAGTTTGATGTTGCTGTAGTTTATATCTGTACATATTTCTTAACAGTTTAACGTGTTATCGAACCGGATTTCGTTGGAAATACAGACTACGGGACGAATTTCGTTTCGTGTTTACGATCTTCGAAAAATCAAAGATGGCTACGCCCAAAACCATGACATGGATGGACCGAAGACGGCGACGTCGAACGATGTTGCTCGGTGTTTCAACGCATTGGCATTGGTGAACATGCAGTATATCGCAAGTCGGGACATCCTCAACGAACTTGTGAATGACTACTTTGTGACACACCCGATCGGCAATTATGACAATGAGTCGGACTTGTCTGATTCGAGCGAGGACGACTTTTACCCGGAGCTGGCTGAGGAAGTGAACGGATCTGTCAATGGTGACAGTCAAACTGTTTATGACGACCCGAGGCGCAAGATGAAAACACAAAAGCCTCTCTTCAGACCCAAACAACAACAGTTCTTTTTAGAGCCAACCACATATTCATGGAAGAGTTTGCTACCTCTTACGTGTTGATTAGTAATATATGTTTTTGCTAACAAACTACAACTTTTTTGACGGGAGCTCTCTTTAAATTATTGCAACTTTAAAAGTAACCATTAGAATTTGATAATAGTTTTAGTGTTCCAAAGCTGAGATACATATATTTTAATATAATACTAATACTGCAGCAAGATTTTAGTTTGACATGAATTATGATGATTCCAGACACTACGAGTACTTTTTTCCTGCAATAATATTTGATGGGTGCCCTCTTTAAAGTCTTGTAACTTTAAAAAGTAGCCATCAGAATTTAATAATTATTTCTGTATGCTAAAGATAACAAACACAGCTACATTTGCTTCACTGGATTGTATATGGTAATAGCAGCAGATATATTGTTATACCATCATGAATTTTAGTTTTCATGTGAATATTGACTCTCGACTTTAAAACTGATTTTTCTCCTGAACAAATTTTTGATAGGGGCCCTCTTTAAATTCTTGTAACTTTGGTTCTGGTGGGAATATTTGAATACAGTAAACTGTAGTGGAAGTGAAAATAGTGTTGCTTTCCATTTCTTGAATAAAAATACACATTATTTTTTTGTCAATGTGACTGATTTTCCTAGGCCGCCATACATTTATTAAAAGTGTTTGAACATGAATCTAGGAATCACTAAATCAGCACCGGTCGTTGGATTGTCGATGTAAATAGAGGCTACCCCTTACAACTTGAAAGTAAAGGAGGCGGATGGAGTCGGAAGATTATACGATTTCGCCAATGTTTGAAGGATATTACGCAAATGTACTTCATAGGCGTAGTGTTTACCGATGATAATAAACAGAGGCGAACAATCCGATAGATACTCTCTTACCCCTGATCATGCTGATCAGGTGTCATATATTTTATCAACGATTTCAGCAAACGTTATTCATCTCGCGAGCATCTGGTAGGGGCAAGCGGGAAAATAAAGAAAACTCAGGACAGTCTCTTAACAATGGGAACTCTTGGCGACCCACTAAAAATGGCTTGGGTCGCGACCCAGGGTTTAAGAACTGCTGCTGTAGGCACAGCCACCAGTTTCTTTAAGACGAGTCTTTTATTGTCTAATTATTATTTTAGCGAATCCCTTTGGGTGGGTTTGTTAGAGTGTGGTTTAACGCGACAATTTGGATGCGATAGAAATATAATAGTTTGCAATACATCATAAAAATATTTCTATCCCATCCAAATTGTCGCGTTAACTTGGCACACACATATATATATATAATTATATATATATATATTGCACATATATATATATACATATGTGTGTGTGTGTGTGTGTGTGTGTATGTACATATGTACATACATGTATATATATATATATATATATATATACACATGTATGTATGTATGTACACACACACATATATATATATATAATCATTATATATATATATGGCCTATTATGGATAGCGTGTGCGTGTGCGTGTGCGTGTGTGAATGTGTGTGTGAACGCGTGAACGAATGATATACAGGCGGTGTGGCTCATTCTGTTTTAGCTTGCCGTTATAAAATTGAAGTTTCAACCAGCCTCATCCCAAACGCCGGAACCGATAACGTCATTAAGGTACAACTTACAGAGTCAACATTCAAATTTGGTAGGCTCTCGACGAAATGGTTCACTCTGGACAATGTTTGGAAAAACGACTTTCAAGAAGGAAGGTAAGAGTTATTCTCACCGACGTAACACTGTGCTTAACACCTAAAACTCGTATAATTTCAGGCAAAGTCAAAGTGTATGTCAGGATGTCTTAAATAATACCATAAGCGAAGCACCATCATGCAACACTCGCGTTTTGTTGCGTACAAACAAAGCTCAGTGGAATGCTCGTCAATGGAGAGGGGAAGGGAGTCGAGATAGGGACGCTTGTAGACATTTACTTTTTACGTGATGCACCTGCTAATTTAATATGAAACTGACCTCTATTATCGACGGTGTAGGGAAAGCATTCAAATGGCGGACAAAGGTTTCACATAATCACGTGCACTTCCAATCCATGTATACGAATCGGTGGCACGTCACGCCGACTCCGAGGCATTTTTTATGTCGGTGTGCTAATATGTTGCAGCTAGGGAAAATTTATTAACACCCCGATCGTGTCCGACTCAATCGGTGTAGTTTATACACTGCATTTGAGGTAAGTTGGGCATATAGATCGACTGAGCCAGTGTAGATCAGCGAGATCGGGTTGAATCTGGTCTGGCGAAAACTGCCAGGGTATCCCGGTTTTAGATTAAAAGTACCATTTTATGCAATAACGGCACTGATAAAATATTAGCAACATATTCATCCTCTGGTTGGCGCTACATATATGCACGCACGTACGCACGCACGCACGTACTTACGCGCGCGCACACACACGCACTGGCGGGAATTTTTGTTAAATATGTCCTGACAGGGGCAGCATTTCCAAAAGTGTCCGATGAGGCGCCACTACCTGATGTGAAGTCAATGTGCATGCGCAGTTTGCTCCTAAAACGTCGCACAAGAGTGTGTGTGTGCGTGCGTGTGCGTGCGTGCGTGCGTGTGTTTGTGTAAGTATGTGTGTGAATGCGTGTGTGCGCGCATGCATGTGTGCACGCGCGTGTACGTGTGTATGTGCGTTCGTACGTGCGTGTGGATGAGTGCGTGACTGCGCGTTCGCGCACATGTGTACGAATACATGATCAACGACAATGTCTGCTCAATTGTTGTAGGATCGATGTCTTCTTTTTTGTTGACCAGTGCTTTAAATATGCACCTTGCGTGGACATGCGAAGTTGGGGAGACGTTGGGTTGCCGCAATATTACTGTCAAACCCACGACTGGTGGAGATTATACAGGGTCAAACTGACAGTGGTTGAAGTAGCTTCTAATGTATGGTTCGACATTAAATGGCATCAACATCTGTACCATCTCGACACATGGCTTGGCTGCAGTCATAAAAGAGTATGCGCGCTTTAGTTTTAAGAGGATCGCGGCACCGATTGGCCTCGTGCGTTCAACTTCTCAATTGTGTTAGACCCTGTTGTTGCTCCTGTTGGTATTTCGACTGTAATGATCGACGTACTTCGGCGACATCAATCGTGGATTGAAGCAAGCAGAAAAGTGCGACATCTACACTGGTGACAATACGACGCGTGCGCCTTACTATCTATGACTCGTTAGCAGTTACCGCTAGAGGATTTACGATTTCGTTCACAGTGTCAGTTTTATAGACGGCGTCGCGAGAGAAGAAAACACCGAACTGACCAATGGCTATCTACTGACCAGTTTAGTGTTTTACTTAACTTGTAAATGTTATGGTTCAATAAATATATGTAATAAGTCACCTATTGTAATAGCCATATAGGCGTTACTCGCCAACGGATTTTCTGGACATTTTATAGACATTGCTGTAACCAGAGCATACTAAGGAAATTGATACGTTATCCACGCCCAGAAACCGTTATGCAGTTACTTTGAAGTAGCGTTACACGGGGTACTAGAGCATGCATTTTTGTGAAGTACGACTTTGTTGACATTTAATGTAAACACAGGTTTCTCCTATTCTAGAGTCATTTTAACACATTCTTATCCAAAACTTACTGAATATGAACAGTTTATGTTTTGCTGTATTTTATTAGTCCATTTAGTTATGATAACATGTACAGTGTATTTTCAGTTTCATCAATATAGCAGGTTTCTAAATGTAGCATCTGAGGTGGTCCCTTTAGAGCCACCTGGACGCGAGAGAGTACGTGAACATTGAGAGCTGCGCTGGCCTGTTTGAGCCATATGGGCGCCATATTGTACACGCAAACGTATATAATAACCACGTGTTTACAAAATACATTGTCAAATAATCATGTAATTTTTTATAAAGATAAATTATTTTGTAGCGCATTATCGAGTTAATATGACTGCTTGAAGCACTTTACTCATTTGGAAAACTGTTCATTGCAATACGAACGTGACTTATCTGGGCTCATTATAATTAACGCGCTAAGACAACAAGAGCCTTTATTTATCTCAAAAGAGAACTTTGTCTTGTGGTCTGTTAATACATAAAAATTACATAAAACATAAAAGGGCAATCACAGTAAATCAATATAACTCATATTCTCACACATTCACCCCCTCGCTCATATACTGACAGTGGCGATGATGACAAGGAAGATAGAGACAGATATAACATAAATATCAATTTAAAAAATACCATGTTATCACAGTCAGTATCTATCACAGTCATGACGTAAATACAGCACACTATTCTAAAATTATAAACCCACTAAGATCATAAAAAGGTTCAGTGAGGAATATAACGTTTAGGACATTTCTTTACAATGCAGTTGGTGTTGGATTCAAAAGTGAGTTTATTATTTAAAAAATTGTGCCTAGATATTTATATTTATTCACTCTCTCCGCAGTCACACCCTCAATAACAAGCTCACTCATACACCCCTTCCTTCTAAAGTCTACTGCCATCCACTTGGTCTTCTCCATGTTCAAGTATAAGTAGTTGTCCTTACACCATGAAGAGTGAGCTCGACACAGCACCATTACATTGGTTTACCCACAAGATAATGTGTGGAGGTTCACATGCATATTGACAAGTTACTCATCATGATGTGTTGCTGAATGGTGATCCAGTTGATTCCCAACATGCTGCAGGTAAGGACGAAGTACGAGTCGCTCAAAGTACTTAATGACGACTGAGGTAAGCGCCTCTGGGCGGTAGTCGTTGAGAACAGATGGCACAAGTTTCTTGGGGACAGTACAGATGACTAACGATTTCCAGGCCGGGGGGGGTGCGATGCTGCACCCAGCTGAGCATGGCACTCCTTGAGGACCCGACCACTGTCATGCCCAGCTACCTTGTGGGGATAAACGTGCTTGAAGATCTTACTGACGTCATCAGGAGTTGTTTCCGGGGTGTCATCCTCAGTAAGCTGAGACTCAATATCATCCACCACCTCCCAACGCTCACGTAAGAACTCATGCCGGTCAAAACGCCAAAAGAAGGAATTCAAGTCCTCAGCGAACTAAGGGATTACATGTACCACGAGTGCTGTCTTCTTCACGGACTTGTACGCGTCCTTGGTGTTGCCATAACAAAGATCGAAGGTGTTATTTCCGCGTGTTTGACACGTCACGTACTGCTGGTAAACAGGCAATGTTTTGTCTAGTCGGCAGCTATTGAAATCTCCGAGTATTATGTTAGGGGAGTCTGGTGACATTGTCTCACGCCGGTGCACACAGCTAGTGATTGCATCAGCTGCGCGTGCAACATTAGCTGACGGTAGCACATAGACCAGAGTTAAAAATAGCTGTCCGAACTCTCTGGGTAAGTAGGTCGGACGCAACGACACTAACAATAGCTCCACGTCACAGTTCTTCCCTCACGGAATGAGGGAAGAATAATCTATAAACAGGATTCTGACAAAAGATCCAGCTATGTTTAGATGGGTGTATGTATCATGAAGAAGTGATAGAATGGCATCTTCTACCCCTATGTTCCTCTTATGCGCAAACTATAGAGGGTCTAGTTTGCCTTCTGTTTGGTTGAGTAAGTGATGCAACGTTTTTCTCTCAAAGCATTTCATTTATAATGACGGTAAGAGCAATTTTTTTTTTTAGGCACTGTACAAATAATCGACATTTCCCACAGGGGAGGTATGGTATCTGAGCTGACTGATAATTTGAACAGCCTGGCAAAACACCAGAGAGCTGTACGCTTCATGGCTTCAATACTCTACCACTAAGGTTATCAGGTCCTGTAGCTTTCCTAATGTTAAGCTTGTTTAACTCTCTCTGAACAACCTCAGTCCTAAATAAATGTCTTTAGTCCACATTTGATGCTGACGAGAGTGTTAATAGTTTTAATAACGTTAGGCAGTGTTCCACAGGGACGCAGCAGCCACTGCGAACGAGCTGTCCACAGCCTTGCTCTGCATGCGCTTCACTTCCAAACTGTTTGCAAACTGCAGTGGTTTGTACCCTAACGGGAACAATACACCGTGTGCACTTTTACGTCATTTGCTGGGGAAGCCCTTTCCGACGCTAAGCATTGTGAGCTTATTGGCGTCAAAACATTTTTGTGTCGCCATCAAAGGGATTCTTTGATAATTTTAATCTCTTTGTAATGTACGCAATTATGCTCATGAATATTCGGGAATGTCCGTTAGACTTCGATTAGCTACGCCGAGTTAACAGATGCAAGAACTACGTCATCAACATGTGTGTATATGGATTAGCCACCGCCATGCGAATGAGTCGTGACCGATAAATTTATCAAAATGAAATGTGGACCAGCTGCTGTTTATGTAACAGATTCAGCAAAGAAAACAAGGAAAATATTTCGCATAAACGGAGACTGGACGTAGCGACAGTTCATGACAGACGGATTGATTTAAAAGAAAAAACACCACCTCTCCATGCACGAAGCTACCGACGCCATGGCGACGCCGATGTTATATTGAATGATTGGCATTGTTTTTGATGGAATATAAAAAATATGGTACTATTATATTCCTATTTCACTAGGTACATCTGGCTATACATTTAGAAGTGAAGTTTTAAAGAAACGTTTAGATAACAGAAACTTACTGAAGCCGAGAAACATTCAATAATGAAACCATTTTATTTGCACCATAAATCCAGTTGCTATTTCCATAAGCAGTATAAATACATTATACATCACTAAAATAATTTACGGTATTAAAATAGGATAGGTGGTTATGTACTTTCTTATCTACGTAAGGTTTAATTTTAGTTTAAAAAATGTAGATGTGTAAAGAGCTTAACATTTGACAAAATATTAAAATATATTCCATCAATGTAAAAACATGTTTTATTTGGTACTGGGAGTGCAATAATTATTTGTTCTGGCCATCATTTAGAGTAAAGGATATTGAATCTGTTTCTGTCGAATTTATGTTTCGATAACATATAAAATGGCCATTGTATGATGGAAATAAAGTTATAAAATTACAAAACTTTAAAAGTGACGCTTATTTTAAAACACTGTTTTCAATCACCGTTGGTGTATTTAGCTCAAGAAGATCCCTAAAACATTTTGAATGTTGTAGAACATTTATATTTTATGAATTTTCTAAATTATTATAAAATAACTTTGTCGACACCTTTTTATACACTACTCCCAGTATAGTTCACTTAACACACTTGTTTCAAAAATGTTTGAAAATATGCTGTAGAACATAATCCAAACATGATGAGCATAAGAAAGCATACATTTATTATGTACTGCTACTCTACAACACAATGACGGGATGATGTGCATTTGGATGTACAAATCGATCGATTGCACACATCCAGTTGAAAGGTAGTGATGTACATATTCCCAGCAGAAGCCACACGGAACTAATGTGGCAGAACAAAGTCAGACATCTTCCTCACTACTGTGTCATTTAACATTATGGTCCTATTAATAGCACTGCTATGCATTTTGATACACAAAGCTATCCGATGAACACATCCATTTGAAACTCGAAGTGTGGTACAACGTCCCAATAGATGTCGCACAGAATTTAATGGGGCAGAACAAAGTTAGACATCATCTTATGTCAGGTGACCTATTATCCAATTAATGGCACTGATAAGTAGAGCTCTTCAATTTCCTCTTTCCATCAACTCAGCTATTTCCAATGTTCCTGCAAATAAACAAAGTTGAATTTAGGAAACTGAACCTAAATATGAGTTAACTAATTCAACACTGTGCAGATTAATTCAGTTAAGATATTGGATTATATGACTTATCACCAAGTGTACAGCTGGCTAATTGGAAAAGAAACACAAAAGAATCTTGTTATGTTTATTCAGTCAGACTAACATTCCAATCCATTACTTTGGCCAACTATTAAATTGCTTATACATAATTACCTGTATGCATTGGTTATATACAGTGCACTCAAAATAACTCGAACTCGCATAAGTGAATTTTCACTAAGTTAAGTTAATCTTTTCCTCGGTCCAGGGCATAGGTCCCAATAAGGGGACCTTCTGATAACTTTCTAGTTATCAGAAATTCCACTTATCAGTGTTGTCATGGGTCCCTGGACGTTCGACCTTATCCAGAGTGCACTGTATGTTTTCCTTTATTCTTGCTCTAATAATTAATGTTGTATGTAATTATACACATGGGCCACTCTCGTGAAAAGTGTACAGTAACGGTAAAATAACATGTCAAAAATAAATGTTTAATTTGTTTTAGCGAGAACTATTGTTATCAAATGTGGTATTCACATGAAGCAGCGAAACTTGATCTGATCTATTATTATATTTGTTTAAATATACTCATGGGTAAAAACTTATACTAGAATATACTAGAGTGCAGATATGCTGGTGTCCAAAATTTGTGCATCGCAAAATTCCGTGGCAACATGGCATTGTGTACTTTTTAACAAACCTAAAACGTTTACATTGAATGATGACATGCCAGCCAGATTTACTAACAATCGGAGCTGTAGCATTAGAAACAGTATGTGAACGTATGAATCTCACATTTTTATGTTTTGGTTCAAATAAGTGGGGAAACGGGGATTTTTTTAAAAGGGCTGACTGGAATTTGGAAAGGCAAGACACACATACCCAAATCCAAGATTTAATCCACGACCAGGTTAATCCTCTTTCTATGGTTACATATACTGATATTTTCGTGTGCATTTTTGTTTACTGCATGTTAAGTACTGGACAATGCAGTTTTACTAAATAGAAAGGCGAGACCATTGCCTAAGACTACGTTAGTTACTGTAGTAGAGGCTCGACAGACTCAGTGACAGTCCCAGCGGCAGCTGACACCGACTGCAGCTGTCCGCGTCGGAGGACTTTACAATTCTATTTAATCGAAACATTACTCGGCTGACGGCATTGGGAGCAGGATAAATAAGCAATGCATACGCTTCCTACACTTATAAAAATAGCTGTCAATATGCATGTACATATGTCTACAAATTGCTTATTTACAATGCCATTGCTTGAATCAACTCACCTCGGAATCAGTCATGTTAGCCTGTGTGTGTATGACGTCAACGATCTTTGTGTGGTTCACTGCGCGTGCATGAATATTCATTATACTCGGGCTGCAGAATTAATCATCCACGTGGCAACAGGTGATTTCCATGTTGACAAAATCCTTTTAATTAATGCTGTTTTCTTGTTAGGATATCGCTCACTCAGATGTACTAGTCAGCTTAGCTACCAATTCTGGCACATTATGTCCTACGCATCTGGATTTATAAGAATTACTCCTCTTCGTGTGGATAATGTAGCAATTAGTCATATGTGCGTGACGGTGTAAGTAGCATGACCTGCAGCTAGAGAACTCAACTAATTGTATTCCTTATTATTATTATTATTAACAGAGTTACATGGGTTGGCTCAAAGCTCTCCCATGGTCGTACGACCCAAACTTCTCATAAGTCACCAACACATACATCCTGTTACCGCTGATAGTTGTTGTGATTGTGGCCCCTTCAGTTTGGGACGTATAGCTTAACTTCCGCTATAAAAAAATTGCTCACATTTAGAACATATCAGTACGAATACATTGGGAATCCGATTTCTGCATCTCTGTGTCTCCTCCGCCACCCAGTAAATGGCACTTGTGCTAGTTTGGCATAATGACGTGGTGTTGATTTTACACGAAAGTACGTAAATGGTGGAGTGTCATTTCGGTCTAAACCAGCGGTTCTTTCCCTTTTTGGCTGCGACCCAAATTCCGGTCGTGGGATGTGCTTAGCAATCCATGCCTTCCAATAGTTAACTTGGAAAAATAAATAATCATAAAATAACTAGACAACATAAAATATATTATAAATAAGAACATTTACTAAATTTGCTTGCTGAACATATAGGAATCAACAAATCAACGCCGATACTTTTTTGACAACGTAGAAAGAGGACAACATTTGTAAGTTATTTAGAGGTGCCAATGCTAGTGGTTTGGCGGTAGAACATACCGTTATTCTGTCACGGATACGAGCATTAATCAGAGATAACACCATGCAGATATGAAGAATTGGAAGACATCGGGCATGTAAACATTGAAACACTAAAAGCAGGAGAAGATATCATCTTGAAGACACTGGCTAAGCTGTATACTAAATGCTTACCAGAAAGATGAATACCACCGCACACGCAAAGATGATGATACTCTTCAAAAAAGGAAATAAGAAAGAATTAGAGAACTACAGACCGATATGTCTGTTGTCAAACAAAAAAATACTCACAAATATACTAAAGAATATATTAGAGAAGACACTCGACGAAAACCAACCACGAGAGCAAGCAGGATTCAGAAGCAGGTATTTAACAACATACCATATACATGTCGCAAACCAACTGAAAGAGAAGTGCCGAGAATATAATATCCCGCTTTGCATCGCTTTCGTCGACTACGAGAAACCTTTCGACTCGGTGCAAACTCAAGCAATATACTGACCTCCATTCAAGAACAAGGGATAGAAGACGTGCACATCGAACTCCTGAAAGACATCTACGCCAACAGCTCGGTGACAGTACATCTACACAAACAGAGGAATAAGATCAACACCAAGAGAAGAGTACGACAGAGTGACAACTTATCGCCCAAGTTGTTTACGGCAGCACTCGAAAGCATATTCTGAAGACTCACCTGAGAAATCAAAGGCTTGATGATCGATGGAGAATATCTCAGACATCTTCGCTTCGCCGACGACATACTCATACATTTTTGTAGTTCTTGCGCTACTACACCGCAAGAACTACAAAATGCTGCAGGAGCTAGCTGATGAAAATGAAAAACAAGATCTGCAGATGTACATTTCGAAGACAAAAGTGATGCTAGAAAATGACACACCAATATATATCAACACGATGCAGATAGAGAACGTTGAAAGCTAGGTATATCTGGGACAGCGATGACATACGACGCGGAAACATGGGCACTCACCATCCAGGCAAAGAACAAGCTAGCTGCCGCACAAACAACGGTGGAAAGAAGTATGTTAAACATCACATATTGGGAGACAAAAACAAACATCTGTATAAGAGAGAAGACAAAGGTCGTAGACGTGATAGAACAAATCAGAAGACAGAAGTGGACCTGGGCAGGGCATATCAGCAGACTACGAGATAACCGATGGACATCGCGTATCACAACTTGGATACCTTACGAAGGGAAAGGATCTAGAGGAAGACCGGTGAGCCGGTGGAGATACGAACTAGACGAGTATTGGAAGAGCACCATCTGGCAGAGGATATCGCAAGGCAGGCATATCTGGAAACGACATGCTGAGGCCTTTGCCCAAACACGGGACACTACGGCTGCACAATGATGATAATGAACCAACAATTCATAAGGAAATTGATTCAAAATAAGGAAATACACACTAACAAACTGATCTGGCCATGGAGCAGTTCTCTATTCCTCACGCAACCCCCTCACGACTGCAGCGAGAGCTCATGCCGCTAGATCCTCATCTACTGCTATTACATCATAACAAGCGGAAGATTCAAATGGCGTGAATTGTTCTTTTCGCATGCACATGTCTCGTGGGCAAGCGATCGAAGAAGGGGCAATTCGGAGTCACTGGAGACTCTTAGCGAGCCACTTAAGAAGGCTTGGCAACCCAATTTTGGGTCGCGACTCAGGAGTTAAGAACAGCTGGCCTAAAAATTACGCGCGATTTGCGCCTGACGACCGCGTCATCGTACATCGTACTTGCGCGAGCATATCCGTTGATGTGAAAACAGAGACTTAAATGTTCAGTTTATGAGGATTGAAACAAATCACTTTTTGTATATTAGCTGCACATTTTATTTTACATACATTTGAAATTGTCTGTTTGACAGTTAGTGCTCAAGCTTCGTTGACGACTTACAAACATGATCAGGCAACAGGGACAGAGCAACCAATAATAGGCTTAGCAATCGTAGTTCTAGAATAGTCCAATAAGTGTTTGCCAGTGAATATTATTGGAAATCAAATAGGCGATAATTTTAGTCAACGACATCGACCTCCTGTGATAATTTCGGAGGATGCATTGAACAACAGTCCTCCACTCGACATTGCCACTCAGACATGGGAGCTTCTATGCAACGCAGTCCATAACGCTGCCATCACAGTCTTTAGAAAGAAGCAGTCAAGGAAAACAAATTATTGTTTTGATGCTAACTCCAGTGTGATTACTCAAGTTGCCGAGGCCAAGCGTGCAACCCTCGAGGAACACAAGCGCTCGTCCAACCGAGCAACCCTCAAGGCATAGGCGCGGTAACAGGGGGGGGGGGTTGCCCCCTGGAATTTCTCCGGGGGGGCAGACATATGGTTCTGCCCCCCCATTAAATGTGAGCGTGAATGCTTATTTTTGTGACGAGCGTCAATGGCGGGTGGAAATCTAAATTTTATGACACAATTAATATGTATTTTGGCGCAATTGGAAAAGCTAATGGAGAGATGGATAGAGTACTACTCAGAGTTGTACTCCAGAGAGAATGCTACCACCAGCTCAGCCCGGCGGAGCTGGACGAGGAACTCGGCAAGGCTGTCGACATTTAGTTACCACCTACGGGGAGCGCAATTAAGGGCGGTTTCAGGTAGGGTAGTCTAGGGGGTCCAAACGTCAAACCGCACCCCCGTTGGGACTCGCCAAAAACCCTAGTTTCCGACAATTCCGGTCCTGTTGAACATTTTTTGTGGCGACGCTCACAATTTCCGAAGGTCTCATTTCAATAGGCCTAGGGGGCACGCCACTCTTGAGCAGGCATATCGCTGCCAAATTCCAAAGGTCTGGGAGAACGTGTCCACAGGCCACACCCCTCTGGAACCGCCTATGGTTAGGCGGATTAGCATATACAATTGGCAAGATTGTGCACTTTGGTATACAATTGTGACACCCTGACGATTGTCTGATGTGATACCACTTGAACAGTGCTTCTGGTGGTCTACAGCGCTACTTCGTGGTCGAACTTTGTCAGACCTTTGGAATTTGGCCGCGATATGCCTGTGTGTGGCGTGCCCCATAGGCCTATTGAAATAGGTATGGTCGGTTGTATCTGCAACGATGGACATGGGTGTCGGGTACGCAGGGCAAGTGAAGTTCTCTCGCTACCGCGACATGCCGATGATGACCAGGAACACCTTCCACAAACACCAGAATGTTACCACTGATGCAAGCGTGCGTGTTGCGAACGACGTCATGTGTGAGTCTGCACAGATTGTGCGCAACGTCTACAAAAGACTTGATTCCTCCATTGACAATTCTGATATGATGGACCTCATGGTGAGTTTTGATGGTTCCTGGCTGACCAGAGGACACAGTTCTTTATATGGCATCGGGTGCGTTGTGGAGATGGTGACATGACTGGTGATAAACTTCACCATTCTGTCACTGTATTGCTAGAGTTGTGCATGCGCTGTGGCACGGTACGGAGGCCGGGACACCGGGGATTTTAACCGCGGGCATATACAATGGAAAACAATAGTAAGGGGAGTGAGGACCACATATTTTTAGTTTTAGTACAAGATTGTTTCCTTTCTCAACATGTGCTAGAACCAACCAAGGGAGAAACTGTGTTAGGCATAGTTTTGTCATCACAGAATGAAATAGTTGACAACATCAAGATTTGTGAGCCACTTGGGAGCAGTGATCATTACCAAATACATATTACCATCAAACTAAAATCGGAAAGGAATAATAAAAAGCAGTACACGAGACACTTCGACAAAGGAAGATATAAGGACATGAGGAAATATTTAACAAAGACAGACCAGGTAAACACATTTAAGAATAATACAGCAACAGAATGCTGGAATATCTTAACGAGTGAAATTGAGTGCATAGTCGATAAGTTTGTTAAGAAACATTTATCGAAAGAAGCCATTAGAAAAATAAATACAAACAAATTATGTGGAAGTCATGTAGACGCACTGGAAATGATGAAGACTACAACATTGATAAAGAAGCACACAACCAAGCTACAACTGAAATTAGAGATTCAAAGAGAAGCTATGAAAAAAATAGCTTGTAATATCAAACATGACAGCAATTGTTTTTATGCATATGTTCGGAGCAAACAGAACGTTCAGAATAAGGTCGGTCTTCTGGAAATATAATATCAGGGGGGTTCTTAATGGCAGAAGACCTAAATGAGTACATTAGTTCGGTGTTTACCAGGGAAGATACTAGTTCACTGCCAGTACCAGAGGCTATGTTCAAGGGGGGCAGATTTTCTTGTTAAACATCAGTTCATAAACCCATCTCAACATGAGTTTCTAAAAGCAAGATCATGCTTAACAAATGTGTTATGATTTTTTGGAAGACATCACCATGTTGGTAGACGAAGGATCTCCGGAAGATATTATGTACTTAGATTTTGAGAAAGCTTTCGACAAAGCGCCACATCAAAGATTACTGCTTAAACTAAAGGATCATGGCATAGGGGATGGACTAATTAACTGGACAAAAAACGGCTGATTGACAGAGACAACGGGTAGTAGTTGATGGGGAGGCTTCAAATTGGAAATCGGATTTGAGTGGGGTACCACAGGGATAAGTACTGGGACCTATATTATTCTTAATATATATCAACGATTAGAACGATGATATAACACGTATGGTGTTGAAAGTATTCAGAAGGACTAAACGTGATGGAGATAGACAGCATTTACAAGATGATCTTGACAGGTTGATAAAATGGTCTGAAAAATGGCAGATGTTGTTCAATTTTGGGAAATATAAATGCCTCCACACAGGACATGGGAAGGAAGACGTACAAAATACAATGTGGGGGAGGGGTACTGTACAAGGTACTACTGTAAAAGAAAATGACTTAACAATTAGTGCTGATATAGAGGTTTTAGAGCAGTGCGGAATTTAAGCTTCAAGGGGAAATCAAATCCTTGGATTAATTAGGCGTATAATATAGCGTATAAGGAAAAAGAACTAATAATATCGCTGTACAAAACAACATTGAGGCCTAATGTAGAATATTGTATGCAAGCGTGGAGGCCAGATCGCAAGAAAGACATAGATATGCTAGAAAGAGTACAGAGGACAGCGACTAAAATTATACCCAAACTGAGAGATCTTAGTTATGAAACACGCCTAAAAGAATGTGGTTTGACAAAACTAGAGACTAGGAGATTGAGAGGCGATCAGATAGAAGTGTTTACAATATTGAATGGTTATGAAAATGGAGTTACATTATTAAAGTAGCAATGTAAATTAGATATAAGAACATTCTCATTTTCACAAAATACGGTAATCGAATGGAACAAATTATCTGCTGATTGTTTGGGTGCTAGTAGCGTGAATATGTTTAACAATAAAACTGACACGTACTTCGGAAGGGCGGGATACACGTAGATAAAAAGGGTTGGACTCTCGATAAGCCAAAAGGCTCCCTTGTCCACCTGCCATGTAGAGGTAATTCTCTGGGTGGCAATATTGTTACATCTTATTAAATCTTGTTAAATCCAGCTGCACTTGTTATTAGTAGACCTAATTTCCTATTTCACAATATGGCTCTTAAGGATATCAAAACACAGTTGCATAGCAAGGATTGTGACTAGCTGTCTGCGGTTTTCTCACTCATTGGCGCATGTGATTGCTTTCCATTGGCTTCCTCACCAATATAATATTTAAGATATGTAGCCTTACCTCAATAATTGTTAATGATACAGGCCATTCTCGCGAAACGTTTTTGTTTGGTACATAAAAATGAAATGCTCTACAGAAAAAAAGTAGGCTACTAATTAAATGAATTAAAACATATTACGGTACATTTTCTGGAAGAATGGCAGCTTAATTTATGATGATATATGTTCATGTCCAATGTTTAGATACTATAACAGAACACTGTGTCACAAACGTGTTGGCAGGTAATTGTTATACAGTCAGACAACCCGTTAATCAAGACGGATTGATGACCGGTATTATAGCAGATGTGCTCGGTGAAAGACACACTGACATTGCTGACTGATTTCGTATAGTATTTATTGAGACATACAAAACGTGTTCTCGACATTGAAACTGTCGCCTATCTTCGTTCAGTGCACACCGTGTTGTCAACACTGACACTGTCGCTTGGTCTGTCGACTGGGCACCACGATCTATGTTGTCGACAACATAAATAACAATAACAATATTACTAATAACAGCATCGAAAAATCTGAACGTACCACGCGAGTCACGTACACGGCTCAAATACTCAACTCATGGGCAAATTTGTTTCGAATCGCAATCGAACCATTTGTTGAACGTGTACGTATGTTCCCAATGGGCAGTCTTCACTTTGACATATTCGCATTTCCATGGGTCGTGTGTAATACACTGGCCAGGATCAAAAGTATCCTTTGATTTGCCGTAACTCCGCAATGTCACGCACGGGATTTCTTTGAAGCACATTGAATTAAACGTGTATGGGTCGACCCTAGGAAGAAGAGGAGAAATTATTATTTATGCTGCAGCAGGTAGTTACCTGTATATTACATTATATTTATTATATATATATATAAATATATATATAAATATAATGTAATATACAGGTAGCTCCTGCTGCAGTGTTTATATATATATACATATAAGCACATATATATATCTACATATAAAAACTATTCGTAATCAGTGCTTACACACACACACACACACACACACACACACACACACACACACACACACACACACACACACTCACACACACACACACACACACACACACACACACATATAGCCATATTTGAGAAGAAAAAAAAACTACAGTCAATGCAAAATTACTGCTACCATACCAAGTTAGTGTATATTAATATTTATTTCATATATATGGTATGTTGGTTACAACAGTATAACATAGGTGGTGAAGAATTTATTTATTTCGAAAAGTTGAAATAATTCATCTAATAAAGGGTTGGAGTTTGTTGGTTCCGTTATTAGGAATCAACCAGGCTGGTCATTATTAACAGAAAGTTTGCTTAATTTGGTTGTCTTGAATGTCGACCGCGCTAAACATAAACAAAATATTTACGGTTTAAACCATACGGCATCCGTTGTGCTGCCAACACAATTGTTTATAATATGAACGTTTTGTTTACATTTCGTGGAGGAAACAGTTTATAATTGCGAAAACTATAATTATATATATATGTACATACATACACACACACGCACACGCACAAGCACACACGCACACACACACATATACCTTCACTATATATTCTAGTCTCAAAACATTATTTATTTCATATAAAAAGAGGAGACAACCTGCCTTTAATTTTCAGAAGAAAGAAGCAAAACTTAAAATATTTACTTGTTTCGTTCGTTAGCATCGTGATGACGTATGTCCAACACAATGTCTGTGTTCATGTCTCGTCTCTTGGAGATCTGTAATCTGACGATGTTGTTAGTTCCGGCGTTTTTCTCATTGGCCGTTTTTACGGCCACGTCATAATGGCACTCTAAAATAGATTATGAAAACCGTCGTAACATTTAGCCACGTCGCCGCCCCAAAGAAAACTATATACTACCATTCTTTTACAGTGTCGACCTACCGGTGAATTGACCGCCACTCAATTGTTTCACAAAAGGGATAGGCCCTCCAGTAAAAACACGTATATAACAAACGCATAACTAAATAACTCAAAATAACTATCGTTGTTCTGAAACACATCGCCAAATGGTACCTCAGCGGTCCATGATCCAAGGAAGCGAATGAACTGAGAACGAGGCTAGTGGACGTCGACACCTCGAAGAAGTTGCACTTACAATGACCCGAAGTTAGCGTTTTAATAAATCAGTTATTTATGTAATGCAGACCTGCTTTACATATTAATACGTTAAAATCGGTGCATTGTGATAATACCTCCTCGCAGGCGTCAAGGTCCAATAGCCACTTTCTATATTCAATAGCTTCATTGTACCAATTGTCTCGAATATAGCAAATGGCGACGTATACAAAACATCATAATCGACGTCTATTATTCCACGTTAAACATTATTTTCAACAACATTAAGCATCAATATGGCTTTCACAGTCAGCAAGTAATCAACATTAGTTAGGTCATTCACAAGAAGATGGATATTGCAAATAGCAATGCGGACACACATTAGGACTATGAGAAGCGTAAAGTTGAAATAGGATTTACGGTTTCACCACGATAAGGAGTACATCAGGAAAATCCGATTCACAGATTAAATTGCTTCAAAGACCGGCCATTGTACTTTGGAGCAAACAATCATTATTCACAGTGGGCGAAATTTATAGAACAGTTTTCGGAAGTGGCTCAAAATACGTCATTGAGAAGGTGTCGAAATAAGCGATATTTGGCTTGTGATGATACACGATGTGATGTTGTGACATATCCTTCTATATCACATTTATCTTGGAAACCTACAAACAGTTCGTTTGCGATCTGGCGGGCCCATTTTGGTAGTTCGTAGATTTAAATTTATTTCGAAATTCGTCCGAGAGTGTGGATCTCAGGGGGCCAAATATATACGAATGCCTTATTTCCCCGGGCAACGCTGGGTAACTTGGATAGTAACTGGTAAACGAAATACTTTACGTTTCTTTTTAAAGACGATCTTCTTCCTACTCCCGCCGCGACAACTCTCGATCTACGCAGGAAACATCAGTAGGCATACTAGCAAGAACTTAGAGCGACTGGCGAACATGACTAGTTTGAATTTCAACGCTACCGCATGTAACCTATAGACAATTACACTATGTCACTGGCTGCCTACGTCATATATGTTGTCATTGTACACATGATCTCTGTCAAACTTTGCTACCCAACAATGTTTAAATAAGTAAGTGTGGTGTGTGTGTGTGTGCGTGCGTTACATTATTAGGGCGCATTGACATCGGCTAGAACACTAGAATGCAATTCTCACTTTAAGTTTGCCTTATGTTTTTTATTAAAGAAGACCATTTGGAGTCCCAATTTCAGCAAAACATACAACGGATTCCTGAATGATACTGTGACATTCTCGTAACGACACGATTTAATAATGGAAACAGGTTTAATCACAAAGCCAACACCGAATACAAAACAGGCAACCCGCTTCACACCTCTCCTCCTCCGCGCTCGTGCACACCGCTCTCCCGTGCCGGAGTCCCGCAGGGGTGTCACAATTTGTGCAGACAGGGGGATCCATGTCACATTCCCCCTCCCTTTAACACGTTCGTCCACGAACGAAACTCATGGATCCTTCCAAGATCACGATATATAACAACTGTATACAATTATGCAGAACAATTCGAGAAAGAAAGAACAAAAAAATTGATTATGCAACGTCCTTCATGAAATATAAATGTTCATCATTGTCCGGAGAATGTTCGCATACGTAGATTAAGTGTCCGTTAACTAACACATATCAAGCATCGTTGATGAAAGTAACTGCACCATATATAGCGAATGGTCTGGGGTGATGGTGGCGATATAAGCAACGTCCAATGTCATTTTCTTGACTGTAGCGGCACCCTCGCAAACTGTGACGACGCACGTGATACGGTGAGTGTGTACCACCATGGCACTACACTTTCTGGTACTGAGATGTCTTCAGTATGGAGACATCTCGCCATGTGTAACAAGTTTGAACTCCCTTTTTACCCTATCAGCATGAGTACGAGCCTAGGGACAAGTTGATCGCCAGACGTGTCGTCAAGAATTTAGTGTCCAGCAGGGCGGATTCTTCCTCCAGATGATTGCCTCGTGCTCTGTCAACAGTTGCTAGTGCAAGTAGGCAACCGCACTAGAGATGGCCGTGACACTAAAACAAACTAAAATACATGGCATAGAACAATGTTAAAAAAAAATTCAACAAGTACATCCACACCATATTTGGCATGGCACTCTCAACCAAGCTTACACACGACAGTAATGTACCAAACAAAATTGATACAAAGGTTACTGTCTGCCTGGAAACCAATAACACGGTATTCCGCAGGCGAATGTGTTTCAAATGTGGAACTGACGAAGCAGAGCACGGTTACTGCATTATCATTCTACCATGTTAAGTGCAACAGATTCTTTTAAAACACTAAGACGACCAAACTATGGCGTGAGTAGCTTTCTTCACTGCTGGTGAGTGATGTCAGACTGCGTGCAACTGCTAACAGAAATCTGCATATCCATCATGTCACCCACAGTTTCAGAGACATCGCTGGAGAAAGTCATACATCTGTCCTAGCACTCGTTCAAAGACTAACACATTTACTTTGTTTCGCCCAAGATTACGAGCATGTACTCAGCGATGTGTTGACCTATAGATCAAGCAAAGTGGGTGGGCGACGTGTGCGTAGGCCACGACGAAGGTTTATATTATCGTCGGTAGCCGCCTCTGGGGGGCTGACTACCTCGCTATCATCACCAACAGTACGATCATCCGGAGCCTGTACTCGAGGTTGGGCAGCAGGAAGCTCTGGAGTCTGTGTCCAGCGTCCTGGGTCTGGAGAGCATATTTCGGTGTCCATTGGTAGGTCATTGGTCAACCAACTGGTTAGTGGATCATCATTGTCCTCCACATATTCTTTTAGATGGTCGATGTGGTCGACTATTGTTCGGTCCCCTGCAGAGCGTTGTATCGCAACAGTCACTCAAGAAGGACGACCCACCACTAGGTATGGACCAGACCATCGGACTCCACCTTTCATCTTAGCTGTGGCTGTGCTGTAACGCCATACCCAGCTCCCTTTCGGAAAATTTACTGGAGTCGCCTTCATGTCATATGCGGTCTTCTGGCGAAGGGAGGCCTTGCGACTTTCCCGTCGAGCTATGCTGTGGCTTAACTCCATGGCGTCACGAAGCCATTCGCCATACCGAGTTGTACATTGTGGGACATGTGCCCTGGGGGGTCCCTCGATTTGTAGATCGAGTGGAAGGACAATCTCATGACCCAACAACATCCGGTATGGGGACACCTTAGTACTGGTGTGTACCGTAGCACGGTATGCGCACAAGGCATATGGAAGATGGTCTTCCCAGTCTTGTGGATGTAGCCTGGCATATGTGAAAATCATATCTTGGAGGGTACGGTTAAAATGTTCAACCAATCCGTCTGATTGCGGACGGTAAGGTGTAGTTAGCGTCTTGTCGATTCGCATCATGCGACACACCTCCTGAAGAATTTTATTGTCAAATTCCCTTCCCCGATCGGAATGAAGCTGTCTTGGACAGCCAAATCGACAGAATACCTCTGTGACTAGTTTATCGGCTACTGTGAGTGCTTCTTTGTCGGGTATGGGGAAGGCTTCAACCCATTTCGTGAAATAATCTTCGACGACTAGAACGTATTTGTTTCCGCTTACCGAGTTGGGCATTGGACCTATAAGGTCCATAGCTATACGTTCCCAAGGAACTCCTACTGCCATCTGAGTCAGAGGAGCGCGGTGTGGAGCCGATGCCGGTTTGCGCTGTCCACAGTCCCTACACAGGGTTAGCCACCGACTGACGTCCTCTGACATCCTAGGCCAATAGTAACGTCGTTGCAGGGAGGCAAGTGATTTGTTATGACCCATGTGCCCTCCAAGGCGGTCGCAGTGTACCGCCTGGAAAAGTCGCCGTCTCATTGGCGAAGGGACCACAAGTTGGATTATCTCTTCGGTGTCACAACTGACTTTCTTCTTACGATAGAGAATGCCATCCACTATGGTCAACCTATCCCATTGTTGCCATAAACACTTGGCCATGTAATCTTTGTCCCTGATTTGTGCAAACGGTGGTCTCTGGGTGCGGGTATCCTTGTGGCGGAGCATACAATCAATGCTCTCGTCTTCGCTTTGCCAGCGACGTATGTCCGGTAACGTCACACCTGGGACCCACTGCACTGCAAATACTCCGCGCCTTTCTCCGGAGATGATGAACAGTCACTAAAGTGGCTGTTGGAACCAGATTGGCAAGATTTGCCAGAAGTTTTGGGTGGATCCACGATTTGTTCAGCAATCTCGCCCAACAAGAGATTGTCATTGGACAGTGCAGGGACAACATTGTGATTTGAATTGGGCTGCTGTAAGGCTTGTTGCTCACTGCACGTATTTGGAGTACAATCCTTGCACTCTGACCGCTTGCATGGTCGTGACACCTTGCGGGAGAGTGCATCAGCATTACCCATCGAGCTTCCTGGTCGATGAACAATCTGGAAATCATAGGTACCAAGGGTGACGAGCCACCGTGCAACCATTCCTTCAGGTTCTTTAAAATTAAGTAACCATGTCAGTGACGCATGATCTGTGATAATGGTGAATGGTCGGCCCCACAGATAGTGGTGAAATTGTTTGATAAAGGTCACTACTGTCAACAACTCCCTGTGTGTTGTGCAGTATCGAGTCTGCGTACGACTGAAGGTCTTAGATGCATAGGCAATGACCTTCTCACCACCCGCCTGGCGTTGTGAAAGTACACTACCCATAGCCTCTGCACTCGCATCGGTATACAAAACAAACTCGTCATTTCGAGTGGGGTATGCCAAAACAGGCGTTTCACAAAGGGCCTGTCGAAGGGCTCGGAACGCCTTCTCTTTGGTATCTGACCAGGTAAAAGAACGCTTTGCCCTCGTCATGGCCGTCAAAGGGCTGGCAATGTGAGCAAACGATGGTATAAAGCGCCGATAATAGGATGCTAAGCCTAAAAATCGACGAACTTCTTTTACCGTAGTAGGCCGAGGCCAGTCTCGCACTGCAGATACCTTTTGTGGATCTGTAGCAATCCCGTGTCTAGAGACTATGTGGCCAAGATAGGAAACCTCAGTCTGGAATAGCCTACACTTCTTGGCTTTCATCGTCAAACCAGCAGCACGAAATCTGTCCCACACTGTAGTGAGGCGGTGCAATGTCTCTTCGAAGGTCTTTCCATAGACGATAACATCGTCAAGATAAACCAAACAACTTTTCCAGCACAACCCTCTCAAAACGAGCTCCATCAAACGCTCAAATGTTGCCGGGGCATTGCACAGCCCAAAAGGCATGACCTTCCACTGGAAGAGACCTTGCCGCGTACTGAATGCGGTCTTCTCTTTATCTCGTTCGTCCAGTTCCACTTGCCAGTAACCAGATACCAAATCAAGGGTACAAAACCACTCAGAGCCAGCCAGAGCATCTAATGTATCCGAAATCAACGGCAGGGGGTATGCATCCTTTCGGGTGACATCATTTAATCGACGATAATCTACGCAAAACCGGACTGTACCGTCTTTCTTCTTTACAATGACTACCCGACTACTCCATGAACTAGTGCTCGGTTCTATGATATCCTTATCCAGCATGGACTGAACTTCTCTTGCTTCTATCTCTTGTTGAGCCACCGGAAGGTGTCGAGCCCGTTGGCGGATTGGATAAGCATCGCCAGTATCTATCCTATGCTTTGTAAGACCAGTCGTACCCAACTGGGAACTAGTCTCAACAAAAACATCCGAATAACGTCGGAGAGCGGCTCGCACAGCATCTTGCTGAGACAAATTTAGTTCTGCTGACAGTTCAGAAGACAACTTGTCTAGCGCTGGGGGAAGTTGTTCAGACGTAGATTTGGAATACGTCTGTCCTGATTCAGCATATCCTTTACAAAGCAAGTCCTCGTCTGATACATTGAAGACCTCAATGCATGGCACCGACTGTAGCACACCAACTGTGCCACCTTTACGGAGAAATATCGACTCATCCGTGGGGTTTAGGAGTACCACTGGTATGTGCTTGGTACCACTTGAAACCAACGATGCACCCATAACAACCCCGGTATCAGTCATTAGACTAGCACTTGGTGTCAGCAAGGCGGTGCTGCCACCAGCATACTGCAGGTTATTTTCAGCTCTTCCAGTAACAACTAGTTCCATGGCTGGCGGAATTTCTACAGATTGCTCTAGGCGGACACGTGCAACTGTGTCTTGCTTACCTTGTTTGGTCAATGCAAATGTTGTGGGCCCAATCTTCAGCAACCCATCCCGCATCGACATTTCGCACCCATGTTCACGGAGGAAGTCCAACCCAAGAATTCCACCACGTTCTCGTAGATCAGCTACTACGACATCTTGTGATGTGTGGAATCCATCAAATGCCAACTCTAGGGTTGTCTCGCCAAATAATTTCATCTGGCCACCATCTGCTGTTTGTAGCTGAGTGTGTATAGGATGCAACGGAGGGCGATGACTAGCGGCGATACCCAAGTAAGTTTGATGGTCAATTAATGACACTGCGGCACCTGTGTCCAAAAGTAGGGGACATTCCATGCCATACATGCATGTACGAATCACCCAGCCATCAACTGGCTTCACTCTGTAAAATCGTGGGTGTACACCAAGATTACTGGTAGGTGGCACATGTTTGTCTACTTCATTTCCCGGATCAGTGTTCGGAGAAAGGCTAGTTTTTCCCGGGTTTATTCTAGCCTGTCCCCGTTTGGGGAATCCGGCCCTGTCCCATTATGCGAACGAGGAGTTTTGCTGCGCCACTGCGAGTTAGAAGCCTGACCGTCGAACCTGGATCTAAAGTAGGTCTGACGACGACGTGGTGCTGAGCAATAGCGTGCAATGTGGCCCTGCTGTCCGCAGTTATAGCAGGTGATATGCAAATGTTGAGTACTGCGACTATGATCTGTCTGTCGTGTGCTCGAGACTGGGGTACCATGATCATTACCTCCATGCTGCGAGCGTGTTTGCAACACGATATTTAGACGAGATACTAGTGCGTCAATTTCGGTATCATCATTGGCATATGTGTTATCACAGCTCGCCTCATAGCACCTCGGTGTTGCTAGAGTATATATACCGCCATTGTCTGGTTTAACGGTACACTGGGTAAACTGTTCACTCTTCTCGGCAATGTGTACGAGCCTTTCGAGAGGCGCATCACTCTCAATAGAGCATAGTCTCTGAGTGAATTCATCAGTCAAGGTGGCTATAAACTGCTCTTTGACCAGTGACATACGACTGCGCATATCGCAATTCGGATATGCCTGACGAGCCAGGTCAAGCAGTTCGTTGGTAAAAACTCGCAACGGCTCGGTAGCACCCCGTTTGCGTTGCGTAAACCTGCGTAGAGCGACTCCGCTACCGAACTGGCTATACTGCCAGACCAGTGCCGCACGGAGAGAACGGTAGTCTTTCGGCTGGACGGTATGTATCACCAAACGGTAAGCTTCCCCCACGAGAGCCATCTCCAACTGGAGGGCACGTTGGCCAGCTGTCCAACCGCAAATATCGGCAATCGTGTCGAAACGATTAAGAAAATCGTTCACTGTGTTGGCATCTTTACTGCCCGAGAACGTCGGCAATTTTGGGCATTTTGTCCAATCCGGCGTGCCATAGCCGTAACTTGACCTCGTCCGGCGTTAAAGGGTTAACGGGCATTGTTGTGGACGGAACCGCTGGCGTAGGTGGAAACAGTTCAGCGTGCGGGGCATCCTCGAAAGCTCCCGACATATCAATGCGACAGGGTGTTAACCTGTCAACAGTCGAAGGGAACTGAGGCGTAGCATAACGATAGGGGCTGCCCAGCTCAACAGCCCCTAGCCTTAGCCTTAGGCTTCGATCGGCTGAATGCGCCATTTGCATTTGCGAAAACAATTACGAACTTGGATGGAAATAACGAGATAAATCAAGGTTAAAACATGAAACGAACAGTACTTCCCTGTAATGGCTGATGTGACTGGTCACGGCACCAATGTGACATTCTCGTAACGACACGATTTAATAATGGAAACAGGTTTAATCACAAAGCCAACACCGAATACAAAACAGGCAACCCGCGTCACACCTCTCCTCCTCCGCGCTCGTGCACACCGCTCTCCCGTGCCGGAGTACCGCAGGGGTGTCACAATTTGTGCAGACAGGGGGATCCATGTCACAATACATTATCATGTCGGATTCCTGAATGATACGTTATTATGTCATCAGAGCACGTTATTATGTCTCATGTGAGAAGACCCTGCGATCTGGTGGTCCAGAAGTATATGCGTTGGCCAATAGTCTCTGGTACAGCTCCGTCGACGACATGCTCACTTCTTTTCCATATTTCAGTTTGATAGTTTTCTTCATATATGCGAAAGTTTTCACTCGGACTGACTTCCCGAGAACGATGTCTCCGTACTTCTGATCTGTGATTTTTTGGTAGATTTTCATTCCAATATCGACAGCTTGGTCTACATTGACTCTCTCATCAGCTGTGACGCCAGTAGCAAGATTTTGCTGGTGCTCGTCATTGTCGGTGGGAAATGGGTTGTGACTTCGGAGAAAGGTCAGGAATTTGGCCAGGTCAATATTGTCCTGTTTGATGCGACAGTTCGTGCGAGTTGGCATACATTCAGATGCAATAACCTGGTTTATTGCTTAACATGATGAGGAATTTTTTTTTACGCAATATAAGTCTTTCCACATTTTGTATGATCACCTGCATTTTTTATTATTCAGCCAACCCACCACCTCGTAGTTTTGACACCGCCACCAATGAATAATTACCCTTTCTTTCTAAGTGTAACCATTATAAGCCACTGCCACCTTCTTAACAAATGATACGTTGCTCCATATCAGTGACCCGTCCCTGAAAAAGATTACTATTTTCTAGGCAATCTTCATAATATGTGTACTATTATTATGGGTAATATCAAAAATAGATAAGCGAGCGAAAAATGAACAACTCAAAACATGAAATTCTACGGTCGCTAGCACCCTCGCTGCTCGTCCTGTCCCGACGATCTTGGTATCATTTGAAAGGATGCACTTTTTTTTATTCTAGCGACATCTACATTTCCCGGTAACCGTTCAAAGAACACCGATAAATGGACCTACAATCATGCCGTTTTCGGTGTTCTGTACGGTTTCGAACGATGTTGTCGGCGGGTACTCATTACACTAATCTTCCGATTGCGGCGCTGTTTTCCTCATTTGCATAGGTTCAGACATGCGCACTTCGTCATTTCTTGATTTCATATAATAAGCTCCACCCACTTTTAACCGCGGCGAAACTGATGTGCTTTGATCGCAGCGAAACCGATATATCTCTACGTCGGCGTGACGTCACAATAAAGTACGCCACCCAACGGGTTTAAATTCGTTGCGTTGGTTGGTTGATATACGTGATTGTGACGTCACGCCTACTTCACCTATGTCATTTTAGCAGCCGTTTGAAAGTGGGTGGAGTTTATACCATGAAATCTGATAATGGTGCCTCAATCGGTAGATTGGTGAACTGTGTCGACGAAACAACATGGTTCGCAGTGTCTAAGACACCGGAACGGGCCCGGTTGTAGGTCCGTTTTCAGTGAATTTTAGGAATGATTATCAGGAAACCATTTATATGTTTGAATAGCAGAACGTTTAAACTTTCAAACGACATCAATATTGTTGGGATCCGACGAATCGTAATGGTACTAGCAATCATTAAAAAGGCGTTTTTCGAACGTGTTTGACAGTTGTTCATTTTTCGCTCGCTTATCTATTTTTGGTAATATGTTCAACAACAGTTGCTAACTTTATTTAATATAATTACTCAAACAGATATTTCGGATTGAACATGCTATCTTAGTAACTATGAATTTTTTACTAATAAATCAACCAAGATCTACTGTTACGTTTTAGCTACAAAATTATGAACAATGTCATGTTTGGCTTTCCATACCACACATTTTCCAATCGCTCAAGCATATAAATGCATAATAACTCGGAACAATCAGTACATAAATTTATTATAACTTTTCTAACAATCTGTAAGCAAGTAATTAATACAATAGCTGTTATTTATTTAGACTATAAATCCACTGCGTAAAATGTCTTGAGGGAGTTTACGAAAACGGTTTACTACTATTAAGTACTATGCCGATTTTAGTTAAATTAATATATATGTGATATTATCGCTCGTGTTCGGATTTTAAAACATTGGCTTTCGATACACAATTGTAAGATCTACTCTTGTGGCAAACACTTGATTTCATATATTAGCGAGTTAATGTATATATAAAACACAATTAAGTATCCTAACCGTTAACTTGCTGGCCAGTGGAAGTCAGTGCGCCAAAACTCATTTGCATTTATGTATGGACAGCCAATAAAAAGAAAATGTTACAAAAATGACTGACAGGGTAAGTGTATAGTTCATGAAAAAAATCGAGGTTCTCCAGGGTTGATTTTGGTTGTTGTTTTTTCTGGAAATTCAGGAAACACTACTGGTCATCCTAAAACAAAAATTGTTTTTTTTTACCTAAAATGTCCGGGTTTGGTAAAACTGTGCCGATTTCTACTGGACTATTGGCCCAACAGCTTTCGAAAATATATGGCATGGCTATTTTGTTATCAAAATGTAGACATGCAACCCTTTTAATTCGTTTGCCCAGGAGCCTTATGCACGAACCGAGACAACTAATAGTCTGACACAATGCCATTGTCCGAGACAATAAACGTCGGGACCTCTGCCGTCGCAAAGTTGATATGCATGGACCGGACGTTCGACCGAGACAATAAAGTCAGAGACTGTAACGCGATTGTCCCGACGTTTGGTGTTTGGCTAATTTTAGACGAGGGGATCCCTAGAAACCCCAAATAGTTTTGCGAAGAGCGCAGGCGCCTCCCGTTACTTCCTTCCGGGTAACATTCGTGCGATTCGAGTTGTAAACACTGAGTTTAGAAGTGTCATATTATTTACCCTGATATTACGTTGATCCTCATGTTTTACAATGTAATCGTGGATATAACAAGGAAGAAAGTCAGGCGTATTCCTCTCCCTATTCAGGAGGTATCTGTCCATGTGTCCTTTTTGCTGCAATGTTGGTTTACATTAAATCATATTAACATGTCATGATGACATGATGAAGTTGATGAACCGCTGTCGCTGTCGCTGGCGCTGCCCACGTAAATTATTTCTCTATTCCATTCACTCGGTCAAAGTAACAGGTCAAAATACGTGTCACTGAAATTTCTTCACGCTGTTGGCCTATTTTAATATACTGTCTGGTCTTGCAGTGGTTCAACTGACGCATTCTGGCCAAAGAGCGATTTACACAGCGCAGATAGGACGCACGTTTTTTGGCCTAGTCCTTTGCGACTTTGAGTAAATTACGATATTTGTATTCCGCCTGTCTATTTTCGTAAGAACTTCACTCAAAACTATTTTTCTAACAGTTTGTTTTCACAATATTGAAAACGCATGTGTTAAAGATTTAGAATATGGCTACATTAATACGGAAATATAAATTTTTGTTCAAGTTTTTACAAAAACAGCATAAAACATTATGACGCACGATTTCTGCTCCCACCTGTATACCTTGTCTCAATTGACTCGAGTAGTTAAATGCTTTCAATCTCATAAAGAAGTTCATATTACTCAATTCCAGTATCATTCTGGTCGTCCTCTGTTCATCACTCCTTCGTCTTATATTCCATGGCTCAGTGTTCACCATGTAGATGGACCTAGCATAGAGTTTGCATTCTTGCAATTTTGGATGACTTGGCCTTAGTTTAGGCTCAGCACAGTGGTCACTGCTCCGTTACTTCCACTTTGTCTGTTATTATTACTCCAAAGTCTGTCTTTTGTTATAGGGTCATTTCTCATGATGCAGTCGTGCTCTCTTTTCTTGTGGCCATACTGCACCCCTAGTGGACCATAACTACCATAGGATTTGCCTTTTTGAACGTTTTGGCACACACTGCTTTAATTTAAATAGTATCTCAAATTTGTTTAGAATTATCAAACCTAAGTCTTTATCTTTGTGTCATGTTTTGCAGGGTCATTTTCCATGATGCAGTGGTATCTTCTTGTGGAAACTGTTGTTTTGTTAAAGGAAGTTTTGTTTAATTTTTGAAATGGAATTACTCTTTTAAGTCTTAGCAAACAGAGGTGATCTGGCAGATGATTGCCGAAAAAGTGAATGTTATTGGTGGCAGTGGGACGAAAGACATGAAACAAGCCGTTTGACAAAGACGGCTCAAATAAAAACCAGAGGCATGGAGTACCTCTACCTGAGGTGTCCTATGATAACTTGGCGAGGCTCATCGTCAACACCAAGATGGCGGATGGTTCAGAGGGTAAGTGTCCTGTAATCTTCCATTACAATTGACATCACCTTAAATTATTTATATTTTTGTCTTGTTTCAATAACAATACATTTGTTCGTAGCATTACTCTGGCAAATCAGTTAAGGTAACAGTTGAAGATAAATAATACACCATAAGCGCTGTACAAAACAATAGTTAGGCCTCATTCAGAATATTGTATACAAGCGTGGAGGCCATACCGCAAGAAGGACATAGATATGCTAGAAAGAGTACAGAGAAGATCGACTAAAATGATACCAAAACTGAGGGATCTTAGTTATGAAAAACGCCTAAAAATGTGGTTTAACAACACTAGAGACCAGGAGATTGAGAGGAGATCAGATAGAAGTGTTTAAAATATTGAATGGTTATGAAAATACTGATAGAAGTATGTTTTTTCAGTTAAGAAAGACTAGAGGACATGAAGTTATATTAGTAAAGGAGCAGCGTAGATTAGACGTAAGAAAGTTCTCATTTTCACAAAGGACTGAATGAATGGAACAGATTATCTGATGATTGTGTGGGTGCTAGTAGTGTGAATATGTTTAAAAATAAAATCAACACACCTCAGAAGGGCTGGATATATGTAGATAAAAGGGTTGGACTCTCGATAAGCCAAAGGGCTTCCTTGTCCACTTGCCATCTAGAGTTAATTCTCTGGATGGCAATCTTGTTAAATCTTGTTAAAACTCTGTAGAGTGCTTTTAATGGTCACATTTGCCATAGCATCTCAGTAGGCCTTTTACAGATAGAGCGATATAGTGTACACTTGGTGGGAGTGGTATTTCAGTGTTGTGTGGGAGTCTCAACCCCTTCTGGTGTTTGTATTTTGCAATGAAACAGTATTGGATGTGTACATCCACTGATCCCATATATTGGGTGTCTGTTATAGTACCACTGGTTGTCCCATCATCACCCACTCCTGAACAAGAACATTTGCTTATGGTTAACAACTATATATGCTCTGGGTAAGTCGTAATATGCAACACACTAATGAGAAATAGTCATGTCATCTACAAAACTAAGATATTCAAGAATATGACGAGACCAGTTCCTATTATGTTTGATTGATCAGCTTCTTTAGTTCATAATGCAATTATTGTAATGTACCGGTATGTTATTTATTGCTAATCTACAAATGTTTACAGGGCGTAATTATATGTGGGTGATAATGTGTCTACATATTGTATTCCCATTAAATCCAGTCAAATGGAAAAGACTTTATAGCCCAAGGAAAAGTTGTGGGAATAAAGATGGATTAATATGGTACAGATCATAATTTCAGTTATAAAATAAAGGTGATTGTTAAAAATATCGGGAGGGACAAATGATACCAGTATGTGGACTCATCACATATGGTTATTACAGGACATTAGGAATGGGTGTGTAAATTGTTTTGTAATTTCACTAAACACCATGTTTCATTATTGTGAATAACGTTTATTGCTACGAAAAAGCACATGCTAAACATTTATATAAATTCATATAGAAAATAAAGACAGACAGACAGAGAGTATTTATTTTGACCATCATAAGTACATAAACTACAATATAAAATTCATTGTAAGGTCAGGGAGGCTCCCATTAAGACAATGATATGCCGCTATCATGGGAGCCACCCCACTGATGTAACATAATTATATGATTATCACGTGGTCACAAAGTCATGTCTAGTTTAAGAATGACAGATGTAACAGTTAGAAATATGACAACATGATTCATAGTTCTTGATAAAGTAATGTTTTGTATAAGTGGAAAAAACATAAACTATGTGTATAAATTTTATCAAGGATGATGTTTGGAGTATTGTTAACATTTTGTATAATGTTGTGTCTGATGTACTTTTTTACATATTGATGATTAACTCTGGGAATAAATAAGTTGTTTTTACCACGTGTATTGTATTGGTGAATTGCAAAGTTATATGTGTATGGAATACGACTGAAATATTCTGGTATTACCTTGTTGATCAATTTGTAATAAAATTTGAGCTGTTTGAGTCTATAGATGTCATCCAGCTAGATCATCTTAAAAGTAAAGTATAATTTAACCTCTTTTTATATAAAGTAATAGGAAATCTGATAGAAGTCCAGATCTATGCTATATTTAAATGCATACTAGTACACTTCTTCATTTGTTTTTTTAATTATCTACCAATCACACGGTTTTTATTTGGTTACATCAGCATTGTTCCAGATGCTGGTCATGGTGTGTTAAATGCTGTATCTGAAGATGTCCCTGGGGTACAGCCCTCAATCAGCTATGGGAAACAGTGGTAGTGGTCCATGACATCCAGTGGTCCACCTTCCTCCTACAGTGGTTTATTGGAAACTGCCAGTAGATTGGCTTCATCAAGAAGAAAGAATGGCTGACTCCTGATAGCTAATGCAACGTGTCCAGTTCTGAAGGAGAACATTTTCTATTTTTAAAATGGCTGCATAGTGAAATGAAGAAATACGGTGCAATCACAGAAATGGTACAGCTCAAATATAGGTCGCCCTATAAATAGAACGATTAAAGCTACCAGGATGCATCGTCAATGAAACAAAGCATGCAAAATGGACAGAATGTAACTACCTGTTATCCTTTGTTTTAATAGCAAGTTACGTGAACCCAGTTTTGGCAATAAGACACTTAGTATGCACCATTTATATACTTCACTGCAAGCGTACGACAAAAGATATTGTACTGCAATGCTGAAGTGTCAGAATTAACTATTTGCATATTAGCTATGCTATTGTTACCATTTGGATTTTTTTAACACAAGTAATAAAATATATTTAAACACATTAATTAGACAATAAGTGTTTGTGTATTCTGCTGAAAATACAATTTTTAGTGTATACCTTCAACGTTGGTGATGAAGGATGATTTTTCCAAGCCATGTTGGTCATGACATTGGATTGATGAAGGACAGATCGGCATCACAGATTTCCTGAAAATGAAAGAATAACTGAAGTTGTTCAGGTTTTTTTTAAATTTAATAAAATGCGGTTTGATGGGAATGGCATTGCATATGTCTACATTTAATTACACGTGATTGTCACATGTCCTTTGTCACTGGTCAAAATCCCGCGTCCTTAATTTTAAAATTGTCAAAACTAAAAACCTCCCTCCTGATATTCGAGTAGTGTGACAAGATGACATGATAAAGGTATACTGTACAGTTACATGAAACTTGGCTTGCACTACAGACAGTGTTATCAGAGCTAGTAAATATTCCAGTAGCTCGGGTGTTGTGACAAACAATATTAATGCTATAAACATGCGGCAATTTGTTTTTGTTTCAATAACATTTATCAATTATATTTATGTATAATGAAATTCCTTGAATATACATAACTGGTCATAAGTAGGCTTACCGGATTCTTGGTTTGATAAATTATGGAAACATTGTTTACCTCACAATACATATCTAATAAAATATTGGTTACTCGAAAATGCGTAGTATGTCCTGCTCTTGAATACTCGTATTTTAATTTATCGTGATTCGAATATTATTTACTCGTATTAAAATTGGCACTGACCCTTGTTTGAAAAAGTATAGCTACACTGCACTGGCACTGGCCAGCCTACATTATTGCTGGTCGAATCGAATGCTAGGTTTGACATGCTGTTTTGTAAACAATCTAAGACTAAGCACACTTGCATAAATTATCAATATTATAAATAACTAGCCGTTATATTACATCGATGAAATGTAAACAAGTTGTTAGAAAAGATGTTTAGAGTGACATACGATAGTTCAACGACGGAAACATGCTTCGCAACCACGACAACAAATTATATTTATGGAAAGATCTATACTAGTATAGGCGTGTTTGAAAGATGAAACGGGACCGTTCGTTGGCTTTCCTGTGACTATTACAACTCAAGTCACGTACAATTACGTAGACAGTCGGACAAAAAGGTGAACTATATGCTTTCATCACTATCACCGATTTGCTTCGACGGCGATGCGGTACCGGTAATAAACATACCACCTTTTCTGACAGATGTTCTAGTAAAATGCGTCGTCCGAAAATCATGTTTGCGTAGGGCCTAATATTTCGTTGAACATGATAACTTTTGGTCGGACTATCATACTTCCAGTGATTATATCTGATTAACAACGTATTTAATGAAAGATCCAGTGATACCCGGTATCTCTGATAACATTTATCGATTGGACATGATTATTCGTTAAAACGTACCTGAACAGTGCTGTGGTTTGATTCTGTTCGATTAACGAATTCTTTGTGACATTTGTATTGCTGTTGTGGCGCTAGAATGCAGTAATTTGTCTCATCAACTCATCCGATCACATAAACACAACGCCAATGGCAGCCTTTAATTACGAAATAGTCAGAGATAACTGCGTTTAGGCTAGCGTTATCGCGGGTCTAAAAATCGTGTCGTTTCGTCCCGCGGAAAGTCCGAGACTTCTAGTTGTCTGCGTTCATGCATAGCGATTATCCCGTCAAAGTCCCGACGTTCGTAAATAGTCCGAGACAACGTTCATTGTCTCGGTTCATGCACAAGACCCAAAGCCAAGGCAAAGGCAAAGCGCATAATTTCGAAAAAAATTCATTTGACGGTGAAATTGTTGTTTGACCTTGGAGTCACCCTTGACCTTGTTCTACGACAGGCCTCGTTGTAACGAGGAATTTAAGATTTGCAAATGATATGGGTGTTTGTACGGGGAGAGGAGCATTTAAGTCGGCCCGTTAAGTAGTGCGTACCGCTCGTCTATTGAGGAGATACAAACGAATGTAGCGAGGTTATGCTGGTCAGAGCTAATTTGCATATTCATGTGACAAATTATTTGGATACTATTATTTGTTTATTGACGTAACCATACCCAGATACCCTGAGAACATGCGTTTGGACTCAACACTTTGATTGTTCGGATGTTTACAATTCGATATATATATATATATATATATATATATATATATATAGGCGATAATTGACCTAGAAGGTTAGAAGGTCACACAAATGCAAAAACCATCGTGCGGACCCCAATGCACGCTTCACTGGTCAACACTCGGTCTATAAGACATATCGGAACTACGCTTGTATATGATAATGGTAACATTTAAACAATAATAATGAAATTACTTACTAATATCCTCTGTGACGCAGCAAAATCAACGGATTATGCGGTCTCGTAATCATTTACAAGGCAACATCGGCAACAGATAATAGGAATTCCTAAATAGCTAAGAGGGCTATGCATTATAAAAAATTGATATATTTTTAGATATCGGCGAAATAAAATTTAATTTCCTACAGACGCAATGCTGATAGGGAGTTCCACAAAATAAGTGCGGCGACCGACAAGGCTCGAATTCCAGCGTTCGTCTTCATTGAAGTGGGTTTGAAACAGCCGACCGAAGCTGCCTGGGCTTTCGTACTGTGGTGAGAATTGGATGTAAGTAGGCACGTTGTTTGGATGAAAGGGATTGATAGGTAATTGTATTGATCCTTACAATAATGCGATATCGCACAGGGAGCCAATGCAGTGAGCCTAGAAGTGGCACTGAGCGAAAAACAACCCGAGGAAATCGTGTAACTACCCTTACGAAACAATGTTGGACGCATTGAAGTTTTGTAATGTCGTTGCTAGCGAGATTATATGTAAGGGAATCGCAGTAGCAAGTATGCTACTAACAAGAGCTGTTGTGATAGTTTTAGCGACAAAAAATGGCATATACCGGCGAATTCGTCGAAGATCTAAGAAGTAATAAAACAGAAGTGGCAGTTTCAGGTATGTGTTGTCTAAAATTAAAGACGTTTCTAAAGATAATGTCTGCTACTTTGAAAATATTTGTTGCCGTTTTGACCACGATTATCGCCGTCGTGCTTGTCACTTTTCTGTTTTTTTTTTCTTCGAACCTACTATTTGTGGGTTTTGGTGACAGCCACCCTCCAAAGGTGGAACCATGCTTATGTGATTATTATAATGTTAGTGAAAGATATACAGGTGGTCCCAAATCTCGCCGTTCGCAATGGGATAAATCGTTTTAACAAATAATCTTAACAGAAAATTTGAACAAACACGTCTTATCATACAGGATATTCACATACTGTATATACACCATTTACTTATAATTTTACTTTATTAATCTTATTTGTGGAAACAAATTGTTTGAACAGTTGCCCTGAGTGAAGTTGCAATTTGCAATTTTAAATCGGCGGAACTGCCCAATTAGTCGCGTTACGTGCGATAATCTTGATTTGAACGTAGACGAGGTAGCGAATCAACGTTCCTATTGAGAAAGCTAGGTCAGTGTTTATCTAACCGATCGACGTGCATGAACACAACGTCACAAGAAGCGAAGACGTATTACGCGCAGCGCGATCTAGACTAGATGGGAAGCGAGCCGAGATCAGGGTACCGTTTCACTAACTGAATTAAGTGCTTTTAAGCCCGATTTTGCTTCATAAAATCGAGTGTTCTCCTTACCTAGGTATGAAAATTATAAACTGCATCGGTTTCACTACTAATTCACCCTGGACACTGTTCATAGAAATGGTCCTAAAATGCTAATTTCTAAGACGACGTTACACCACTCTTTAACAGCTATATTTTACTAACTGTGTTTTATTTGGGTCCACTTTCACGCAGAGAACCAGTTGTTCACAGCCAAATAAATATTCCAAATGTTAGCGATTAATAGTTTGCTAAAGCTTGATTTGTTTATGTGACGTTGGCATCCGTCGTGACCCGTTGTGACGTGGAAATATTGGCCTCTGTGATATGTCGACGCCTTGTGTAAGATTTCGTTTTAATTCTTCTCACAGTGAACAAAAAGTCATATGTTGTTGATACGTGGTTGTTGGGCCGTATTTTCAAATACTATTTGGCAACTGTTCAATGTATTTTGCCAACTGTGTAGATTATCAATTATCATGATTGAAATCTCGCTCTTTGCCTTAACCTAAGACTAAGTCTAAGAATAATTTAACGATAACGTTAATGAAACGCATTTTGAAAATACTCCTTGAATTTTCCGTCAGATTCTGTTCTAGGATGGATTTTCCTTAAGAACTTAATATGTTAGTGAAATTGTCCCCTGGGCATTTGCAAATACTCTAATAAAGAAATCAATACTTTACTCTTTCGATTTTCTCCCAATTGTCGGTTACAACACTTGACCTCCTCGGGAAGCAGAATGAGCCAGACTCCCACGAAACTGAAGCAGATGGCGAACATTGTTTCAGTCGACTTTCAGATGCGTTTTGTGTACTTAGTCGTAGAATGTATTGTCAGATGGTGTCTGTTACGGCTCATTCGGTATTCGCAAGACATTTGAAACTGACACTGAATTGTTCTACGCGCGGACTTGCGTCACAGCTACGTACCGATGACGTAATTTCTCGGTCGCGTTGTACGTTGCAAATGCTTCCATACAGGACATGGGAACGAAGATGTAGAATATGCATTGGGGGTACTGTACTAAGTACTAGTGTAAAAGAAAAGGACTTAGTGTTAACCATTTGTTCTGATATGAAGGTTTTAGAGCAGTGCGGAATTGAAGATTCAAATGGAAATCAAATCCTTGGATTAATTAGGCGAGCTGGATTTTCTGTTTTTTCTCCTGATGGCTTTCAAATGTTCAGTTAAATCCCTATCCACTTGTGCATGCTTGTATAGGTGCTTTCAATACAGAACTAGAACGTGGAATCCCCACATACGATAGATGCAATGGCTTGGATTTCACAAAGTTCTACAGGGTAGGCCAGATTTACTTGAACTCTTTGTTTAGCACAAGAAACTACCAGTGTCTTAGCCACTATAGAAACATGTTTTGTTATGCTGACATAAAACTACTTTAATTTGGTTTGTGGATTTCTTTGAGTTATTTCTGGTCCATTAGCGTTATCTGTTTTAAGGTAGATCTTCTTTGGGAAAGATTGCTAAACTGTACAATGTAAAGTTTACATTGGTGTCTATGGTTGGTGGAAAGTGCCGTAGATCTGGCTGATCTGTAAATATAGACATGAAAACATTAATTTAGGATTTTTGTTTTGCTGGAGTCAACCATGAATATGTTCCCTTCAAATTCTAGATCACTAATTGTTACCGATGATTTGGTAAAGTGTCTATTGCAATTCCAGAATCATTTGTCATTCATTTTTATTTGATGTACACTTTTTTTCGTAAAGTTGTTTTCTTTAATTCATGTGATTATAACCCAAACGAAAAATAGTTATCCTATTCGTTATGCAGGCGACACTTGACTCCAAAGTGAAAGCGAGGTACGAGTCTTACAAGACCTCTTATCATGGTTTGTTGATAAATGGAACTATAATTATACATATATATTACATTACTTGATAGTAAAATAATATTACCTATCCATACAGCTCACATTGACACTACATAAAAGATGTTTATAATATTATTATTATATTAAGAACTTTATTATTATTAAATCCAGATACACTTGTCACTAGTAGACCTAATTTCCTATTTCACATTATTTCCCTTAAGGATATGAAAACACAATTGCATACCAAGGGTTGCGACTTGGTGTCACTCATTGGTGCATGTGACTGCTTTCCATTGGCTTCCTATCCAATATTACCTTAAAAATATGTACCATTACATCAATAACTGTTCATTTTAATGATACGGGCCATTCTAGTGAAACGTTTTCGTTTGGCACATGAAAGGGAAATGTTTTACAGAAAAAATAGTAGGCTACTAACTAAAAACCGTTCGAATTATACTTAATTAAGAACATGTTACATTAGCGTTACTGTACTTTTTTGTTGGTAGAATGGCAGCTTAATATATGATGATGTACGTTCCTGTTCAATGTTTAAATACTATTCCAGAATACTGTGTCGCAAACGTGTTGCAAGTAATTGTTATAAAGTCAGACAACCCGTCAATAAAGACAGATTGATTAACAAACCATAGCTGGTGGGCTTGATGAAAGACACACTGCCACTGCTAACTGAAGTAGTGTAGTATTTACTGATACATACAAAACGTGTTCTCGAAAAACTGTCGCCTATCTTCGTCGAGTGCACACCGTGTTGTCAACACTGAAACTGTCGCCTATCTTCGTCGAGTGCACACCGTGTTGTCAACACTGAAACTGTCGCCTATCTTCGTCGAGTGCACACCGTGTTGTCAACACTGAAACTGTCGCCTATCTTCGTCGAGTGCACACCGTGTTGTTAACACTGAAACTGTCGCCTATCTTCGTCGAGTGCACACCGTGTTGTCAACACTGAAACTGTCGCCTATCTTCGTCGAGTGCACACCGTGTTGTCAACACTGAAACTGTCGCCTATCTTCGTCGAGTGCACACCGTGTTGTCAACACTGAAACTGTCGCCTATCTTCGTCGAGTGCACACCGTGTTGTTAACACTGAAACTGTCGCCTATCTTCGTCGAGTGCACACCGTGTTGTCAACACTGAAACTGTCGCCTATCTTCGTCGAGTGCACACCGTGTTGTTAACACTGAAACTGTCGCCTATCTTCGTCGAGTGCACACCGTGTTGTCAACACTGAAACTGTCGCCTATCTTCGTCGAGTGCACACCGTGTTGTCAACACTGAAACTGCCATTTGGTTTGTCGAGTGCGCACCACGATCTATGTTGTCGACAAACATAAATAATAATTTTACCAATAACAGCATCGAAGAGTCTGAACGTACCAGGAGAGTCACATACACATCCCAAACACTCAACCCATGGGAACATTTGTTTCGAATCGCAATGTTCCTAATGGGCAGTTTTTACATTGACATTTTCGCATTTCCATGGGTCCTGTGGAATATACTGGCCAGGATCAAAAGTATCTTTTGGTTTGCCGTAACTCCGCAATGTCACGCACGGGATTTCTTTGAAGCACTGTCTTATCCATAACGTATTATTCGTTATGGCTAAGACGTTATGGCTCAGACAATTTTCTGACAATTTGTGCTCTGGAATTTACAACTCGTTTGAAATCTATTCCATTGAAATTCCATCTTGGAAAACACGCAGTGCCACATAACTTGTATATTTTATATGGCAGATTATTAAATAGTTACATGACATTTAACACGTTATAGCTTAAACAGGTAGAAAACATACGCGGCGAATTTCAGTCATAGAAACAAGGTAGAATATATAGGAGATGAAGTAACAAACATGAAACTACTTACATATTGTAATATTTGAGTAAGCCAACACCTGCTAGATACTTTGATTAGGTAGCACTGTTGTGAAAATTAAGCAAGTTTGGGCTCGGATCATTGTTGACACTGGTGCAGAAATTTAAGTCTACCGTAACGTAATTGATTGTATTTAAATTAGGTCACTACCGGCAACGTTAGCGTTTGTGATAGGGTAGATTGTCAGCTGTGTAATTAAAATCGGCTGTAATATAAACTGTGCTGTTGTACAGAAACAAGTCTTTCTAGACTATTTTAGTTTTAATATCTTAATTTCTACCTTTGATAAACTGTAAAACTACTCAAAACCATGGCGCCGTGCAAACGGCAAATCAAGGTTAGTCGACACCTGACATGTTCCAAATGCGATAATTGGGTCGATTTTGGGGTGTGAAAATTCATGGAAGGAGGTGCAGATGGAGGATTTTCACATTGAGTGTCGAGGTTGTAATAGGTTGAAGTGTTTACTGGCGGAAGTAGACGAGCTGAAGAAGTTGATGATGACAGGAAAGGGCGACTTGGACAAGGTCCACCCAGATGATGAGACTAGAGAGATCAGTGAGAACAGAGACAAGGAGGCTGGTGGTAAGGAGAGAGAATGCAAGGAGATGAGGGGAGGGGGGAGAAAAACAACATTGACAGGACGGAAGGAGAGAGAAGGAAAAGGGACAAAGAAGAAGGTGACAACAGGGGAGAAGAAGACAGGAGTTAGGGTGGGAGTGAAGGTGACAGGGATGCATGGCAGCAGCGAGACAGACGGAAACCAACGAAGGGGCTACTCTGAGGCGGTGACAGAAGGGGTGAGGAGAACAGTGAGAATATTCATGGGTGACTCTTTAATGAGAAAGACAGACAAGACGCTTAGTAAAGGAAAATTCATAGTAGTTTGCTTAACAGAGGTCAGGATAAAGCATAACAGAAATGGTAGAGAAAGTGACGGGTCCTGGGAATGGAGGGACCATTCTAGTACTGGTAGGGACAAATAATGCAGAGAGGGAGGGGACAACCGGAATAGTCCAGAAATACAGACAGTTAGTCAGAAAGTTAAAGCAGATTAGGGTAGAACAGATTGTTCTCTCAGGAATTTTAGTAAGTAAAGGGATGAAGGGGGCAAAAATGTAGAAACTGCAAGAGGATGTCAATCAATGCACTAGATGAGCAGATGTGTGAAGAAGGGGGGATTCATAGATTTATGGGGACACTTTGTTGGGAGGGAATATATGTACATGAGAGATGTCCTCCATCTAAACGGAAAGGGGACAGCAGCTTTTTCAGAGAACCTGCTGCGATCTGTTGATAGTGGGACAGGATGCATTTATTTAAACTATATGCGCAGGGGGGATTCACAAAGAAGCCTGAAACTGGAGGCATATATAAAGATAGCACAAACAAATCAGCAAAGAATAGCCTGGAAAACTGTTTTGAAGCTGGATATAAATGCGTTTGTTTAAATGCAAAGAGCATAGTAAACACAACAAGTGAACTAAACATATGGTAGACGATATACTGACCGTCACATAATAGGTATAACTGAATTGTGGGTCAACGATATGCAGATTGCGAAGAAGCTGTTTGGGGTAACATAGTTACAGGAAACTCGACGTTAACGGTTGGGTTAGTTTATAGAAGTCCAAACATAAACACAGAAGAGAATGAGAAAGTACAAAACGCTATAAGGGAAGTTAGCAAACGAGGCTGTATTATTATGGGATATTTTAACCATGGCCATATAGAATGGAGATATCTACAGTTAACGAGGAGTGAGAGTAGTATGGAGGATACACACACACACTCGCCCCGCCCCTTTTTAGACCTAGGTACGTGCATAAAAAACGTCGATTTCAAAATCGGGATCCTACTTATAAAAAAAAGATCAAAGGCTTTTTGGTAACCTGAGTGGAATCGGGATCCTAGTTATAAAAAACGTGATTGATGGCCTGTCACTTTTTGTGACTGAAAAGCGCCCTCTAGTGGTTAATAACAACGTCCTAGTTACGGCGTCCTTAGTTACGGCGTCCCTAGTTACGGGATAACGCCATCTAGCGAATAATAATAGCGTCCCTAGTTACGTGATAATGCCATCTAGCGAATAATATAATAACAGCATCCCTAGTTACGATACGGGGGATATAGCAGAAACCAATGTGGTTATGTTAAAACCACCGTGGTTACGATAAAACCACCGTGGGTACGAATGCACTAAACCCAGTGTGTCGGGATCCTACTTAAAAAAAAAAGATCAAAGGCTTTTTGGTAACCTGAGTGGAATCGGGATCCTAGTTATAAAAAACGTGATTGATGGCCTGTCACTTTTTGTGACTGAAAAGCGCCCTCTAGTGGTTAATAACAACGTCCTAGTTACGGCGTCCTTAGTTACGGCGTCCCTAGTTACGGGATAACGCCATCTAGCGAATAATAATAGCGTCCCTAGTTACGTGATAATGCCATCTAGCGAATAATATAATAACAGCATCCCTAGTTACGATACGGGGATATAGCAGAAACCAATGTGGTTATGTTAAAACCACCGTGGTTACGATAAAACCACCGTGGGTACGAATGCACTAAACCCAGTGTGAACGAGATTAGCCGCTGTACCCTGGATAGGGCGGTAGTGGTGAAAGTTGAGACGCGGCCGGTCGGCCTAGATATGGGCGGCTGAAAATAGATCTAAGGCTGGGACTTTGTTAGCCGGATTTGTAATGATGCTGAAATAAACTGGTTGGCTTTGTGGAAACAGCGCTTATGCATGCGTTTAAAAAGCGATAATCAGCGGCTTGGTTTATCGAGGTAGCGGAGTGTTAAGCGGTGGACAAATGGATGCGGAATGACGGTATGTTTATTATGCTAGCAAAACGAAACGAGTGGGATATATAATTTAAAAAAAGCTGTAAGCAACGGTAAGTACTTATAGGTAATAGAAAACGAGTGAACGTGAACGGTGTAATTTATTCAGGGACAGCACGACGGTGGCGTGAAATCGGCGGTGTGCTGTCGGAGTGTCCCAAGCACGGTAGTCGCGCAGCTCGCATACGAGCTGCATTACGGCGACGTTGCAACGCTGTAGATGGATCTATTGGTGTTAATGATGGCTCATTAAAGCCATGTCTTTCGAATAGTTCATCGACGGGTGGGGGCGTGTACCACGATCCATTTGCCCCGAGTATGGTGAAGGAAGTCATGAGGCCGTCGGGCTGATCGACTGTGGTCGGGCTGGCTATGTTAGGGTCGCTCCAGTCGGCCTCCGTCAACTCCGGCGCTTATGTAAGCCCGTATATAACCACAACGGTTATAGCGGCGCTGCGCTCTAAACCCATTGTGTGAAAATAACCCCGCTGTACCCTATGTAGCAGCAGCGGCGTGCGCTCGCAGCAGCAGCAGCAGCAGCAGCAGCCATGACCTATGATCCGGCGGTCTAGTTTCTAAATATAACCATGCGACTAGCCGACTCTGTAACGGCGTTAATTTCAGCCGTGGCGCTATCAAAACGAAACGAATTCCATGCATGCATTTAGCGTTTAAAAGCTGTACTCAGCGGCCTGTTAAAGCAGGATGGTTATATTCGGTGGATAGACGAATGGACGCAAAATGGTGTAAGTTATGTTTTATTAATAGAAGTCACGGTGGCGTGAGCCAGGTCTGCGTAATGTTTGCTTGAGAGCCTCGTCCCTGTCGTAACCGAGCGGCGCGTGAGTTGTCCCCGTCAAACTGCCGTTGTAGCATTTGTTGAGCGACTGGCTGGAATTAACGGCAAGTTTTCACACGACATACAGGTTTGTTGTAGAGTGTTGTGTGTAGGCAGGTTCCTTTCCACGTCGAGGCAGGTGGATTCTGTGAAATAATGCATATGAATAATGAGGAGTTTCCCAAGAACTAAATCACTGTTATTAATATAAAAGTAAAATAATAAAGAATAGTTTAATACAAGAATAGCATATAAATAATATAAAAAGTAATTAATATAAAATTTACCGATAGGATAAAAGACGAAATACCGCTGTACTAAATAAAATAAATAAAATAAAACTTACCGCTGTTCTTTGCATATGAATAATGGAGGAGAACTAAATCACTGTTATTAATATAAGAGGAGAACTAAAGCAATAATTAATCAAGAATAGTAATTAATAAAGAATAGTATATTATTAATATAAAAGTAATTAATAAAGAATATAAAACTTACGGATAGGCTAAAAGACGACTTAACGCTCTACTAAATAAATAAAATAAAATAAAACTTACCGCTGATCTTTCGTGGAAGGTTGCTCAGACGTTGTGCTGGCGGTAGCCATGATTGAATGAAAATGAGCAACGACCGTTGCATGCATGCATTATTTCCTAAAGACATTTATGCGTTAAGCGCGCATGCGCGAAAATGTTAAGCGCGCATGCGCAAAAGTGAAGTAAAACATTGAAGGCAAAGAGATCAAAATGACAATAAACGAACGTTTAAATCATAAAATGAACCGTTGTATACGCTTAGTTAGGGATCAGGCATATTGTGGAGTATTAATAATAGAGAAATTCGATGTGAAAGTCACATTTGACAACGAACGCGCTAACGTGAACGTCGAATTTTTTTCTTGGCAATAACTGAAACCGGATGGTAACGCAAGCCAGCTGTGGCGCGCGTGACGCTAATGGGGGTAGCTTATCACGATCGGAATGTGAAGCTAGAACAATGCCATTTCAAAAACGATACACGAACTATAAAAGCATGAATTGAAGCGTTGTTTAGGATCAGTGGAGAGTAGGGATCTGTGTAGTGCCATTATATTATAGAAAATCGATGTAAATAACGTTTGTGAACGAAAAGCACTACATGACCGTTCATTTTTTTTTTTTTTTTTTCTTTCCGAAAGCAAAGACATCCGAGACTAGTCAGTTATGCGATTAGTAGGATCTGCTTTGTGCTGTAGGGGTGCGTGCGTAGCGATAACGAGTTGGACGTTATCATCGAGGAGGCGTACCACACATCGAACCGCCGACGTACGAGAGTCTGTACACGGTGTCGCCAACACCGCCGGAAGTGATACAACGTCAAGTCATCGCGTCGGGTCGGGGTCAGTTGGCCTTCCGCTATGAGCGGCACGCGATGTCCCCCCTCGCCGAACACCTCAGTGAGATGATTCTGGAGAGGGCGCGCGATCGATGCGGCGCTGTATCTGGTCCAGTTCGTTTCGGACTGGCTGCTAGGCACGGACTGGCGCGACTACATCAACCGCGCTCTGCTGGAGTCGACCGTCCATACGTACATTCAGCGCAGGAGCGGACTCGAATAGAACATTATGCTTGCTTTGTTTGCTATAACATTGGTTAAAAATAAAAGCCGTTGTTTTGAATGTTGTACTACGATGGCGACGCTTAATAAAACGTTGAAAATGTACTTTCCGTTCGACAGTCCCACACAGCTCCCCGAAAGTGCCACACAATTTCCTGACAGTCCCACACAGCTCCTTGACAGTAACACACCGCTCCCCGGCAGTACGTCTAACTTGTTACATGTTTGCCTTCCGTACATGGTCCAGCTTGTTACACGTCTACCTTCCATACATGTACTAGCTTTTTTAATTATTTGCTATCCATACATGGTCTAGCTTGTTACATGTTTGCCTTCCATACACGGACTAGCTTGTTACATGTTTACCTTCCATACACGGTCTGGCTTGTTACATGTCTACCTTCCATACATGGTCTAGCTTCTTACATGTCTGCCTTTCATACATGGTCTAGCCTGTTACATGTCTGCCTTCCGTACATGGACTAGCTTGTTACATGTTGGCCTTCCGTACATGGGCTAGCTTGTTACATGTTTGCCTTACGTACATGGACTAGCTTGTTACATGTGTGCCTTCCATACACGAACAAGCTTGTTACATGTTTGCCTTACGTACATGGACTAACTTGTTACATGTTTGCCTTCCATACACGGACTAGCTTGTTACATGTTTGCCTTACATACATGGACTAGCTTGTTACATGTTTACCTTCCATACATGGTCTAGCTTGTTACAGGTCTGCCTTTCATACATGGTCTAGCTTGATACATGTTTCCCTTCCGTACATGGACAAGCTTGTTACATGTTTACCTTCCATACACGGACTAGCTTGTTACATGTTTACCTTCCATACACGGACTAGCTTGTTACATGTTTGCCTTCCATACACGGACTAGCTTGTTACATGTTTGCCTTCCGTACATGGTCTGGCTTGTTACATGTCTGTCTTCCATACATGGTCTAGCTTGCTACATGTTTCCCTTCCATACATGGTCTAACTTGTGACATGTTTGCCTTCCATACATGGTCTAGCTTGTTACATGTTTGCCTTCCATACACGGACTAGCTTGTTACATATTTGCATTCCATACATGATCTAGCTTGTTACATGTCTACCTTCCATATATGGTCTAGCTTGTTACATGTCTGCCTTCCGTACATGGACTAGGTTCCCTGACAGTCCCACACAGCTTCCGACAGTCACACGCAGTTCCCTGACAGTCCCACACAGCTCCATGACAGTCCCACACAGTTTCCGACAGTCCCACACAGCTTCCCGACAGTCTCATACAGCTTCCGACAGTCCCACACAGCTCCATGACATTTATTTTATTTAGGTCTTATTATTTAGCAATAGACCGGTAAGTTGCCTTTTACACGAGTCCTATTAATTATCTTTATTAATTAATAAGAACCTCATTAGTCATGTTTTGATTTAATTTGGGAACCTCCTCATTAGTCACAGCGATAGAGCGATAGGTTCTGGCAGTCCCACACAGCTCCATGACAGTCCCACCCAGTTTCCGACAGTCCCACACAGCTCCATAACAGTATTACACAGCTTCCTGACAGTCCCACACAGTTCCTGGCAGTCCCACACAGCTCCCCGACAGTCACACGCAGTTCCCTGACAGTCCCACACAGTTCCGGTCAGTCCCACACAGCTCCCCGACAGTCTCAAACAGCTCCCTGAAAGTACCACACAATTCCCTGACAGTCCCACACAGTTCCCTTACAGTCACACACAGCTCCCTGTCAGTTCCACACAGCTCCCTGACAGTCCCACACAACTCCCTGACAGTCTCACACAGTTCCGCCTGATAGTCCCAAAACTCCCGACAGTCCCACACAGCTCCCTGACAGTCACACACAGCTCCCCGGCAGTACCACACAGTTCCTGGCAGTCCCACACAGCTCCATGACATTTATTTTATTTAGTTCTTATTATTTAGCAATAGACCGGTAAGTTGCCTTTTACACGAGTCCTATTAATTATCTTTATTAATTAATAAGAACCTCATTAGTCATGTTTTGATTTAATTTGGGAACCTCCTCATTAGTCACAGCGATAGAGCGGTAGGTTCTGGCAGTCCCACACAGCTCCATGACAGTCCCACCATACACTTCCCGACAGTCCCACACAGATTCCCGACAGTCCCACACAGCTCCCTGGCTACATGTCTCCCTTCCATACATGGTCTAACTTGTGACATGTTTGCCTTCCATACATGGTCTAGCTTGTTACATGTTTGCCTTCCATACACGGACTAGGTTGTTACATATTTGCCTTCCATACATGAACTAGCTTGTTACATGTATACCTTCCATATATGGTCTAGCTTGTTACATGTTTGCCTTTCATACATGGTCTAGCCTGTTACATGTCTGCCTTCCGTACATGGACTAGGTTGTTACAGCTCCCTGACAGTCCCACACAGTTACCCGACAGACACACAAACTCCTGACTGACAGTGCCACACAGCTCCCTGACAGTCTCACACAGCTCCCTGACAGTACCACGCAGTTCCTCGTCAGTCCCATACAGGGGTTCTGTATGTATGTATGTATGTAGGAGCCGTCGCACCACGGCGCCGATACTCGTCTAACTCGTATCTTATTATTTAGCAATAGACCGGTAAGTTGCCTTTTACACGAGTCCTATTAATTATCTTTATTAATTAATAAGAACCTCATTAGTCATGTTTTGATTTAATTTGGGAGCCTCCTCATTAGTCACAGCGATAGAGCGGTAGGTTCTGGCAGTCCCACACAGCTCCATGACAGTCCCATACACTTCCCGACAGTCCCACACAGCTTCCCGACAGTCCCACACAGCTCCCTGGCTACATGTCTCCCTTCCATACATGGTCTAACTTGTGACATGTTTGCCTTCCATACATGGTCTAGCTTGTTACATGTTTGCCTTCCATACACGGACTAGGTTGTTACATATTTGCCTTCCATACATGAACTAGCTTGTTACATGTATACCTTCCATATATGGTCTAGCTTGTTACATGTTTGCCTTTCATACATGGTCTAGCCTGTTACATGTCTGCCTTCCGTACATGGACTAGGTTGTTACAACTCCCTGACAGTCCCACACAGTTACCCGACAGACACACAAACTCCTGACTGACAGTGCCACACAGCTCCCTGACAGTCTCACACAGCTCCCTGACAGTACCACGCAGTTCCTCGTCAGTCCCATACAGGGGTTCTGTATGTATGTATGTATGTATGTAGGAGCCGTCGCACCACGGCGCCGATACTCGTCTAACTCGTATAACTAACTAACTAACTCGTCTAACTCGTAGGGGGGTGGCGGGGGGTTCTGTATGTATGTAGGTATGTAGGTATGTAGGGTAATAAAAACATACAATTGTTTTCAGACTGACAGGAACTGTGTGGGATTGCCAGGAAGATGTGTAATACTGTTATGGAGCTGTGTGGGACTGTCAGGCGGAGCTGTGTGAGACTGTCAGGGAGTTGTGTGGGACTGTCAGGGAGCTGTGTGGGACTGACAGGGAACGAACTATGTGGTACTGTCAGGGAGCTGTGTGTGACTGTAAGGGAACTGTATGGGACTGTCAGGAGCTGTGTGTGATGGTCAGGAGCTGTGTGGGACTGTCAGGGAGCTGTGTGGGACTGTTAGGGAATTGTGTGGTACTGCCGGGGAGCTGTGTGTGACTGTCAGGGAGCTGTGTGGGACTGCGCGCTTTTACGTGTATAGTAGTAGTAATAAAGTATGTTTTTATTACCCTACATACCTACATACCTACATACATACAGAACCCCCCGCCACCCCCCTACGAGTTAGACGAGTTAGTTAGTTAGTTATACGAGTTAGACGAGTATCGGCGCCGTGGTGCGACGGCTCCTACATACATACATACATACATACAGAACCCCTGTATGGGACTGACGAGGAACTGCGTGGTACTGTCAGGGAGCTGTGTGAGACTGTCAGGGAGCTGTGTGGCACTGTCAGTCGGGAGTTTTGGGACTATCAGGCGGAACTGTGTGAGACTGTCAGGGAGTTGTGTGGGACTGTCAGGGAGCTGTGTGGAACTGACAGGGAGCTGTGTGTGACTGTAAGGGAACTGTGTGGGACTGTCAGGGAATTGTGTGGTACTTTCAGGGAGCTGTGTAATACTGTTATGGAGCTGTGTGGGACTGTCGGAAACTGGGTGGGACTGTCATGGAGCTGTGTGGGACTGCCAGAACCTATCGCTCTATCGCTGTGACTAATGAGGAGGTTCCCAAATTAAATGAAAACATGACTAATGAGGTTCTTATTAATTAATAAAGATAATTAATAGGACTCGTGTAAAAGGCAACTTACCGGTCTATTGCTAAATAATAAGACCTAAATAAAATAAATGTCATGGAGCTGTGTGGGACTGTCGGAAGCTGTATGAGACTGTCGGGAAGCTGTGTGGGACTGTCGGAAACTGTGTGGGACTGTCATGGAGCTGTGTGGGACTGTCAGGGAACTGCGTGTGACTGTCGGAAGCTGTGTGGGACTGTCAGGGAACCTAGTCCATGTACGGAAGGCAGACATGTAACAAGCTAGACCATATATGGAAGGTAGACATGTAACAAGCTAGATCATGTATGGAATGCAAATATGTAACAAGCTAGTCCGTGTATGGAAGGCAAACATGTAACAAGCTAGACCATGTATGGAAGGCAAACATGTCACAAGTTAGACCATGTATGGAAGGGAAACATGTAGCAAGCTAGACCATGTATGGAAGACAGACATGTAACAAGCCAGACCATGTACGGAAGGCAAACATGTAACAAGCTAGTCCGTGTATGGAAGGCAAACATGTAACAAGCTAGTCCGTGTATGGAAGGTAAACATGTAACAAGCTAGTCCGTGTATGGAAGGTAAACATGTAACAAGCTTGTCCATGTACGGAAGGGAAACATGTATCAAGCTAGACCATGTATGAAAGGCAGACCTGTAACAAGCTAGACCATGTATGGAAGGTAAACATGTAACAAGCTAGTCCATGTATGTAAGGCAAACATGTAACAAGCTAGTCCGTGTATGGAAGGCAAACATGTAACAAGTTAGTCCATGTACGTAAGGCAAACATGTAACAAGCTTGTTCGTGTATGGAAGGCACACATGTAACAAGCTAGTCCATGTACGTAAGGCAAACATGTAACAAGCTAGCCCATGTACGGAAGGCCAACATGTAACAAGCTAGTCCATGTACGGAAGGCAGACATGTAACAGGCTAGACCATGTATGAAAGGCAGACATGTAAGAAGCTAGACCATGTATGGAAGGTAGACATGTAACAAGCCAGACCGTGTATGGAAGGTAAACATGTAACAAGCTAGTCCGTGTATGGAAGGCAAACATGTAACAAGCTAGACCATGTATGGATAGCAAATAATTAAAAAAGCTAGTACATGTATGGAAGGTAGACGTGTAACAAGCTGGACCATGTACGGAAGGCAAACATGTAACAAGTTAGACGTACTGCCGGGGAGCGGTGTGTTACTGTCAAGGAGCTGTGTGGGACTGTCAGGAAATTGTGTGGCACTTTCGGGGAGCTGTGTGGGACTGTCGAACGGAAAGTACATTTTCAACGTTTTATTAAGCGTCGCCATCGTAGTACAACATTCAAAACAACGGCTTTTATTTTTAACCAATGTTATAGCAAACAAAGCAAGCATAATGTTCTATTCGAGTCCGCTCCTGCGCTGAATGTACGTATGGACGGTCGACTCCAGCAGAGCGCGGTTGATGTAGTCGCGCCAGTCCGTGCCTAGCAGCCAGTCCGAAACGAACTGGACCAGATACAGCGCCGCATCGATCGCGCGCCCTCTCCAGAATCATCTCACTGAGTTGTTCGGCGAGGGGGGACATCGCGTGCCGCTCATAGCGGAAGGCCAACTGACCCCGACCCGACGCGATGACTTGACGTTGTATCACTTCCGGCGGTGTTGGCGACACCGTGTACAGACTCTCGTACGTCGGCGGTTCGATGTGTGGTACGCCTCCTCGATGATAACGTCCAACTCGTTATCGCTACGCACGCACCCCTACAGCACAAAGCAGATCCTACTAATCGCCTAACGCATAACTGACTAGTCTCGGATGTCTTTGCTTTCGGAAAGAAAAAAAAAAAAAAAAAATGAACGGTCATGTAGTGCTTTTCGTTCACAAACGTTATTTACATCGATTTTCTATAATATAATGGCACTACACAGATCCCTACTCTCCACTGATCCTAAACAACGCTTCAATTCATGCTTTTATAGTTCGTGTATCGTTTTTGAAATGGCATTGTTCTAGCTTCACATTCCGATCGTGATAAGCTACCCCCATTAGCGTCACGCGCGCCACAGCTGGCTTGCGTTACCATCCGGTTTCAGTTATTGCCAAGAAAAAAATTCGACGTTCACGTTAGCGCGTTCGTTGTCAAATGTGACTTTCACATCGAATTTCTCTATTATTAATACTCCACAATATGCCTGATCCCTAACTAAGCGTATACAACGGTTCATTTTATGATTTAAACGTTCGTTTATTGTCATTTTGATCTCTTTGCCTTCAATGTTTTACTTCACTTTTGCGCATGGGCGCTTAACATTTTCGCGCATGCGCGCTTAACGCATAAATGTCTTTAGGAAATAATGCATGCATGCAACGGTCGTTGCTCATTTTCATTCAATCATGGCTACCGCCAGCACAACGTCTGAGCAACCTTCCACGAAAGATCAGCGGTAAGTTTTATTTTATTTTATTTATTTAGTAGAGCGTTAAGTCGTCTTTTAGCCTATCCGTAAGTTTTATATTCTTTATTAATTACTTTTATATTAATAATATACTATTCTTTATTAATTACTATTCTTGATTAATTATTGCTTTAGTTCTCCTCTTATATTAATAACAGTGATTTAGTTCTCCTCCATTATTCATATGCAAAGAACAGCGGTAAGTTTTATTTTATTTATTTTATTTAGTACAGCGGTATTTCGTCTTTTATCCTATCGGTAAATTTTATATTAATTACTTTTTATATTATTTATATGCTATTCTTGTATTAAACTATTCTTTATTATTTTACTTTTATATTAATAACAGTGATTTAGTTCTTGGGAAACTCCTCATTATTCATATGCATTATTTCACAGAATCCACCTGCCTCGACGTGGAAAGGAACCTGCCTACACACAACACTCTACAACAAACCTGTATGTCGTGTGAAAACTTGCCGTTAATTCCAGCCAGTCGCTCAACAAATGCTACAACGGCAGTTTGACGGGGACAACTCACGCGCCGCTCGGTTACGACAGGGACGAGGCTCTCAAGCAAACATTACGCAGACCTGGCTCACGCCACCGTGACTTCTATTAATAAAACATAACTTACACCATTTTGCGTCCATTCGTCTATCCACCGAATATAACCATCCTGCTTTAACAGGCCGCTGAGTACAGCTTTTAAACGCTAAATGCATGCATGGAATTCGTTTCGTTTTGATAGCGCCACGGCTGAAATTAACGCCGTTACAGAGTCGGCTAGTCGCATGGTTATATTTAGAAACTAGACCGCCGGATCATAGGTCATGGCTGCTGCTGCTGCTGCTGCTGCTGCTGCGAGCGCACGCCGCTGCTGCTACATAGGGTACAGCGGGGTTATTTTCACACAATGGGTTTAGAGCGCAGCGCCGCTATAACCGTTGTGGTTATATACGGGCTTACATAAGCGCCGGAGTTGACGGAGGCCGACTGGAGCGACCCTAACATAGCCAGCCCGACCACAGTCGATCAGCCCGACGGCCTCATGACTTCCTTCACCATACTCGGGGCAAATGGATCGTGGTACACGCCCCCACCCGTCGATGAACTATTCGAAAGACATGGCTTTAATGAGCCATCATTAACACCAATAGATCCATCTACAGCGTTGCAACGTCGCCGTAATGCAGCTCGTATGCGAGCTGCGCGACTACCGTGCTTGGGACACTCCGACAGCACACCGCCGATTTCACGCCACCGTCGTGCTGTCCCTGAATAAATTACACCGTTCACGTTCACTCGTTTTCTATTACCTATAAGTACTTACCGTTGCTTACAGCTTTTTTTAAATTATATATCCCACTCGTTTCGTTTTGCTAGCATAATAAACATACCGTCATTCCGCATCCATTTGTCCACCGCTTAACACTCCGCTACCTCGATAAACCAAGCCGCTGATTATCGCTTTTTAAACGCATGCATAAGCGCTGTTTCCACAAAGCCAACCAGTTTATTTCAGCATCATTACAAATCCGGCTAACAAAGTCCCAGCCGTAGATCTATTTTCAGCCGCCCATATCTAGGCCGACCGGCCGCGTCTCAACTTTCACCACTACCGCCCTATCCAGGGTACAGCGGCTAATCTCGTTCACACTGGGTTTAGTGCATTCGTACCCACGGTGGTTTTATCGTAACCACGGTGGTTTTAACATAACCACATTGGTTTCTGCTATATCCCCGTATCGTAACTAGGGATGCTGTTATTATATTATTCGCTAGATGGCATTATCACGTAACTAGGGACGCTATTATTATTCGCTAGATGGCGTTATCCCGTAACTAGGGACGCCGTAACTAGGGACGCCGTAACTAAGGACGCCGTAACTAGGACGTTGTTATTAACCACTAGAGGGCGCTTTTCAGTCACAAAAAGTGACAGGCCATCAATCACGTTTTTTATAACTAGGATCCCGATTCCACTCAGGTTACCAAAAAGCCTTTGATCTTTTTTTTATAAGTAGGATCCCGACACACTGGGTTTAGTGCATTCGTACCCACGGTGGTTTTATCGTAACCACGGTGGTTTTAACATAACCACATTGGTTTCTGCTATATCCCCCGTATCGTAACTAGGGATGCTGTTATTATATTATTCGCTAGATGGCATTATCACGTAACTAGGGACGCTATTATTATTCGCTAGATGGCGTTATCCCGTAACTAGGGACGCCGTAACTAAGGACGCCGTAACTAGGACGTTGTTATTAACCACTAGAGGGCGCTTTTCAGTCACAAAAAGTGACAGGCCATCAATCACGTTTTTTATAACTAGGATCCCGATTCCACTCAGGTTACCAAAAAGCCTTTGATCTTTTTTTTATAAGTAGGATCCCGATTTTGAAATCGACGTTTTTTATGCACGTACCTAGGTCTAAAAAGGGGCGGGGCGAGTGTGTGTGTATCCTCCATACTACTAGTGAGGAACACAAGTTTTTTGTTTTGGTACAAGACAGTTTCCTTTCTCAACATGTGCTAGAGCCAACCAGGACTGAGAATGTGTTAGACATAATTTTTTCCTCACATAATTAATTAATTGACACTGTCAGATTATTTGAGTCACTGGGAAGTAGTGATCACAACCAGATATATTTTACCATCAAAGTAAAATTAGAAAGGAATAATAAAAATCAGTACAGGAGAAACTTCGACAAAGGAAGATATAAGGACATGAGGAAATAGTTAACAAAGATAGACAGGGATAAATTCTTAAGTATAAGGCAGCAACATCATGCTGGGATATCTTAAGGAGAGAAATTGAGTGCATCAGTAGTACCTTGGTCCATCTGAAGGGGTATCTCCGGGGGGAGGCAGGGGCTCCCATGGTGAAATTATCAGATGGCGCCTGTGTCCACGTGACCTAGCTCCCCCTAGTGGAAATAAGTTTAATTAGTGGCGCCACCTGGCGGGGCTGCAGAGGTGTGAATGAGCGTGTTACGCACACGAAGGTGACGGGGTAAGCGTCTATCTGGAGAGCGAGTAGTACTTCTTTGGGTACGATCCCACGTACGATGGCATGGGCGAGGGCGAGTAGGCGAACGAGCTGCAGGGTTTCCATCAGTAGTCGTAGATGATGTTGCGACTCTTGTCGATCTCCAGCACGGTCTCGAACTCGGCGTAGGCGATGACGTTCACAGTGGTCGTCAGCGCGTCGCGGAAATGAATCTCGATGACCAGGTTGCCGTTTTGTACCAGATGGAAGCAGCACTCGTCGCACGCATCGAGGCTGAGGTCCAAGCCGAAGAAGGTGTAGCCGTGTCGGAAGTCGGTGCGAGACAATCCGTTGCCTTCGTCCTGCCACGCCTTACCCGTCGAGGTGAACAGGTTGTGGTAGCACCTGACAAAGAGGTCGTCGTCGAAATTGGGCTGGAAAGGTTTGGAGGGTATCTGTCGTCCGTCGACGTACATGGCGAGGAAGTTGATGTGGTTGTTTTTTGCGTGAAAGGGATTTCTGGCGTAGCTTCCGTTGTAGGCGTCGTTATCGATGCAGCACAGCACGAGACGTTTCGGAAGAGTGCCAAGAAAGAGATTCTCGTGCGTGTGCGAGCGGGTACCTGTGAGAATGGAGTAGACCTTGCAGTCGACGGGTCCCATCGGATAACTGGCGGTGGTTTTTTCGAGGGCTTTGATGTGAGCCATCTGCACGCCCGGATTCAGGGTGGCCTTCTTGACGAACAGTGTAGCGTTGACGATCTTTATCTTGTAGTCGGGGTTGGTGCCGCCGGCCATGAGCGCGAACGAATCCTTGCTGCGTAGCAGACGTATTTTGACCTCGACGCCGTTGATGAGTAATTTATTCTGTAGGAACAGGTCCACGTGGAGACGACCCACCATGTCGACGACGCTACTCTGGACGATCATGTTGCGTCTGGTGACGAACCCCGCGCTGACTGCATCGCCGGCATCTATTTCGACGGCTTCCATACGATTGGCCGTGTCCTTGTGCCACATCTGACTCGTCAGTTGCGTCTCCTTGGCATCGTCGCCGTAATTGAGCAGCATCTCTATGTAGGCGTGGTACGGTTACGTGTTGGTCGAGGGAGTCACGAGCGTTCCGTTCAGGTAGACGTCGACCTGACTGAATAGCAGTAGTTATGTTGGTGGTCCAACGCGGGTGGTTAGCGCGGTGAAAGTGGAAAGTCAAGTACCCGGATGTAGGTCAAAGATCAAGTACCCGGATGTAGTCAAGTGGCGTCATCTGACGGATAGGTCGTGAACTAAAACAGCGCCACCCGGTGAAATTTTGTATTAACTAAAATAGCGCCAACTGGCGAATAAGTCTTGAACTAAATACGGGTCCTGCCTAAATTGTAGCGTCTTATTTATGAAAACTGGCGCCCCTTGGTGGAAAGGTTACGAACTGAAAGAGAAGTTGTGCGAGTGCAAACGTACCCGAATGTAGGTCAAGGTCAAGTACCCGGATATAGGTCAACGGCAAATGTCAAGCAGCGCCACCTGGTGGATAAGTCGTGAACTAAATACGGATCCTACCTAAATTGGTGCGTCTTATTTATGAAAATTGGCGCCCCTTGGTGGAAAGGTTACGAACTGAAAGAGAAGTACAAATAACTCCCCCTGACGGATGTCAGTGAAACAAATATCGATACTGCTTAAATTCGTATCTCTTGTTTCTTTTTTCTCTTTTTATTATAAAAATAGGTCAAAGACGTCATTATATATGTCAAAGACGTCATTAAATTGGTCATTGCGCATGCCCAATGGTGTCGTTTCTTATATGTTATAGGCTGTGGACCATTTTTCAGGTATAGCGCCCCCGTTTCACCGCAGCGTATACATTTATAACTATAAAATAGGTCCAAACCTGACGAATCGGTAGAGAACTAGCCAAATAAGTCAAATTATGTGATTTCTGGTTACCATACAGATCTACGACCTTCCCCTCACCCTGTTTGTAAATTTGCCTATCAATGTCTCTTAGTACCAGCATACGTCGACTGCTTCCTATATTATCAAATAGGTGTTTGTCAATTTTTGTGTACTATTTCGTCTCTGTCATCAGCTGCGGCAATCAAACCAAACAGCAATGATCCACTCTACAGTCTTTACCTATAATGTCTACGCTGAAGTCCGTGTTCGTTCGGCACGCCCACGTGACCTTTAAAGGGTTGAACTAAATATATGAGTACTGCCAAAATTCGTCTCTTGCGCGCTTGCGTGCAATTGAGCCCCCGACGGATAGATCATGAACTACAAACATCATCCCTGGCGGGACAAGTGTTGAACTAAATATATGAGTACTAACAAAATTTGTGTCTCTTGCGCGCTTGCGTGCAATGGAGCTCCCTGATGGATAGATTACGAACTACAAACATCATCCCTGGCGAACAATGGTGTATTTTCTTATATGTCATAGGTTGTCGACCATTTGTTTAGGTGTAGGCCTCTCCTAGCCTATACATTTACAACTTTAACATAAGTCCAAACCTGACGAATCGGTAGAGAACTAGTAAAATAAGTCAAATTATGTCATTTCTGGTTACCATACAGATATACGACCTTCCTATCGCCCTGTTTGTAAATGTTGTGTATCAATGTCTCTTATTACTTGCATACTCAAGTGTATAAATGCTAATAGGAACGTTTTTATCTTTATTCCGTTCTGTAGTGTTTAAAGGCGTTCTTCTTCGGTAAAACCTTTCAAACTTGCTTGTGTCGTAAAACTCCTAACCGGGCATCGGTAACTGAAAACGAACTCATAGATACAGACATAGATACATATAGAGACAGACATAGATATAAACATATATACTTACACAGAGACAGATATAGATACATACATAGAGACAGACATGGAGATATACATAGATACATACATAGAGACAGACGTAGAGATATACATAGATAATACATAGAGACATACATAGATACATACATAGAGACATATATAGATTTAGACAGAGATATACATAGACACATACATAGATGCATACATAGATACATACATAGAGGCATACATATACGGATGAGACATCACATAAGAGTACGGACGAGACAAGAGACTAGACAATGGACGATATATCACACGAGACTACAGACGAGATATCGCACGAGACTACGGATGAGACATCACATGAGACTACGGACGAGAACAAACGTACCAACACACTTTTAAACTAACAAACGTGCAAACTTGCACTGACAAACGTGTAAACAAACGTCCAAATACACTTTTTCACTCACGCAAGCCCTCACCCACTCACTCACTCACACAAGCCCTCATGCATTCACTCACACAAGCCCTCACGCATTCACTCACACCCTCACACAAGCCCTCACACAAGTCCTCACCCACTCACACACACAAACCCTCACGCACTCACTCACACAAGCCCTCACTCACTCACACAAGCCCTCACGCCCTCACTCACACAAGCCATCACCCAATATTTGAATTAACAAACGTCCAAACACTTTTTGACTCACACAAGCCCTCACTCACTCACTCACTCACTCACTCACTCACTCACTCACTCACTCACTCACTCACTCACTCACTCACTCACTCACTCACTCACTCACTCACTCACTCACTCACTCACTCACTCACTCACTCACACAAGCCCTCACCCACTCACTCACACAAACCCTTACCCACTCACTCACTCACAAAAGCCCTCACCCACTCACTCTCGCATGCCCTCACCCACTCACTCACCCACACAAGCCCTCACGCATTCACTCACTCACACAAGCCCTCACGCACTCACTCACACAAGCCCTCACGCATTCACACACTCATTCACTCGCTCACACAAGCCCTCACGCACTAACTCACACAAGCCCTCACTCACTCACACAAGCCGTCACCCAATATTTGTATTAACAAACGTCCATACACTCTTTTTCACTCACACAAGCCCTAACCTACTCACTCACTCACTCACACAAGCCATCACCCACGCACTCACTCACTCACTCACTCACTCACTCACTCACTCACTCACTCACTCACTCACTCACTCACTCACTCACTCACTCACTCACTCACTCACTCACTCACTCACTCACTCACACGAGCCCTCACTCACTCACACAAGCCCTCACGCATTCACTCACTCACTCACACAACCCCTCACTCACTCACTCACACAAGCTCTCACGCCCTCACTCACTCACTCGCTCACACAAGCCCTCACGCACTCACTCACTCACTCACTCACTCACTCACTCACTCACTCAAGCCTTCAACCAATATTTGAACCATAAACACCTGCATCATGAGCTCATCGACATCACCGTTCCAGTTTACAAATTGGAAGAGACATTTCTCACGTCTCTGTCCTCAGCGACAAGCTCGACATTCCTGTCTCCATCTCATGTGACCATGGAGTATACAAAGAAGAGGCGCTGGTTGATCCCCATGTTTTGGAAAACATTCAACCGCAGAGTCCTTCTCCGGCTAATCCTATCGAAACTGTCTTGCGACGACTCGATGACGAAATGGAAGATATATTAGAACCAAACGATATACATGTGAGGGAAAACGTCGTGTTGTATAACCAGGTGTTGAATCGGTACAACGATCTTTCCGACAAGCGTATGCAGGAACCCTTGCGTGTGACCATCGACAAAATTCCCAGTGAAGGGGAAAACAAACTACAATATGCTAACGAAAATGAAATCGTCGAAAAGGAGAGCATCGAAAATGAAATCATCGACAGTGTTCCAAAAACTATGAAGCAGAAAGCACGGCGACTCCTCAATAAAATGAAAGGTGCCGTAAGTTGGAACGATCGTGGCAAGATGATGTACAACAACAAGGCGGTTCCCGGAAGTAATATTGTGGACCTTGTGAATGACGTGTTGAGAAAACGGAAGTCTTTTGAACCAGTGGGATGGGAAACCTTCGCTCATGGTCTCAAGGATGTCAACACGCCAATGGATTTAGTTGGAACTCAAATCGTTGGCTTTTCATGCAGACAGCGTCCCTAGTAGAGGCTGCCATGATACTCAAGTAACTTCCGGTACGACGTCACTTCCGGCGTAGCGCACCCTAGTGGATAATCGGAGTACTACATTACATGACGGCGCCATCTAGCGGGTAAACTTATCTAATTAGGTTAGATAGAGAAAACAAGTTGGGGTTAATCTTGCGAAAATTTAAACAACCACCAATGTGGTTGTATACATTTTCTGAAAATGTTATGTTTTTGTCCCAAAGGGGCAAACATTAAATTTTCGCGAGATTAACCACAATTTTTTTTTCTATATCTAACCTAATTAGATATGTTTACCCGCTTGATGGCGCCGTCATGTAACGTAGTAACGTAGTCGCCGTGCTTTCTGCTTCATAGTTTTTGGAACACTGTCGATGATTTCATTTTCGATGCTCTCCTTTTCGACGATTTCATGTTCGTTAGCAGAGTGTACTTTGTTTTCCCCTTAACTGGGAATTTTGTCGATGGTCACACGCAAGGGTTCCCGCATGCGCATGTCGGAAAGATCGCTGTACCGATTCAACATCTGGTTATACAACACAACTTTTTCCCTCACATGTATATCGTTTGGTTCTAATATATCTTCCATTTCGTCATCGAGTCTGCAAGACAGTTTCGATATGATTAGCCGAAGGACTCTGTGGTTGAATGTTTTCCAAAATATGGGGATCAACCAGCGCCATCTTCTTTGTATGCTCCATGGTCACTTGAGATGAAGACAGGAATGTCGAGCTTGTTGCTGAGGCCAGAGACGTTGGTGTTATAGCGGGCCCCGAGACAAGTGAATCCAGTGACGTGGTGTTTGTCGATCTCCACCGTTAATGCGGACAATGTGCCGTTTCAAGTTGTCCCGACTTGAGAAATGTCTTTTGCAATTTGGACACTGGAACGGTGATGGTGTGGGCTTGTTGGCAGCCAGTAGAATAGTCGATGAGCTCATGATGCAGGTGTTTATGGTTCAAATATTGTGTGAAGTCTTGTGTGAGTGAGTGCGTGAGGGCTTATGTGAGTGAGTGAGTGAATGAGTGAGTGAGTGAGTGAGTGAGTGAGTGAGTGAGGGCTTGTGTGAGTGAGGGCTTGTGTGAGTGAGAGTGTGAGGATTTGTGTGAGTGAGCGAGTGGGTGAGGGCTTGTGTGAGTCGGTGCGTGAGGGCTTGTGTGAGTCAGTGAGGGAGGGTTTGTGTGAGTGAGTGAGTGGGTGAGGGCTTGTGTGAGTGAGTGGGTGAGGGCTTGTGTGAGTGAGTGAATGAGTAAATGAGTGGGTGAGGGCTTGTGTGAGTGAAAAAGTGTGTTTGGACGTTTTTTAATACAAATATTGGGTGATGGCTTGTATGAGTGAGTGAGTGAAAGCGTGAGGGCTTGTGTGAGTGAGTGAGTGGGCAAGGGCTTGTGTGAGTGAAAAAGTGTGTTTGGACATTTGTTAATTCAAATATTTGGTGAACGCTTGTGTGAGTGAGTGCGTGAGGGCTTGTGTGAGTGAGTGAATGAGTGAGTGAGTGAGGGCTTGTGTGAGTGAGTGTGTGAGGGCTTGTGTGAGTGGGTGCGTGAGGGCTTATGTGAGTGGGTGAGGGCTTGTGTGAGTGAGTGAGTGGGTGAGGGCTTGTGTTAGTGAGTGAGTGGGGGCTTGTGTGAGTGAGTGAGTGTGTGGGTGACAGCTTGGTGAGTGAGTGACTGAGTGATTGGGTGAGTGAATGAATGAGTGAGTGGGTGAGGGCTTGTGTGATTCAAAAAGTGTGTTTGGACGTTTGTTAATTCAAATATTGGGTGATGGCTTGTGTGAGTGAGTGCGTGAGGGCTTGTGTGAGTGAGTACGTGAGAGCTTGTGTGTGTGAGTGAGTGAGTGAGTGAGTGAGTGAGGGCTTGTGTGAGTGAGTGAGTGAGTGAGTGAGTGAGTGAGTGAGTGAGTGAGTGAGTGAGTGAGTGAGTGAGTGAGTGAGTGAGTGAGTGAGTGAGTGAGTGAGGGCTTGTGTGAGTGAGTTAGCGGGTGAGGGCTTGTGTGAGTGAAAAAGTGTGTTTGGACGTTTGTTTACACGTTTGTCAGTGCAAGTTTGCAAGGTTGTTAGTTTAAAAGTGTGTTGGTACGTTTGTTCTCGTCCGTAGTCTCATGTGATGTCTCATCCGTAGTCTCGTGCGATAACTCGTCTGTAGTCTCGTGTGATATCTCGTCCATTGTCTTGTCTCTTGCCTCGTCCGTACTCTTATGTGTTGTCTCATCCGTATATGTATGTCTCTATGTATGTATCTATATATGTATCTATGTAAGTGTCTATGTATGCATCTATGTCTGTATCAATGTATGTATCTATATATGTCTCTATATCTGTCTCTATGTATGTATCTATGTATGTCTCTATGTCTGTCTCTACGTATGTATCTATGTATGTATATATATATATCTCTATGTCTGCTCTATGTATGTATCTATGTCTGTATCTATGTATGTCTCTATGTCTGTATCTATGTATGTATCTATGTATGTCTCTATGTATGTATCTATGTATGTATATATGTATATCTCTATGCATATATCTATGTATATCTCTATGTATGTCTCTATGTCTGAATCTATGTATGTCTCTATGTATGCGTCTATGCATGTCTCTATGTATGTATCTATGTATATCTCTATGTTTGTCTCTATGTATGTATATATGTATGTATCTACGTATGTATCTATGTATGTCTCTATGTCTGTCTCTATGTATCTATCTTCTCTACGTATGTATCTATGTATGTCTCTATGTATGTATCTATGTCTGTATCTATGTATGTATCTATGTATGTCTCTATGTCTGTCTCTTAGTAAGTATCTATGTCTTTCTCTATGTATGTATCAATGTATGTCTCTATGTATGTATGTATGTATGTATGTATGTATGTCTCTATGTATGTGTCTATGTATGTATCTATGTATGTATCTATATATATATATCTATGTCTGTCCCTATGTATGTATCTATGTCTGTCTCTATGTAAGTATCTATGTATATCTCTATGTCTGTCTCTATATGTATCTATGTCTGTATCTATGAGTTCGTTTTCAGTTACCGATGCCCGGTTAGACGTTTTACGACACAAGCAAGTTTGAAAGGTTTTACCGAAGAAGAACGCCTTTAAACACTACAGAACGGAATAAAGATAAAAACGTTCCTATTAGCATTTATACACTTGAGTATGCAAGTAATAAGAGACATTGATAGATAAAATGTACAAACAGAGCGATAGGAAGGTCGTATATCTGTATGGTAACCAGAAATGACATAATTTGACTTATTTTACTAGTTCTCTACCGATTCATCAGGTTTGGACCTATGTTAAAGTTGTAAATGTATAGGCTAGGAGAGGCCTACACCTAAACAAATGGTCGACAACCTATGACATATATGAAAAGACACCATTGTCCGCCAGGGATGATGTTTGTAGTTCGTGATCTTTCCGTCAGGGGGCTCCATTGCACACAAGCGCGCAAGAGACACGAATTTTGTCATGTCTATGTCTATATAATAATTGGCAAAAACCATACGGTCATTACGCCAATATATGGCGTAATGACCGTATGTCAGTACTCATATATTTATTTCAACCCTTTAAAGGTCACGTGGGCATGCCGAACGAACACGAGTAGACGTTATAGGTACAGACTTTAGAGTGGATCATTGATGTTTGGTTTGATTGCCGCAGCTGATGACAGAGACGAAATAGTGCACACAAATTGACAAACACCTATTTGCTAATATAGGAAGCACTCGACGTATGCTGGTAATAAGAGACATTGATAGACACAAATTTACAAACAGGGTGAGGGGAAGGTCGTAGATCTGTATGGTAACCAGAAGTGACATAATTTGACTAGTTCTCTACCGATTCGTCAGGTTTGGACCTATTGTATAGTTGTAAATGTATAGCCTACGGTGAAACTAGGGCGTTATACCTGAAAAATGGTCCACAACCTATAAAGTATCAAAAACGACACCATTGCGCATGCGCAATGACCAATTAAATGACGCCTTTGACCTATATAATAACGTCTTTGACCTATTTTTATAGTAAAAAGACAAAAAAGAAAGAAGAGACACGAATTTAAGCAGTATCGATATTTGGTTCACTGACATCCGTCAGGGGGAGTTATTTGTACTTCTCTATCAGTTCGTAACCTTTCCACCAAGGGGCGCCCATTTTCACAAATAAGACGCACCAATTTAGGCAGGACCCGTATTTAGTTCACGACCTATCCGCCAGGTGGCGCTACTTGACATTTGCCGTTGACCTACATCCGGGTACTTGACCATCCACTTCTACCGCGCTAACGCCTGTGACTCCCTCGACCAACACGTACCTGTACCGCGCCTACATAGAGACGCTGCTCAGTTACGTCGACGATGCCAAGGAGACGCAACTGACGAGTCAGATGTGGCACAAGGACACGGCAAATCGTATGGAAGCCCTCGAAATAGATGCCGGCGATGCAGCCAACGCGTTGTTCGTCACCAGACGCAACATGATCGTCCAGAGTCGCGTGGTTGACATGATGGGTCGTCTCCACGTGGACCTGTTCCTACAGAATAAATTCCTTATCAACGGCGTCGAGGTCAAGATACGTCTGGTACGCAGCAAGGATTCGTTCGCGCTCATGGCCGGCGGCGCCAACCCCGACTACAAGACAAAGATCGTCAACGCTACAGTGTTCTTCAAGAAGGCCACCCTGAATGCGGACGTGCAGATGGCTCACATCAAAGCCCTCGAGAAAACCACCGCCAAATATCCGATTCGACCCGTCGACTGCAAGGTCTACTCCATTCCCATAGGTACCCGCTCGCAAACGCACGAGGATCTCTTTCTTGGCACTCTTCCGAAACGTCTCGTGCTGTGCTGCATCGATAACGACTCATACAACGGAAGCTAAGGCAGAAATCTCTTTCACGCAAAAAACAACCACACCAACTTCCTTGCCATGTACGTCGACGGACGACAGATACCCTCCAAACCTTTCCAGCCCAATTTCGACGACGACCTCTTTGTTAGGTGCTACCACAACCTGTTCACCTCGACGGGTAAGGCGTGGCAGGACGAAGGCAACGGCTTTTCTCGCGCCGGCTTCCGACACGGCTACACCTTCTTCGGCTTGGACCTCAGCCCCGATGCGTGCGACGAGTGCTGCTTCCATCTGGTACAAAACGGCAACCTGCGCATCGAGATTAATTTCCGCGACGCGCTGACGACCACTGTAAACGTCATCGCCTACGCCGAGTTCGAGACCGTGCTGGAGATCGACAACGTCATCTACGACTACTGATGGAAACCCTGCAGCTTGTTCGCCTACTCACCCTCGATTTGCACGCCCATGCCATCGTACGTGGGATCGTACCCAAAGACATAGTACTCGCTCTCCAGATGGACGCTTACCCCGTCGCCTTCGAGTGCAACACGCATGACGCGGGTAAACCCGACGAACATTGAATAGTTCTCTATGTAGACGCCAAAGGTCGCGGTGAATACTTCTGCTCTTACGGCTTGGCGCCGCAACACATCGAGTTCCGTCGATGCTTGAATAAACATCGTGGACTCATAATTCAAAGAGACTGCAGAGTCCCGTGTCTAACGTTTGCGGAAAATACTGTGTTGCTTATCTGATGTTTCGTTGTCGTGGACTTCCCATGAAGGAATTCGTCAACGGTTTCGGCACTGATCTGGTAACAAACGATTGCCGTGTATTTGATTGGCTTAAACAACTGCAATTACCGTGTTTCATTAACGGACAGGTATCATCATCATCATCATTATATGATTCGAGCCTATGGCGCGGTGCTCACACACCTGTAAGCTCTCGGCCTCTGCCGCGGTGTTCACTCACCCGTAAGTCGTACTACCATCCTACGAGCCACTGGCGTGGTCGTCATGACCCCTAAGTTCACGACTTCTGTCGCGGTGTTCAGTCACCCGCAAGTCATGTCACATCGTCGTCCACTTGTCTTCGGTTAATAAAACACGGTTTCATGTCATACGTATGCTTGTATCTTTCGTCAATAAAATTCGTGTGCACTCGTATACTCTTGTGTTTCGTTAGTTGTTTCATACACGCGCATTGGTACACACATATCTCTAACCATAACATTCCGCCAGAGGTCGTAACACGCTCATTCACACCTCTGCAGCCGCCGCCAGGTGGCGCCACTAATTGCACTTCTTTCCAATAGGGGGAGCTAGGTCACGTGGACACAGGCGCCATCTTAGAATTTCACCATGGGTGCCCCTGCCCCCCCCCCCGGAGATACCCCTTCAGATGGACCAAGGTACTACTTCCATCATCGATAAGTTTGTTAAGAAACACTTATCGAAGAAGTCATTAAAAAAAAATAAGTACAAACAAATGATGTGGAAGTCATGTAAAAGCAATGAAAATGAGGAAGATTACAACTACAACACAAACCAGCTTGTAATATCAAACATGACAGTAAGAGTTTAATGCATATGTTCGAAGCAAACAGAACGTTCAGGATAAGGTCGGTCCTCTTAAAGATAGTGCTGGAAATATAATATCAGAGGGATTCTTAATGGCAGAAGACCTAAATGAGGAGGTCGAGATCATGCTTAACAAATATGTTATGTTTTTTTGAAGACATCACCATGAGAGTAGACGAGGGATCTCCAGTATATATTATCTACTTAATTTATCAGAAAGCTTTCGACAAAGTGCCACATCAAAAAATACTGCTTAAACTAAAGGCCAATGGCATAGGGGATGGAATAATTAACTGGATAGAAAAATGGTTAATTGACAGAAGACAACGGGTATTAGTTGATGGGGAGGCTTCAAATTGGCAATCGGATTTGAGTGGGGTACCACAGGGATCAGTACTGGGACCTATACTATTCTTAATATATATCAACTATTCGGACGATGGTATAACATGCAATGTGTTGAAATTTGCCGATGATACAAAAGTGTTTAGAAGGACTAAGCGTGATGGAGATAGACAGCTTTCAAATCAAATCAAATCATATTTATTTATACACCACATACCTCTACAAAGCAGATTCAGGGGTGTTTACAAACTAAAACATGATATAAGAATACATTAATGTAAATAATTTATTTACGTTGTCGTTATAATATTACAATGCATGGGTTACATATGCTAATACAACTACACATTTCCATTATTATGTTGGCCATATATAACATTAAGATGTACATGAATGTAAAAATACAATATATTACGAAAAAGTCTGATTAAAGAGAAATGTGTTCAGGTTTCTCCTAAAACATCCAGAGTCACGTTGCCTTCTTAGCTCTAGTGAACGAGAGTTCCAGAGTAGGACCTGCACATGAAAATGCGCGTCGGCCGTACCGTTCTAGGTTAACTCTAGGAACAACCTTGAGAAACTGGTCGGCCGAGCGCCGACCTGTCAAGATCATTTACAGGATGATCTTGACAGGTTGATAAAATGGTCTTAAAATGGCAGATGTTGTTCAATTTTGGGAAACGTAAATGCTTCCACACAGGATATGGGTACGAAGATGTACAATATACAATGGGGGTATTGTACTAAGTACTACTGTAAAAGAAAAGGACTTAGTGTTAACCATTAGTACTGATATGAAGGTTTTAGAGCAGTGCGGAATTGCAGCTTCAAAGGGAAATCAAATCTTTGGATTAATTAGGCGAAATATAGCGTACAAGGAAAAAGAACTAATAATACATACACAGACATAGATATGCTAGAAAGAGTACAGGGGAGAGCGACTAAAATGATACCAAAACTGAAGGATCTTAGTTATGAAAAAGGCCTAATAGAATGTGGCTTAACAAAATTAGAGACCAGGAGATAGAGAGGCGATCGGATAGAAGTATTTAAAATATTGAATGGTTATGAAAATATTCATAGAAATATTTTGTTCTCAGTTAAGAAAGACTAGAGGACATGAAGTTACATTAGTAAAGGAGCAGTGTAGATTAAATTTAAGAAAGTTCTCATTTTCACAAGGGACTGTAAATGAATGGAACATATTATCGGCTGATTATGTAGGTGCTAATAGCGTGAATATGTTTAAAAATAAAATTGACGCGTACCTCAGAAAGGCGGGATACACGTACATAAAAGGGGTTGGACTCTTGATAAGCCAAAAAGGCTCCTTTGTCCACCTGCCATCTAGAGTTAATTCTCTGGGTGGCAATCTTGTTAAATCTTGTTAAATCCAGCTGCACTTGTTACTAGTAGACCTAATTTCCTATTTCACAATATGGCTCTGAAGGATATCAAAACACAATTGCATAGAACGGATTGTGACTAGGTGTCTGCGGTTTTCTCACTCATTGGCGTATGTGATTGCTTTCCATTGGCTTCCTCACCAATATAATTTTAAAGATATGTACCATTACCTCAATAATTGTTAATTTTAATGATATGGGCCATTCTCACGAAACGTTTTCGTTTGGCATATGAAAATGAAATGCTGTACAGAAAAAATTGTTTGTCCCTGTCCAATGTTTAGATACGATAACAGAACATTGTGTCGCAAACGTGTTGGCATGTAATTGGTATAAAGATAGACAACCCGTCAATCAAGACAGATTGATTGCCGATAGTATAGCAGATGTGCTCGGAGAAAGACACACTGACAATGCTGACTGATTTCGTATAGTATTTACTGAGACATATAAAACGTGTTTCGACAATGAAAATCTCGCTTATCTTCGTTGAGTGCATACCGTGTTGTCAACTGTCGCTTGGTTTGTCGAGTGCGCGCCACGATTTATGTTGTCGACGAACATAACTAATAATAACAATGTTACTAATAACACCATCGAATAGTCTGAAAGTACCAGGCGAGTCACGTACACGGCCCAAATACTCAACTCATGGGCAACTTTGTTTCGAATCGCAATCGAACCATTTGTTGAACGTGTACGTATGTTCCCAATGGGCAGTCTTCACTTTGACATATTCGCATTTCCATGGGTCATGTGTAATACACTGGCCAGGATCAAAAGTATCCCTTGATTTGCCGTAACTCCGCAATGTCACGCACGGGGTATCTTTGAAGCACATTGAATCAAACGTGTACGGATCGACCCTAGGAAGGAGAGGAGAAATTATCATTTAAGCAGCAGCAGGTCTACCTGTATATAAATTATATACATTATATATATAAGCACTGATTACGAATACCACCATGTCTCTGAAAATCAAGTTAAATGTGGAGTTTGTTGGTTCCGTTATTAGGAATCAACCAGGGTGATCATTATTAACAGAATGTTTACTTAATTGGTTGTCTTGAATGTCGACAGCGCTGAACATCAAAAATCTTTAAGGTTTAAACCACACGTCGTCCGTTGTACTGCCAACACAATTGTTTATGATATGAACGTTTTGTTTACATTTCGTGGAAGAAACAATTGATAATTGCGAACAATATAAATATATGTGTGTATATATATATATATATATATACCTTCATTATATATATTCTAGTTTCAAAAACATTATTGATTTTATTTAAAAAGATGAGGCAACCTGCCTTTAATTTTCAGAAGAAACAAGCAAAACATAATATATTTACTGGTTTCGTTCGTTAGTTTCCTGCTTACGCATGTCCAGCACAATGTCATGTCTCGTCTCTTGGACATCTGAAGCCTGACGATGTTGTTAGCTCCGGCGTTTTTCTCGTTACCCGTTTTTACGTCCACGTCATAGTGGCACTCTCAAGTAGATTATAAAAACCGTCGCAACATTTAGTCACGTCGTCGCCCCAAAGAAATTTATATACTACCATTCTTTTTATAGTGTCGACCTACCGGTGGATTGACCGCCACTCACTTCAGGGAAGAGAAAGGCCCTCCAGTAAAAAACAAACTAAATAACTCAAAATAACTATCGTTGTTCTGAAGCACATTGCCAAATGGTACCTCAGAGGTCCAAGGAAGCGAATGAACTGAGAACGAGGCTAGTGGACGTCGACACCTCGGAGAAGATGCACTTACAATGACCCGAAGTTAGCGTTTTAATAAATCAGTTATTTATATAACGCAGACCTGCTTTATATATTAATATGTTAAAATCGGTGCATTCTGATAATACCTCCTGGTAGGCATCAAGGTCCAATAACCATTTTCGATATTCAATAGCTTCATTGTACCAATTGTCTCGAATCTAGCAAATGGCGACGTATACAAAACATCATAATCGACTTCTATTATACCACGTTAAACATTATTATCAACAACACTAAGCATCAATTTGGCTTTAACCTCAGCAAGTAATCAACATTAGTTAGGTCACTCACATGAAGATGGATATTGCAAATGGCAATGCGGACACACATTAGGAATATGAGAAGTGTAAAGGTGAAATTCGATTTACGGTTTCACTACGATAAGGACTACATCAAAAAATCCCATTCAGAAGTGCTTCAAAGACCGACCATTGTACTTGGGAACAAACATTCATTATTCACAGTGGGCGCAATTGATAGAACAGTTGTCGAAAGTGGCTCAAAATATGTTGTAGGCACACTGCTCGAAACGTTGTTGAGAAAGTATCGAAATGAGTGATATTTGGCTTGTTTTCCCATTGTGAGAAGAGACACGATGTGATGTTGTGACATATCCTTCTATATCACATTTATCATGGAAACCTAAAAGCAAATTTTTGTTACATATAAAACTAAAACTCGATTTAAGATTAAAATCGAGTTTATATTCACATAGTACTGTTTGTGAAACAGTTTCCTGTTACATATACACACACACACACACACACACACACACACACACACACACACACACACACACACACACACACACACACACATATATTGACAATACGGTTCTTTAAATATATGTTTGTTAGTCTGTGGACACATATCTCATTTAGTTTTGCATGTACGGGGCTGACATTTTGTATATGATCTAGAGGGCACATTTCGATAGTTCGTAGATTTATATTTGTTTCGAAATTCGGCTTATGATAAGGAGTTTGGGGGTCACGGTTTAAAATGGCACACGTTGCCGTACATTTTACATGTATGGGGCTGTAAGTTCGTTTGCGATCTGGCGGGCCCATCGGGGTAGTTCGTAGATTTAAATATATTTCGAAATTAGTCCGAGAGTGTGGATCTCAGGGGCCACATATACAAATGCCTTATTTCCCCGGGCGACGTTGGGTAACTTGGATAATAACTGGTAAACGAAATACTTTACGTTTCTTTTTAACGACGATCTTCTTCCCACAACACAACTGGCGATCGCACGATGAGCGGGAGAAGCGAGTGGCATACGGAGCACGTGCCCGAACAGATTCGATCTCCCCATTTGGACGGCTTCGCTGATGGAACGACATCGGCAACGATGGTCTAGTGCGTCGTTCGATATGCGGGGTGGCCGATGATCTGACGTAGTTAGTACGCATCAGATCTAGCTCTGACTTAATCCATACACACATATTGTATGTCAACATTGGCATAAAGAACGACGTGTCTATGATTGCCTGAAGCTACGATTCCATATGTACGGAAACGCGTGCGGAAATCCATGCGGAATGTGGAATACCTCTGTAGTGACGTCACTACTGGGAATTTCCTATCTGATTCGTGTGCGGATACGATTCGAATCGCTACACGGGGCGATTCAATTTGCCGGAGCCGCATCCGCACAACAAAACTCATCCGCCTATGCATGTTTGGAACTACTTATATTAATTTCCACCTGGCACTATATTCATTGTTTTGTCGCATGCCGCATGCCGCATCCGTACATATGGAATACTAGCTTCAATCACACTGTCTACAGCTTACGGAAGGCGATGTTGGCTAGCCGGTTTCGGCGTGCGATGTCTTCTTCACCGAGGAGCGACCCAAGCATGCATGCCATACGCCACTCTTCCTGGGTACGGCCCGTGTGTTGACTAACACTCGGATTTTGACGTGTTGATTCTTTAGTGACCACTCCGCAAAACACGCTAGCACCATGCGCTCGATCTCGCCCGTGAAAGAACGAGACGACCTGATGACGTCTGTGTTGTCAGCATACTCGACGTCCAGGTGCACGGTGGCGTCATCTGGTGGGTGCATCGGGAAGCGTGATCGAAGGTCGCGAAGTGTCGCTTCCAGGTACTCAGTGAATAACACTGGGTTGAGGCTCTCCACTTGCTGCGTGCCGATCCAAATCGCGAATGCGTGACAATCGCATGTAAGCAGGCGCGGCTCGAGCGAGGTGGCCACGAGTAGGAAGCGGATCATCCGCAGAGCCAATTTAACGAGGAATATTTGCAATATGTCCCCGACGGATGGTGTCGAAAGCACGATTCAGATCGATTAGTAAAAATTCGATCGACACGAGCTGACGCAGCGCTTTCGCACATAGCCAACAGCACCCGAACACTACGTTGGCCGTCCTATGTCCGCGTCGGAACCCCGATTGCGACGGTGACAGGTAGTCGTCAACATTCGACGCAATGACCGTGTCTTTCGGATTGCTGTTAGAAAAACTATAGGACGCTTACACAATCGTTAGTGGCCCTATCGGTTTGTCTAGCTTTCGTAGCAATATTAGCACACTTTCGTCTAGATCGAGCGGTTCAGTGTTTCATTGCATCGTTGAAGATGCTGGTGATCTTGTGTGCTAGCACGTTGCTAACAGGTCACCCGTGCACGACCGGTGTTCAGTTGGCCGATCGCTCGATTGAACTCTTCGGCGGTAATAGGGTCTGCATGTCATGACGGTCGTCCTGCGAAAGCAGGCAGCTCTTTTATGGCAGGGTCACTAAACTAGCGACTAAAGTGTTCGGTGACTCGCACGGTCAGTTCGGTTGCGTTGCAGATACTGAGTTCGGTATCATCGTGGGTAGCCAGTTTGAAGAGACGTTTCTTCATCATCTCACGAACGGCACGACAAATGTGTGCGCGATCGTGGAGACATTCAACTTCTGATGCAGGCTATATAGTCTCGCTGACATATCGTCGTGATTGTTTCGGTACAGAATGTGTAGGGTCGCATTGCGCTAGCAAATCTACGGATGACATCCAGGGTGTTCCGTACAGCAATTCGTTTAGCTTTCGTTGTTCCACGGACACTGCCGCTATTTCAACACTGTGTGGTATATCCCGTCTGATCGCCGGGGCGGTACGATCGGTAATTGAATCCACCG